>CM053789.1:518206967-518806967 GCA_028749045.1 Cupressus sempervirens
GACTTGAAACCCTTTACAAAAAACTAAAGATAAACATTAGGCACCACCAAGTTTTAGAAGGGCCTAAAACCTAAAGTTTTAAACAAAGAAACTAGGTTTTATAGGGACCTGAAACCAAATTTTAAACCATAAAAAAGAAACCAAGTTTTACAAGGACTTGGAATCTAGAGTTTTAAAAAAGTTGGAAAACAAAAAGAAAAATAGTAAAACCACCTAGACCAACAACTAGTACACCAACTTCCATGACCAGCACCTACAATAACTCTTTGATGATATTTTCCACCTCTTTACTTGCTTCTGCAGTACTCAAGATAATATCAACCAAAGCTAAAACATGAGCCTCAAGAGCCTTAGTGACCTTTTTCCTTGTGCTTTTCCTAGTTCTCTTACTAGGTCCTCCTAGACTCCCCATCTGAACATTACCTAGAGATATTATCTTGTTGTTGCTCTTCTTACCTAGATTGGCTACCACTACACATAGACTAGAAGTGACATGTTCCATTCTTTGACCACTTTCCTTAATTATGTAACAAAGTTTGTACTCATATTCCTTGAGATTTCTAGCAATGTTACCAATTTGTATTTCCATCTGAGCTCTCATGGTATGCTCATAGTCTAGCTCCTTCTACATAACCCCCTTTTTCTTCTTAAGTACCATGATTTCACTGTAAAGCCAAGAATTGCCCTAAAAGGAAGCCTCCACTTTAAGCTTAACAGTGTGAAGAAAGGATAATTTTTCTTCATGAGAATCTTCCCTACCATCTACAATAGTCCTAATCTCATAATCAATAGCATTGGTAACTCTATTGATCTAGATATCAATATTGATTTCCTACTTCTCCATTATTTCCTCTTTTTCCTCTTTACTCGGGCTATTGTCTTTAGCAGCAACGTCTTTATTCTCATTTTCCTTACCAGTATCCTCATCCATTTTCTCCTCACTATCATTCCTCTTCGAATAGGAAGGGTGAGAACTTTATTTCTCTTCATCCTCCTCAAGGTCTTCTGACTCAACATTTCAATCGATAATTTTATCCTTGCTACCCTCCACATTATCTTTACCAGTCTACATCCCTTTGCTTCTAGAATATCCACCCAAGTTGGAACTAAGTTCCCCCATTTCTGTCTTGTCATCATTGTCATAATTCTCAAATTCTATGATTTCCTCCATGTTTCTCTTATTCCTCTCCCATTTGAAAACCTTTTTTATACTCTTTCTATCACTAGTGCCCTCCTCACTTTTAACCTTAGTTCTCTTAGAATGAGGATCATTGCCAGACACTTTCCTCTTCTCCAAAACTGGAGAGGGCTTAATGGCCTTGCTTTTATAGAAATTTTCTATAAGTAATATAAAACCTTCAAGAAGCATAGACCAAGAATCTTTCTTCCTATGAGCATAGAGGTTTTGAATCAGAGAATACTTCAAATAAAATGGAAAGGAGACCCTATATTTATTCCTAAAATGATTTAGGAAAACAAAGTGAAATTTATGGACTCTCTTTATCCTACCATCAAGAATAAAATACTCACTAATAAATGAAAACATGTCCCTCTAGATGACCTTAATTTGTTTCATGTCATAGAAGTGGCTATTTTTCTCCAATTTTTAAATTTTTTTTAGCTTCCATCTTCAGGAATTTCTTAAAAGCTGTGTTCAAGATACTAGTCTCCTTATTGAATTTTATCCCTTCCATGGGAAGCCTTGTAAGATCATAAATGAATTATTTAGTCAAGTTCACCATGACCCCATGCAAAGTGACCCTCTCTTCATTTTTTTTTTTTGAAAAAGATCTTTGTAATGTTTGGTTTGTACCCATAGAGTCTCTTGATGTAAGTCATTACTTTCCCCTTCTACAGAATCTCCCATATAGAAGTATTTTCCTTCCATTCCTTGTAAGTGCTCAGTTCTTTCTTTCTAGATTCGCCTCCCATCTCAAAATCTTGCTTTCCCCTACAATTTACCTAAGAAACAAAAACCAAAAAAGAGAGTAAAGTTTTTATGATTACTGAGGAGCTATTAACCTTACATACATGCCAAATGCAAGTCATAATAGTGCCTAAGTACTTCCTAGGGAAACTCATACTGTCCTCTGTAAACCCATCACTCCCCTTAATAATTTTTCCAATCTTAGGAAATATTTTCTTCTCTAGCATGTGTCTTGTCATAATTATCTATTACTGTTAGCTCCACTTCCTTGCATAGGTCAGCTTGCCACCTCAACTTACTTTCCCTATAGACAGCTTGGTTGGAAATCCAATCAACAACTATCACCCTCTCAAAAAAATGAGAAAATAAAACATTACCAAATTTATTAATAAGGTTTTTAATTTCTATTATAATTCTCTCAATAGTTCAAGTAACCAGGTTCTTGTTATTAGGCATATTAATAATGTCGAGTGAGTCTCCTTCCAACCAAAGATTTTGATAACTAGAATCCATTGCCAATGTCATAATATACAAAGTAGTCATAGCCTTTGCTTTATGACTAGTAGATATCCCTATAGGAATGGCAATACCATCAACAATTCTACTAGTATGGTCCCTCAAAACACCTCCACAACCAACTTTACCAAGATTACCTTTAATCCAACCCACACATAGAGAATCCCATTTAACATTTTATCTTTGATCATCAATTTTGGTTTTATAGCCTTTAGTCTTCATAAGATTATTATTTTAGATTTCATCACTCAATTTTCTATGAGATTTGAAGCTTTCCTTGATTGCGCTGATAATATTGTTACTGAGTACGCACTCACAAATTTCTTTGTCTCTACAAATTCTATTATTTCTTCCTTTCTAGATCTCCCACCAGAGATGGGGTAGAGAAATTTTCCATAGAAAAATGATATCAGCATCCTTTGAAGGAAAGGTCTGACTCTGGAAACATTGACCAATATTATTATGTTGGACCCAATCTAAGTTCCAATAGAGAAGGATATAACTCCAAATTTTTTGATTGAACCTAAAATTTAAGAAAAGATGATTCATATCTTCAAATTCTGTTTTGCATAGGCAACATCTGTTGAGCACATAAACCCCTCTTTTTTGTAGATTGTCCAAAGTTAAGATTTTCTTTTGAAGCAAGATCCATAAAAAATATTAATTTTAGGAGTGAGACCTTTAATCCGAGCTTTAGCCCATAAAGGTCTAATTCCCTTTCTCTTGGATCTAAAAATAGAAGAAACTTTAAAACAACCTCTTGGTTTAGTCCCCCAAACCATTTTACCTTCAACATGAGGATAAAGGCTAAAAGTATTCAAAATTAACTGGACATTGGTAGAAACCATATTACCTTCAACAAGATTAACCCATTCACTATTACTCCAATAATTCTCCACTAAAATACTAAAACTCTATTTACATCTGTCAACAAGTGTTCTATCCTCAAAATCCTCAATCAAAGGATGATCCAGAAGCCACACGTCATCCCAAAACTTGATCTTATGCCCATTGCCCACTTTCCAAATGCATCCCTTGATTAAAATATTTTTGGCTCCCTGAACATCACCCCAAATAACAGAAGAAGACTGGACATTTGGATAATATAGGAAATCAGGTAAATAAGGAGCAACAAAGAGGTGTTTATGTTTCCAAATAGAACTCCACTCCTTAGTGTCATGATAAACTCTCCAACCTTGCTTAGCAAGTAAAGATTTTTTCATACTTCAGATAGACCTGATGCTGAATCCACCATCCAATTTATGCTTACAAATTTTATCCAAGAAATTAAAGCCATTCTCTTCTTCTCCTCAGATCCAAACCAAAGGAAATTCCTTTAGATTTTGTCAATAGTATCAACATATTTAGCTAGAATCTTGAAGATACTCAAAGCATATGTAGGGATACTTTAGAGGCAAGCCTTAAGAAGAGTGACTTTACTAGCTTGATTCAACAAATTACCTTTCCATCCTACTAATTTCTTATTGAATTTCTTAACAAGATCCTCCCAAAAAGAATCTGAAGGATTAGGTCCCAAAGGGAGACCTAGGTAAATACAAGGAAAAGAACCTATAGAATAACCAATGATATTATCAATCTTACCTTGTCTAGAAGCATGCGTATTAATAAAATACAAAGAGCTCTTATTCCAATTAATCATTTGACTAGAAGTAGAAGAATAGATATTAAGGGCCTTTTTGAGATTCCTTGCCTCTGTAACCTCAACTTTACCTAAAAAAAAGTATCATCCACAAATTGTTCATGAGAATAAATAAGAAGATGAGAAGAAGGTCTCAAGCCTTTAATTTCCACTAAAGAGACTAATTTCCCAATATATCTGCCCAACTAATCAACCATAATAGTAAAGATGATAGGTGGTAAAGGATCTCCCTAGCTCAATCTCCTTGTTAGTTTAAAGAAGGTAGAAGAAGGTGTTAAAAATAGAATGATACAAGTACGATAAATGTGTTTCAATCATTGTTTTTTCACTAATGCCAAACCTACTATTTTTCTGGTAAGACAAGTACTTGTATGATTTAAGTACTATCACTTATTTGATTGATGAAGAGGATTTGATCAAATGATCTAACAATAGCACCTAGAGGAAAGGTTGAGTTATGATATGAAAAGAAGTACAAGAATCAATTAAGACAATGATATCATAGTGCATTGATAATCTACTTAAGGTTGAAAAGGTTGGTTACACTAAGCAAGTTTAGAAGAACAAGTTTAAAAAAGTTTGTTTGCCAAGTTTGATTGAATGGATAGTAGGTGCCAAGAAAAGTTAGTGCAAGTCGAGTAGACAATTAGTTAGATCCGAGTAAAAGTCTATTTTAGTGTATGCCAAGAAAAACAGAGGATGCCAGGTAAAGTTTAGTTGATGTCGAGCACCAATAAACTTTAGATCATGCTGAGTGATTTTTCAGAGGATGTTGAGCAACATAGTTTGTGTCAAGCATTAGAAGCAGGTTAATGTCGAGTGTCAACATTATTAGAAAGATCATGAATTTGATGGATCTGAGCCAACAAGTTTGTTTTCTTGGATTGTGTGAACCAGGTGGAAGATAAGATTGATGTGCTAGTGACACAAAATTCATGGTAAATCATTTTGAGGTGAATTCGAAGAGGATTGAAGTAAAATTTTCTAGAAATGAAATGGAATGAGGAGTAGATTCATTGAATCCTACCTAATCCGTCCTAACCCTAAATTGGACGATGGAGAATGAACGACAAAATATCTTAATTCTCTATTTATAGGGATGGCTAGTCAGAAGCAAAGATTGTCATGTGTGAGAACCTAAGGAAGCCAAGGAGTCTAGGTTATTGCTTCATTTAAGTGACCTAAGTGAAGAGTTTGTATTGGTAAGTTAAGAAAGAAGGCTTAAGGGTATGGATTCTTGAAGGGTGAACTAGCTATCAGAGCCGAAGTGTAAAAAAGCTAATCAAAATGGAGAACTAAAACAGAGATTTATAACATGCAAATGGAGTTTTAAGTTGTTATCAAATCAAGCCTTACTATTACTCTCTAATAATTGTAGCAGTCTAAGGAAAATCTTTTGGATTAAGGGTGACCTAATAGTCATTTGTAAATCTTTTTACTAGGTGACATTCCAAGTGAATGGTCTAAATTCCTCTAACAAGGTTCACTCCTAATAGGGTGATTTACATCCTTTAACCAAGTAACATTTAACAGTGTGCATTGTAACCTTTAACATAATTAGCCTTTTATAGGGCATCACTTCAAAAGAGTGAGAAAGAGTAGCATGTTACAGGCAGTCTTTCTCAAATTGGGTTTCCATGTAAATCATTGTGTGAAGTATGTTGTTGAATATGTTATGTTTCATGTTTACATTTTTGCAAATTGATTTGATAATAAGCTACCAATTTTTAAGTGATTGTGTAATCTTATGGATGCATGCATGATGATAAATGTTTTATGGGTTCACTAAGCTGTGAAAAGTTTTTTTTATATATTTGGACCTTGGATAACTAATTCAACCCCCCCCCCCCCCAGTTATTCTAAATAATTCTAATAATTGGTATCTAAGCCATCTACTTAAGAAGACTAGTTTGAAGGTACTAGAAGATCAAGATGTCAAAAAGAGAAGTACCCAAGCTTAATAGAGATAAATTTCTTGGATGGAAAATTCTAATGATGCTACACCTTAGAAGACATGGAGATAATGCACAATTTACCATTATTACTGAGCATGTTGATCCTGCTAGAGCCTTAACTGCCGAGGATCTTAAAAAGGAGAAAGAACACAACCAAACAATGTTGGAGATTTCCTCTACCCTAAGCTATGTTGAGTTTGATGATATAAAAATTCTTGATAGTGCAAAGAAAATGTGGGATGCTTTACACACCATCTATGGAGGAGACAAGAATGTTCTAAGAGCCAAATTTGAGAGTCTCAGAGGTAAGTTTGATGATATGAGAATGCAAGAAGGTGAAAATATTGCTCAAATTTTCTCAAGGATAAAAGATGTTGTTAATGCAATAAGAGGATCTACTAGTACAGTAGATGATGATACTGTACTAAGAAAAGTTTTAAGAACACTACTACCTATATATGCTATTAGAGTTTCTGCAATACAAGAACTGAGATGTATACCAAGGAAAGTTCTAACTCTTGAAGATCTAGTAGGTAGACTCATTGCTTTTGAGCTAATTAACTTTGATAATTACAAACCAAAAAATATTGAATCTGCTTTCAAAGCTAAGTTCTCATTGAAAGAACCTAGTTTGAAGAAGAAAAAGACAAAATATGTGTCTAGTGATAGTGATACAAATGAGGAAGATGTAGATCAACTTGAAGCAATACTGGCAAGGAGATTTTACAAAGGTAAATGTAAGTTTAAAATTAAACTACCTATCATTTGTTTCAATTGCAATAAGGTTGGTCATATTGCTGCTAGATGCCTATAGAAGAAGAACTACAGAGGTGGTGACAAGTACAAAAGTAGAAGAGATGAAGACAAGGTGACAAAGGGAGAAACTGAAGAAGTTCATATCTACAGATTAAGATGACAAGTCTTTGGCATTGTTGTTAAAGAGGAAGATTGGAACTGATCAGAAGAGACACATAACTAAAGGGATATATATATATATATATATATATATATATATATATATATATGATATGGGAGATTGGAACTAATCAAAAGAGATATTGAAGATAGAAATAAAGGAACTAAACAAAGAGGGAGAAATCCTACAACATAGTATGAAGGAGAAATTCTAATTGCTAAGAAAGAAAGTGTATCTATTGATTACATCTACCTAGTAAGAGGAAGATAATGTAGAGGGAGATATAAGAAGTAATTCAAATGGAGTCATAAGGATGAGTTGATTATTTTTTGATCAGAACAGAACAAAATTTTGTAACCTATTTAGAAGATGAAAGTTGCTGATAGAGGGAGGATTTTAATACAAGGAATTATTTTCTTTCTGGTATTGTGTTGGTCTTACTATTTAAACCAAGTCAATTTGGTTGATCAGTTTGGTTTTCCATCAATGCCAAAGAGGATATTATTGAAAAAAAATTGATACAAATATGATAAATGTGTTTCAATCATTGTTTTGTCATTGATGTTAAACCTTTTATTTTTTTATTAAGACAACTTCTTATATGATTTAAGTACTATCACTTATTTGATTGATGAAGAGGATTTGATCAAATGATGTAACAATAGCACATAGAGGAAAGATTGAGTTATGCCATAAGCACAACCAAGGGAACACATATGGTGAGTGTAAATCTTGGGGTGATTCGGGTAGTCCACTAGGATCGATCCTTGCACCAAGAAGTTGAGCGGCTAAAAAAAAAGGTAGTTACTAACTTAGAGTTTTTAGATCGAGCTTCTGTTCATAGTGTTCCTCTTGCTCCCAATTACGGGACACCTCACCTTGCGATGAGTAACCGATCTCACGATCACAAGAGTACCTTAAGCATTCTTCCCTAGTGATCTCCCTATGGTCGAAATCCCATAAGCAATCACACTAGGCGAAGACAAACACTACGTCTACCAAAGTTTTGTGTCCTTGGTAGCCTTGAGTTTATAGTGGGTTGGAAGAGCCAGGTAATCGGCTTGTCCCCACTTGGGTCGTTCCTCTCAGGTTGTCCGAGAGCAGGCCCTCTAAAGGATTCTAAACTACATAAAGAGTGGATCAACTTTTGAAAGTCAAGATTTCTGATTCACCATAAGGGTGAAGAGCATACTCTCCTATTCCAATCATTTTCTCCCAAACATGCCAAGAAGATTCTGTTACCCCTTGCTTTTGAAACCAAATGACAAGTCAAGATTTCTGATTCACCACAAGGGTGAAGAGCATACTCTCCTATTACCAAAAGACTTCAATCACAAGTTTTATGTGCCTAAAGAAAATGAACAACTATTCAAATGCCGCACATGGAAATAAAAAAAAAAATTATTTTGGGTTTTTATGCTTTGGGCAGCCCTGCAAACAATGTTAGTAGCCCTTGCGCATTTGAAGCTTTGACATGCGTTCTTTTTATGCAATGTTTCAAATTTTTTTTTTCATAAGGATAGCAACCTGTAATCACAACTTGTTAGCACCAAAAGTTAGTATGAAATAACATAAAAATTTGCAATAAAAAGTGGTGAGTTGCCTCAAAAATTCAATTTATCTTTCATCCAAGTGCATGCAAAAAAAGTGCAAGTTAATCACAAATGCTCTCATTTTTACTCTTTGATTTTGACCTAGTCAACAAGATTGGACTTTCTTATGATGAGTTTGTATCCAAAAATGAAAATGAAAAGAAGAGACCCCTATTAAAAATCAGAGAGCTTTCCAAAAATGCAAGAAATTTTAAAAAATCTCTTCGTTTGCACTCTAGAGATCAATTTTGTCAAAATAGGCCAAATTTATCAAATTGAGTTTTTTTATCTTTAATACGACCTCAAAATTAAAAACACAAAGAAATAACCCCCATTAGAATTGAAAGCCCTTTCTGGAAATGTAAATTTTTTTGAAAAATATGCTAATTTACGACCAGAAATGACTTTTTATAAAAAATAAAGAAAAACTCATAACTCCCAAAAAGCACATCACAATGCTCTAAAAATTGGACTGAGACATTTTGAGCATATAATCAATTTACAAAAAAAAATTCAGAACCAAACTCCAAGCGGTTTAAAAGATATGATCAAATCTTTAAACCAACTAGATTTTTGGCCTTCAAACCAATCTACTTATGGGTTGGCCTTAAAATCCAAGTGATAATTCTACAAAAGTATTTGATTAGATCCAATATGCTACTGTAAAAAAACAGAGATAAAAAATAAAAGCAAATGGAGCTAGAAACTTGATTCAAGCCCCACAGTGGGCGCCAAAAATGTACACTTGATTTGTGTCACACTCTAAACCCTTCTATCCAAACGATTCCATGAGTTTGGAATGCTTGGATGCCGGCTTAGAGCTCCCTATCCACGGAGTGCAAGAGAGTATATTTCAAGAATAAGAAGGCTCTCAGATGAGCCTTAGAGATACTCTTCTTGCTAGTAAACCATGCAACGGGAGGTTCTTTGAGACAAGAACAAGAGTGCAAATATCTTCAAGGAATTCCTCAAGAATGCAATGTAAATGAAGATTAAGCTAGAATGAAATATAAAGTGTAGCTATGCTAAGCATGTATGAGAGTGTTACAATACCATTATTAAGCTATGTGAGATTAAGCTACATGTAAAAATGAAAGCTAAGCTAAGATGCTATGGTATGAGAGAATGTAGACAAGAAATAGAAGTTCTCCACAAAGCTCCAAAGAAACCTATTAGAAAACCTGCAGCATAACAATATTCAAAATGAGGATGGATCCTTTGAGGGGGAAAGCTCTCTCCCTTTTAAAGATGTATGGACGGTAGAGATCAAGATGAAGATGGTGGATGATCAACGATGGAATTCGAAAATAGGAGTGATCCATGTGCACACACAAATCAACCAATAGAATATAAGTTGACTTGTCATATAAGACAAAAGTCACAAAGCCTTTTTTTTTAATTGCAAAATAGAAAAAGGACTTTATGTGTGCACTTTAAGTGGGTTATAAGAATGGGGTATTTTATTTAATTAAAAGGGGACATGTTCTTTTAATCAAATAATGAACTTAGGATAGCATAGTCAAACTATAGGTTATAATCAAATAAATTGATTATTAGCAATTTGGCTTAGGTAAGTGATTAAATTAATTTAGCCAAAATGTTGAAAAGGGGGCTAATAGTCTAGATGACCATTTTTAGGTGATTACAGACTGGTTAGAAGCAAGGGTTGTCACGTGCAAGAACCTAAGGAAGACAAGGAGTCTAGAGTATTGCTTCATTTAAGTAACCTAAGTGAAGAGCTTGCATTGGAAAGTTAAGCAAGAAGTCTTAAGGGTATGGATGCTTGAAGGGTAAACAAGCTATTAGAGCTTAAGTGTGTGAAGTCAAGCATAATGAAGAACTAAAATATAGATTTGTAATCTACAAATGGAGTTGTAAGTTGTTATTAGATCAAGCCTTACTGTTACTCTCTAATAATTGTATCAATCTAGGGTAAATCCTTTGGATTGAGGTTGAACTAATAGTCATTTGTAAATCTTTTAACCAGGTGACATTCCAAGTGGATGGGCTAAAGTCCTCTAACAAGGCTAACTCCTAATAGGGTGATTGAAATCCTTTAACTGGGTCACATTTAATAGTGTGCTTTGTAACCTTTAATGAGGTTGGCCTTTCATAGGGCATCACTTCAGAAGAGTCAGAAAGATTAGCATGTTACTGGTGGTTTTTCCCAAATTGGGTTTCCACATAAATCATTGTGTCAAGTGTGTTGTTGAATATGTTATGTTTCATGTTTAAATTTTTGCAAATTGATTTGATAGTAACCTACAAGTTTTTAAGCAATTGCATAACCTTATGGATGCATGCATGATGATAAATGTTTTATGGGTTCACTAAAAGATGAAACTTTTTATTTATACATCTAGACCTTGGATAATTGATTCACCCCCCTCTCAGTTATTGTAAAGAATTCCAATAGAACACCCATTAACTAGAGCAACAACCATAGTAGTAGAGATCATCTACATAATAAGCTTAAACACATTGACACTAAATTCAAAAGATAATAAGATACTATGGAGAAGGGATCATTTTACTCTATCATAGGCTTTAGAAATATCAACTTTCATAATAAACCCCTGATTATTAGAGAGGCATAAAGAATGAATATTCTCATGCACATAGATAATAGAGTTAAGGATTTGTCTACTAGGAATAAAAGCATTTTGTTTCTCAAATATAATGGAAGGAAGAATATGCAACAATGTCAAAGTTAGGACTTTGGAAATAATTGTATAAATTGAATTGCAAAGACTAATAGGCCTAAATTGATCTGGGGAATCAGTACCAATCTTCTTTGGAATCAGACATAGGAAAGTAGAATTAAGTTCCTTCAACATCCTTTTAGCCCCAAAGAATTCTTTAACAACATCACACACATCTTTACCAACAAGTTTCCATTCTTTCTGAAAAATAGCATAGGAGAACCATCTAGCCCTAGTGAGTTGTCCCCTCCTAATGAACAAACATCTTTATAAATTTTCCCTTCCTTAGGAATAACAACACAATAATCTATTTTGATCTTCAGAAACCAATGAAGGAATAACATCCATCAACTCAACCTAATTAGTCTAATCAATTCTAGGATCTAAGGACATCAAAATAGAGAAAAAGGAAACCATTTCCTTTGAAATGTCATTTTCATCAGTTAACTTAGTTCTTCCTTTATTAAGACTAGAAATTTGAGTTTTGGCTCTATGTTTTATACTAGACAAATGATTTTTTTTTTTTTATTCTTGTCACCTTCATCTAGCCAAATAGATCTGGATCTCTACCTCTAATAAATCTCTTCTTTAGTAAGAATTTCATGATACTCCACCATCTTCTCATTTTCTTCCATCACCAAATCCATAGAGTACCCTTCCAGTTGTATTATGTCTTGGATAGCTTGCAAATCCTCTTTAATTTTAGATTTTCTATAAAAAATGTTCCCAAAAAATCTTTTGTTCATACTTTAACTCTCTTTTTAACAATTCTAAGTTTAGAAGCCACTCTAAATAGAGTTGTTCCTTCAATATTTAAATTCCACCATTCAGCCAACCAATCCTCAAACTGTTGATGCAACATCTGCATTTTTTCAAATCTCAACAAAAAGTTCTTTCTATTTTAAATAGTCTTTGCTCTAAAAATCAAAGGAAAATGATCCAAACCTATCTTCTGGATAGCCTTTAGATTACACATAAAATCTTTTGTCCAATCCAAATATATTAGAACTCTATGTAGGTGAGCTTGGATACAACCATTACCAACCCTTTTGTTACTCCAAGAGTAATCAATCCCAAGAAGATCTAAATCCATTAATTCTTCCTTGTTTATAAAATCTATAAAATATAATATTCCATCTAGCTGACTAGCATTTCCCCCTTTTTTTCATGCTCATAAAGAGAAATATTAAAATCCCCCAAAAAGGTCCATCTACCATAATAGTCATTACTCTTAATGTTAGATAAAGTAGCCCACCACCTTTTTCTAGCATTATTGATGTTAGGTGCATACACATTCACAATAAACCATTTATTGTTTAGGGAAGTACTCTTTATCTTAACCACCATAAATTTTTTATTAGCTTTCAATAGTGTACCTAAGAACAAGGACTACTTCCTCAATATCATCATTCTTCCCGAAGCTCCTTCTGAGCTACTAGCCATAATACGATAATTATTAAAAGACTTAAGCTTTTGAACTTTCTCTTTATCTATTTTGGTTTCCTAAAGCACTAAAATATCCAGTTTGTGCTCTCTAATTTTTTTTTTTGAACAATATCTAACTTATGTATACTATTTAGCCCTCTAATATTCTAAGTATTAATATTCATCATAACTTTTTAGCAGTAAAATCCATAATAGCTGCTTGTTTTCCATGAACAATATTTTGTAAACTTTCACTTTCTCTGGTTTTTTTAGATGCTTTCCTTCCATGTTTCTCTTGAATTCCAGCATTTGGGTTCAATTTTGGGAAGAAAATTTTCAATTTACTACTTTGAGTCTCTAATCCTTTAGATAAAGTGTTACCTTTCCTCTTTATTTTCTTTCTTTGGCTCTATTTTTGTTTGGATTCTTTCTTATCTAAAGTTAGATTTGAACCTTTGGATTCAAGGACATTCTTAATGGATATAATCTTTTGACAAAGGGGAGGAAATTGAATCTAAGATTAAACAACCTAAATATTCTCTAATGCTAGAAAATGACTTATTTCCTCAAGAATTTCTCCTTTCTCTGTCTCTTCTAATTCTATTATATCTTCCCATTCTTGCTTTCTTTTTGAAAAATAACCATTTGATTCATTGGATCTACATCCTTCTCTTTTTCTTGCAAACTTGAAGTCTCCTCTACTTCCATCTGCATTCCTATATCTTGATTATCTAGGATATCTTTACCTTCAATCACCTTGTCGAGCATTGCTTTAGGTTTCCATACCCTTTTCCAGATCTTAGTTTCTTTTTTTTTTTCCACATTCACCAACTTAGGTTGATTTTTACTTTTCAAAGGACAACTTATCTTTTGCATTCTTTTACCAAGTTTTGAATTCAATTCCACCTTTTGGGGAAGGTTCTTCAAATGAGTGATTTTCACATAGATTCTAGCACACCGAAGTTTTAATCTTGAAGCTGTAACATTGTTAATAGCTACAAGTTCACCAAATGAACTAGCTATCACCTTGAAGATTTCTTCATGCCAAAACTCAAAGGGTAAACCAGGTAGTCTAACCCAAACTAGAGTAGTTAGGAAGAAGGCATCAAAAATATCCATAGTGGGTTCTCATTTTTAATCATTAGAGTACTATACCAAGCGACCAAGGTCCACCACATATGACCATGTTTAAATCTTCCTTACAAGTAAAAACAAAGGAAAACAAACCATTCATCATAAGTGCAATGTCCACTTACCATGGAGTGCCCATTTCCTTTTGATCATATTTCTCAATCCATCAATGTCAAGCCTAGCCCCTAGAAATTTTCCAACAAGGGTAAAATCCATTGTCAAGATAGAAAAATTAACAATTGAATCATCACCAAATTGTTTTAGATTACAGTAAAAATAGGTTCTGAAGGGGCCTCAAAACCATTTAACAAAAAATAGAAAAGATATAACATGAAGCACAACCAGGTTTTACAAGGACTTGAAACCTACTGTTTAAACAGTATCAAAATCAAGTTTTATAGGGACCTGAAACCATAGAAACTATCCAAAAAGTGAACCTAGGTTTTACAAGGACCTGGAACCTAGTTTAAACAACAGATAAAAAACCATATATTACAACCATAAATAGTAACCATATACCAAGCCCAGTAACTAAGACCAAGAATAGACCAAAAACCAAAAACCAAGGACTAGGAAAAGTTGCTATTGCAGCTTGTTGATCATTTTGACCACTTCTTTACCAATCTCCATAGCATCTTGAATGGAATCAACAGTCGAACCACTAGAAGCCTCTATAGCTCTCTTCCTGGAACTTTTCCTAGTTCTCTTACTCAGACCCCTTAGCAACATAATTTCTTCATTGGTCTACTTTCCAAGGCTTGCAATAGCTGCATAGATACTAGATTTAACATGTTCCATTTTGTTACCACTTTCCTTGATAAGAGCTGCAAGTTTTGTTCATAGTCTTTAAGTTTTTCTGGTATGTTCCCCACCTAGATTTCCGATTGATTGAGCTTACCTTGGTCCATATACTGGTTTTGCTATAATTTTTCCACTTTCTTTTTGAGACTTATTAACTTGTTATATAGCTATGAGTTAGCTTGTAGTATGGTATCAGCATTTAATTTTGCAATGTGCAAAAAGGAGAGCATGGAATCTCTATATGGAGAGCCATTTATATCCTTCTTGACATCAGCTCTGACTGAAGAAATCTTCGTATTAGTCTGATCCTCCTCCCTCAAATTGTCCTCCTTACCTTGCTCTATCTCCTCTTTGTCATCCCTTAGTTCTTATGAGTGGTCACTCTAATTTCCCCCTTCTCCAACATTACCCATTTTAGTATTTTCCTCTCTATACTCCTCCTCATCATCTTTCCCACTTTTTTCCTTACTATCTAGGTAGCCTTCCAAATTGGAGCTAAAATCACCCTCATTCGAATTTTCTTCTTCCTCTTGGTTTTTTTCCTCCTTATTTTCCAAATTCTTCGATTTAGTGGCCTCTTCTACATTGTACTAAGGGGTATCTTGGGTTTCATGTTTCTGACTCCTCTTCTTACCCTTAGCACTTTCATCCCCTTTACTCTTCCTAGAGTAAGTTTCAGTGGTAGAGCCCTTCTTTTTATCTACCAAAGGAAAAGAGACAATGGCCATATTTTTATAGTGAACTTCAATGAAAAGAATCAACCCTTCATGCAATATAGGACACGCCTCTTTTTTCCTATGGGCTTGCAGACTTTGAAGAAGAGAGAATCTCAAATAAAATGAAAAAGAGAGTCTATCTTTATACCTAAAATGATTGAGGAAGACAAAATGAAACTTATGCACTCTTTTATTTCTACCATCCAGGATAAAATACTCATGAGTACATGAAAACACATCTTGCCATATGGTCTTCATCTGGTCCAATTGATAGAAATCTCCATTTTTCTCCAAATTTTTCTCCTCAGCTTCTATTTTGGGAAATTTCTTGAATGTGGCATTTGAGATACTTGTTTGCTTGCTAAACTTGATGCCTTCCATGGGTAGACTGGTAATCTCTACTATGAAATTCTTGGTTAATTGCATAGTAACACCATGCAGAGTGACTCTGTCCTCTATCCTATTTTTGAAGAAAGCCATGGTAATATGGGGTTTAAACCCATGAAGATGCTCCAAGAAATTAGTCAACTTCCCCTTTTGTAGAATCTTCCAAACATCCTCTTTGTCCTTCCAAGCTTTGCAATTTGGGGGTTCTTGTTTTTGTGGCTCTCCTCTCATTTTCAAAAAATTCAAAATGCTAAACCAGACCAAATTTAGAAGAAGGCGGAAAGCATATGAATTAAGCATACATAGATTGTTCGTTAAAACAAATAAAACCCTCTTTACTCCAGATACGTGCAATGCTAGGATTACAATCACATAAATGTACTTCCTCGAGGAAGGAATTCTAACACCTGTATGCCCATTTCCAAAAATCACTAATTTGCTAATCTTGGCATATCTTTCCCACCATACATAAGTAGCATCATAATTAATGATGGCTTTGAGATCCTTTTTTTTTTTAAGATCACCATTCCATGTCATATTATGACCCATTTGAACCACATAGTTGGCAACCCAATCTACCACCCCATTGCCTTCACGGTAAGTGTGGGAAATAATTACTTTTTCAAAATTATTTAATACATTTTAAATTTCCATCACACTTGCCTCAATCGACCAAGTGATTGATTTTTTTATTATTGAGCATATTTATAATGTTTGATGAATCACCTTCTAACCAAAAATAAAGATAACCAGTTTTAGCTGCTAACCTTATAGTATATAGAGTAGCAGTAGCTTCTGCTATGTGACTGTTAGAATTACCTATAGGGATAGAAATACTATCAATTATATTACCTTTATGATCTCTTAAGACTTTGCCACACCTTACTCTTTCAAGATTACCCTTAGCAACAACATCAAAGTTTCCTTTGGTCCAGCCAATAGGAGGGGCCATCCATTTGGTATTCAATCTTGGGTTATCTTTTTTCGAATGAGATCCTTGTGATTACATCATATTATCAATATGGAAAGTAAGATTGATTTTCCTTTGAGATTTTAAATTTTCCTTAATTGCTCTAACAATATTCTGTCTAAGCACCCAACCTGGCAAATCTTTATTTCTAAAAATTTTGTTGTTTCTTTCTTTCCAGATGCCCCACCAAAGATGAGGAAGAGTTATTTTCCAAAGAAAATCCACATCAAGATCCTTTGAAGGGCACCTCCAACTTTTAAAAAAAAGTTCAATTTTACTTTGATGGACCCAAGTTATGTTCCAATAGGTGAGAACAATATTCCACACTTGTTGACTATAAGAGCAATTTAAGAACAAGTGGTTTCTATCTTCAAATGCATCTTTACAAAGAATGCATCTGTTCACTACATTAATACCTCCTCTTTGCAGATTATCTTCAGTGAGGATTTTGTTTTGAAGCAAAATCCAATAGAAAATATTTATTTTAGGAATAAAACCCTTTATCAAGTCTTGAGACCATGGAGGTTTGATACCTTTCTCTTTTGAAGTAAACAAAGAAGAGACTTTAAACTGACCACTTCGATCAGCATTCCATATCATCTCATCCTCATGGTTAGGATATAGATAAAAGGCATTCAGACTTAGTTTTTAATTAATAAAACTTTGGTCAACATCAATCAAGTTCACCCAAGTATTTTCATGCCAATAATGTCCTAGTAAAATACCAAACATTTGCTTACATTTGTCTACTTGAGTAGTGTCTTGAAAGTCATCAATCAAAGGATGATCCAACAACCAAACATCTTCCCAAAATCTCACTTTTTGCCCATTTCCAATTTTCTAGGAACAAACCTTACCAAGAATGTTCTTTGTTCCCTAAACAACTCCCCATATAGTAGATGGAGAAAGAACATCTGGAGATGAAAGGAAATCAGCTAAAGAAGTAGCATTAAAAAGGTATTCATGCTTCCATATAATGCTTCATTCCTTATCATCATGATAAGTTCTCCAACCTTATTTTTCCAGAAGAGCCCTATTCATTCTTCATATAGACCTGATCCCCAATCCTCCATCTTTGATAGGTTTAGAAATTTGATCCCATGCAATAAGAGCCATTCTCTTCTTTTCCTCAATGCCAGTCCATAAGAAATTCCTCTAAATTTTATCAGTAGTATCTACAAATTTGACTGGAATTCTAAAAAGACTCAAAGCATAAGTAGGAATACTTTGAAGACATGCTTTAAGAAGAGTAATTTTTGTTTGAATCTAATAAGATTAATAACTCAAAAAACTAGTGCAAAGAATAAATATCTAAACTATGAATGCAAATGATACAAAATCAAAATAGCATCATAGAGTTAGTCTCTAAGAGAGTAATGCAAATGCTAGAAGCAAAATAGCATTAAGAAGATGCAAAAACAAGAGATACAAATACAAGCCAGGTAGCATGCTTAAATTGGCTAGGAAGAGGGAGGAGGCGGCAACACCAACCAATGAGGAGCAACCATCTATCGGACTAAAGATAGCAAAGTATCTTTCCAAGATAGCTAATGGATGCTCACATGTAGGAAGGTGACACCTCACAACCATTCACATAATAAGCCATGCTTTATTAACCTAAGTGAGATTATTAAAAGTGTAGGAAAAACCTAGCAAAATAGGAAAAATAAAAAACTACACTAACACCCCCGCATAAGCGAAGCTTAGGTGGATGCTAACCTAGCAAAGCTATGAAAGCATAAAAATGGGTCCCGACAACAAGGCCTGATCAGGAACCCAATACAAGAAAAAGAACCAAATGAAGGAAACTAAGCCTCCAATCTAGGAAATGTCCCAAAGAGAGGAACAAAAAAGAGCATGAAGCATCTCTGAAGCATGAAGTTGCAAACACTGTCAGAAGAAACTGTTGGAACCCCCACTGAAATAGTGCATGACCAGGTAGAGAAGACAAAGTCTAAAGAGTTGATCAATAGAAGAGGTGACCTCCAAAGGTAGGAATGAATGAGTGTCTATATAGTAGATGAACCATCTCACCGAAATGCATAGGTGCCTAGCCACTGCATCCACCTAGTACATAGGAACAAAAATTGAATACGTAGATCACTCAACCAAATCAAAGAAGCAATAGAGCCAATAGTTGAACCCCCCCATAATGCTGAACAGGGAGAGGGGTGATAGGAACACTAAAATGCAATGCTAAAAATATTTGCAAGAAGAATAATCAGGAACACCAACAGTGCAATAGAAGTACAAGCATAGGATAAAGGGTGGTGTTACCGACACACTACATGGGCTAATGTCGTGGAAAAAAAATTCACTTGACAAAGGTGGATGAGCACAAAATGGCAAAACATCATGACCCCCCATGGCACTTTATAACTGAGTGTGAGTACAAAAAAACATAAGGTGTACAAGATCCCAAATATGCAAAAGTAGACACTTAATCTCAGTGCATTTATAGAGAAAGGAATGCAACAGAATTGAAGCATACAATGCTCAGAAGTCAGAAAGAAAAGTGAGCCAAAAGAATAGAAGAAGAGATTCTAGGACCTGTAGAATTCAAGTAATTTGCCAGAGTGCAAAAGTGAAAAACTTGAAGGAGAAAGAACCTGGAGAAAAATTTGGATAAAAGACCTTTGCAACTGAATAACTCACAGAACCAGCTTTCCAACAATATCTGGCGAGCCTAGAAAAGAGTCTGAATGAGGGAGATATGGCTCCCTGAAGGAAAAATAGAACATCTAGCTTTGACTGCCAAAATAGACAACCAGACTATAGAAAAAATTAAAAAAACTTGTACCGTCATCTCCATCTCAGAATCAACTTTTCGACACATTTTTTGGATCTAAAAAATACATCCGTATGCTCAAGTTACGGAAGAAAAATTGACATGGCCTCCTCATGAAGAGCATATGCTGAAAGTGAAATTTGGGCACAATAATCAAGGAAACAAATAGCACCACTATGATCTACTCAAAAAATTATGCACTTTCAAAAAAAGAATCGCCTCGATACGAGGTCATATGAGAAAGTTATGATCCTCCGAAGTTTCCAAAACAAGAACTGTGCACAGTCATGGCTAAGAATCTGCAATTTATGAAGAATTCATGTATGAAAATCAAAAAACAACTCAACTAATGGATAGAGCACAAAAAAATAGCCAAGTTCATAACAAGAATCATCAAAATTGAAGTCCGTATGAGCAAGAATGAGACATTTGAAAATTGCGTTCAAATCTGCAACTGCCAACGGAGAGGGGTATGGCTGTAGCCTTTCATGCTCGATTATGAAAAATATACAGCTTGCATGCAAAATCTAAAAGATACTCAGATGGTTTTTCGGGGCTATGAACAAAACCCAGAAAGCATTTTTCTTTTTGATGTACAAAAGATGCTGTTGTAGTATAAATTGGATGCCTTTAACAGTAAAAAATGGCTACAAAAATTAAAAAAATGACCCCAACAACCAAAATATGAAATGAAATTGCTAGATCAGCTTCCTAAGTCCATCAATGGTATGCTGGAACCTGCAATACTGATTGAAAACTTCAAATATGCAAGTTGGTTGTCAGATTTGAGATTGAAACCCCAGAGAAAAATCGTTTTTGTCAAAATTTTTCTGATTCTCAGAATCATCCAAAGATGCAAGAGAAGAGCATACTTCATTTTTCAAAAAACTACAATAAAGTTTATTAGCCCCTCCCAAATCTCTGAAATAAGGAAACTAAAATCTACTCTTGCACATAGAAAAGCTCTGATACCATGTTAGAATCTGATAAGATTAATAACCCAGAAAACTAGTGCAAAGAATAAATATCTAAACTATGAATGCAAATGATATAAAATCAAAATAGCATCATAGATTTAGTCTCCAAGAGAGTAATGCAAATGCTGGAAGCAAAATAGCATTAAAAGGATGCAAAAAACAAGAGATACAAATACAAGCCTGGTAGCATGCTTATATAGGCTAGGAAGAGGGAGAAGGTGGCAACACCAACAACTGGGGAGCAACCATCTATCGGACTAAAGATAGCAAAGTATCTTCCCAAGATAGCTAATGGATGCTCACATGTAGGAAGGTGACACCTCACAACCATTCACCTAATAAGACATGCTTTATTAACCTAAGTGAGATTATTAAAAGTGTAGGAAAAACCTAGCAAAATAGGAAAAATAAAAAACTACACTAACAATTTTACCTACTTGACTCAAAAGATTTCCTTTCCAGCCTTCCAATTTCTTATTAAACTTCATAATGAGATATTCCCTAGAAGGAATCAAGAATCTTTGGACCAAGAGGAAGCTCCAGGTAAATAGAGGGAAAAGATCCAATAGAACACCCAAGAATTTTGGCAATTTTTTTTTGTCTGCGGATAGGAGTATTAATAAAAAAAAATACAACACTTTTATTCCAATTAATCAACTAACCCGAGGCTGAGGAGTACAAATTAAGAGCTTGCTTGAGATTCCTTGCTTCAATAACTTTAATTCTATTCACTAATGCTTTGGAGTATATTTTATAAATAGTGTTGTAGAGTGCTATTGGCCTGAAATCTGAAGGTAATTCTACTTTATTTTTTTGGGTATTAAAGCTAAAAAGGAGTGATTGATTTCAGTTAAAATGGATCCTCCATTTCTCGCTTCTTCAATTGTTGTCCATAATTCTTCTCCTAGGATATCTCAATATTTTTGAAAGAAAATTTCCTGGAAATCATCCGGCCCTAGATATTTATTTGGGATGAGATTAAAGTGGGCTAACTTAAACTCTTCTTTAGAGAAAGGTTTTTTCAAAGCTAAGTTATCATCATCAATTATCACTTTAGGGATGTTTAGAAGAACTTTTTTGTGCTTGACATGATATGAGTATTCATAGTTGTTTAATAAATTTTCATAATATGTAAAAAAGGTTTTTGCTATTTTCTTTGGGTCATCTACCACATTACCTATTGAATCTTTGATTTGTTTGATAGTATTGATTTATCTATTGAGAATAGTACTATTATGAAAGAATTTTGTGTTCCTACCACCTTCTTCAAGCCATTTCCCCCTAGATTTTTGTCTCCAAAAGATTTCTTCTTTTGATAAAAGTTCTTCTTGTTTTGCTAATAGTACTTTTTCTGTATTAAATTTCTCATTATCCATTCCATTTTTGATTACTTCATTATTTAGATTCTTAAGATTTTCTTCAAAGTCCAAATTTTCTTTAAAAAGGTTATTGAAGTGTGTTTTATTCCATTTCAATATTTTTTCTTTAAGGAATTTTAATTTTGATATAAAGCAATACATTTTAGATTCTATGAATTTTCCTTCTGCCCACCATTGTTTTATATTTTCCATAAAATTATTGTCTAGAAACCACATTTTATCACATTCAAATGGGTTCTTATTAGGTTTATTAGGTTAAATGAATTCTAATTTAATAGGATAGCAATTAGAACTTGCTATAGGCTGAATATTTGTAGTAACATTTAGATCCAGATCTGCTAGTTCTCCTTTGAAGAAAAGCCAATCTAGTTTTTCTACTATACAGTTAAAAACTTTCCTTCTATTGTTCTAGGTGTAGATTCCATTGCTAGTTGGTATCTCTATTAGCTTATTTTCCGTGACCCATTCCTTAAAATCTAACATTGCTTTACTTATTATTTAAGAACCTCCAAATTTATCTTTTATGTCCAAGATAAGATTAAAATCTCCACCAATCACCATGTTATCATTAGGGTACATTCCTATAAAAGTGTTGATTTCCTCCCATACTTTTTTCTTATCAATTCTTTGGGTTGGTCCATAGACATTTATAATAATAAACTGAATATTGTGTCTATTGTTGCTTACCTTGCTTCCCATCCAATTACTACTGGATATAATAGTGTTGATTCCTACTATTCTTGAGTTCCATAAGATTCCCATGCCTCCTAAGGCACCATTTGATATAGCTATTTCTACTTTCCATTTACCTAATCTTTTTCTTAACTTGTCTCCTTCTTCTTTATTTAACTTGGTTTCTTGTATCAAAATATTGTCTAATTCAAATAGGTTTAGATTTCATTTTAGTGATCTTTTCTTACTAGGGGCATTTAGGCCCCTAGCATTCCATGTTATAATCCTCATTGCTCACTAGGAAGGTTCTTCCCCTTCCCTATATTTAGGACTTCAAATATCTATCTATTCTCCTTTACTTGTCCATCTACCACTCTTAATTCCTTAAGTGATTTCTTACCTCTTTTATTTTTTGTTTGCCACATTTTGGGGTACTGAATCCTTCTTGGTTGATAGATAGTCCCAAGTTTATTGTGTTATTTTGTCTATTAATGAGATTCACATCTTCTTCTTGGGCTTCATCCTCATCAATCATTTCTTTCATTATTTTCTTAACTAATGCATTATCCTCTTCATTAATCTCTTGCTCTAATACTTTGTCACTCTTTTCTTT
Source organism: Cupressus sempervirens (assembly GCA_028749045.1). Classification (NCBI taxonomy): domain Eukaryota; kingdom Viridiplantae; phylum Streptophyta; class Pinopsida; order Cupressales; family Cupressaceae; genus Cupressus; species Cupressus sempervirens. Next base: position 518,230,095 of record CM053789.1, read on the forward strand.
TTCCTAATTTTTGTCTTGATTATCCATTATTCCAAACTCTTCCCAATTCTGACTATTCCCATGATTTTTCTCTTTTCTGATATTTCTCCAACATGTAGGGGACAATTTTCTTTCCCTTGATTTATAATAGCTGCTACTTCTAGGGGGATCAAATTTTAGTTTGATCCATTATGCTCTAGATCCATTTCTTCTCGAAATATGTCTTTCCCATCTGTAGGTGTTTGCCAGAATTTGTAATTCCTTTTCTTTGATTTCTTCCTAATTGTATTGTTACTCTATTGTGCTGAATTTGCTAGTGGTATTATACTTTCATCCTTCTGTAGTTTTGAATTTTGGAAAGCTAATTCATCATGTTCTTGAGTGTTTCCTTGGTTGAATGAATTTTCCATTTCTTTGTTTGAATTTTTTTAAGTGCTCTTTTCCTGTTATTGGAAAATACTGATTTCCCCTACCACTTCTTCTGTATTCTCCCTTAGTGGTTTGGGGACCTCTAATACTTCTATTTTTTTCTTTCTCTTCTACTATTGTTACATCCCCATGCTCAACATGGTATTGCTCACTGATCACAACCTGGTTCTCAATATCATTTTGAAGTAGTAACATATCATGATTCATTCTTTTTAGTTCCTGTATGCTATCTATTATTTCCATCAGCCCTCTATTATTTGTTTGGAAAACCTTGCATTCTTTAAGTTTAGATATTTTGATATGTTTCTTTTTAAGTTCTTCTGCATGTTTTTCTATTACCTAATTTTCCTCCTTGGTTCTGTGATCTATATTCTGTTTATTTGTTTCTATTGATAGTTTCTACTGATCAATATTTTCCTTTTCTACTTTTTGGCTTTCTTGCATACCCTTTCTATCTCCTTCTTTCTCTTCCATATAATTCTTTGGTTTCTTTACTCTTTCATTCTTTTTGTGTGGCTTTATGTTGTTGATTACTTCTTTTATATTTGACATTATGTAATTGATATAGAGATTGGGCTTAATGATTTCTGCAATCTTCCCTTCATACTTTCTAAATTTGAGCTTATAATTGGATCTATTTATTATCAATTTTTTTGTTATTACATCCTTCTTCCCTTCCTTTGTTTCTATTAAAAATTTAATATTGTCGGTTTGGTTATATCCAACTTCTATTCCTAACAATTTACCTAAGGAATTACCAATTTTAATTAATGTCTGAAGGTATTTGATTTTAGGTGGAAATTTTCCCTCTTCTATCTAGATGAGAAATTTCTTAATTTTTTTCTTCATTCCAGTTAGGTTCCCAAGCTAAAAATTTAATTATAAATCCTATATATAGATAGTTTGAGATTGGAAGTAATCTATTCCTAATTGCCTTATTTTACATTGAATGAAAAGGGATGCTTTTGAATAGTTACAAATACTTACCTGTTGGCTCCCAATCTTCGCTAATTTACTTGATAAGTTGGCTAGATGCTTTTTTGGTCTGCTCTAGTATACATAGATGCCCAACTCTATGTACTCTTCCCACTTTTCTTCTACTTGCTTGTCACTTATGATTAATATTTCAGCAAATAAATATTGATTAGATGTGATTACCTTGCTATTAGAAATTATTTTTTCTGAAGCATCTATCTTTTCATTTATTCTTTTATGTGGTGGAATACAAATTTTTCAATTTTTGATGGGTGCCCTAGCTTCCTTTTCTTTTGTCACTTGTTGTTGAATTTGACCTAGTGAGATGTTGTTATCCTTTGAGATTTTGGAGGGTTTTAATATCTAGTGATTTACATCTCCTCCCTTCATGATTGTATTGGGCTTCAGATCTAGCTTCTTTGCTTGTACTTGGACATTTCTCACTTCTTCCTAGAGGAATTTTTGTGCATTCACAGTTATGCCTTTCTCCATTTTGTTGTTTGTGATTGTCTGGGTTGCTTGCCTTTGCCTGTTTCTACTTAAGATTACTTGTTGCCATCTATACTTGTCTTTGCGGTTCGAGCTTTGGGTATAATGTATAGTTTTAATTTCCTCATTCCTTGCTTCATTCATTTTAACCATGTCCCAGAATGGAGCTTTCTTTCAATCACCATCTACGAGTGCTTGGAATTTGTTACTGTTTTGAATGCAGGGGTGGCTTGCCTTTTTCTTAGTTTTCTTGCTATCAAACTCGAAGATACCTGTATTAATATTTTTTCCTTGTTAGGGAAAATTTGATTTACTACTTTGTCTATACCATGGGGAAGTTTTTGGTTTGTGTGAAATATATTTTTGCTATAAACTACTTTTTTCACTTTCTCTACCTTTATTGCCATTTTTGAATTAAAAGATTTTATATTAAATAACATATTAATATCAATATATATTTAAATTATAATAAGTAATTTCTAAACTAATTAAAAACATATTAAATAAAATAAATATTAAAAAAATAAAAAACAATTGACAACTTACCCTTTTTCATTTTCTAGCCTATAGGCTTTAATGACTATGACACGTAGCAATGTATTCCCATAAAGCAGTAACTATTGCTATAGCAATAGGCTATCATGTGACCTATGTGAGTAGCTGTAGGTTTGGGGTTGGGGAGGTGGTGGCCCTCGCCCCACCTTAAGTATTATATATATTTTTGATATAAGTTTATATATATATATATATATATATATATATATATATATATATATATGTAGACACCTAAAAACTTTTAGAAAATAAAGTATTTTTATTTTTTTGAAATTTTTTTGATGACATCATCATTAATTAATTAATTAATTATTTAATTAATTAATTTATTTTTATGCCATTAAATCCCTTTATCTTAATTAAAAATATTTAATTAAGGAATCCCTCCCAAAAATGTTTAAATATTATTTAAACATTATTTTCTTATTTATTAATTATTTAATTAATAAATTGACCAAAAAACCCAAAATAAATAAAAAATTTATTTTTTGCCCAAAACTTGGCCAATTTTCTTAAGACCACTAACCTCTTCCAAAATCTTCTAATCCTTCTTTAATTTTGATTAAAGGCTAATCCCATCATTTGCTACCCCTAATCCGAACTCAAAATATTTAATTAAGATTAAATATTAATCCTCATGTTTATTAAAAATTTTTTAATAGATATCTCCTCAACCCAAACCCTTGAAATAAATAAAACTTTATTTATTTCCTAAAAATCTAATTTATCCTCATCCTAAGAAGTTCTAGACTCTTCTAGAAAGTCTTCATCCTCATCCTAGGAAATTCTAGACTCTTCTAGAAAGTCTTCATCCTCATCCAAAGCCTAGACTCTTCTAGAAGATGTCTTTAACTCTAATCCTAATCCCCTCCTAACCTTGTCACATTCCCTAAACATGGGTTAAAACTCACTAACCCAAGCCAAAGTTAACAAATATCTCCTCCTTCACCCACCCTCATTAAATGCCATCCACTTGCCTATCCCTAAGCTAATCCTAAACCATCCTAATCCATCCTCTAATCATTTGCACAATCCTAAGCAAGCTTAAAACCTTCCTAATCAAGCCCAAGTCGAAATTGCTCTCATCTCCCTCAAAATATCTCAACCATAAAACTTTATGAAGTCCACTAGGCCATAAATGACTCTTCCAAGCCCTTTTATTGCTCTTACAAGCCATTATGAGGGTCTTTATGAAGATTTTATCCCTTGAGCCTCCTTTGTTGACTCATCCTTCCCCTTTCCTCCATCCTCTCACCATGTGACATGTGTCACTCCTTGATTGGCTATAAGGAAGCACAATCCATGTGCTCTCCTCTCATGCAATCTGAGCCCTCCATAAGCTTTTTCCCATCCTTGCATCTTAGCCCTCAATCCCTCAAGCCTCTTGCCTATAAATTGGATCCTTTCCCTTTGCAAAATAACACAATCCATGAAGTAAAGTCATAATGCCATTTTGAGAAGCCATTTTACATCAAAACCATACATTCACACCCAAATTCCAACTCCATTTGAAGCCCTTTTTGAAGCATAAAGCTTGAGCATACATCCTATCTATTTAGACAAAGCTACTCAACAAGAGAGCTTCTCATTGAGAGAGCCCATTAATGGCTCATATTCTCAATTGAGAGCTCATCTTAGTCTATCTTGAAGTTTATGAATTTTTGTTTAGTTTGTAGAATCTTTATTTAAATTTGGTTTCTATTAGCATACTAACATTGCTCATATACAATATATATATATATATATATATATATATATATATATATATATATATATATATATATATAATTTACTGTCGAGTACAAGCATGGAATACAAAATTTTTTGGCAACCTTTTTTTTATTTATTTAAAATTTTTAAAACAAGATAAAAATGATTTTCTCAATCAAGTTATCAATTTAATACAGACTGAATTCCAAAACAAACCCTAGTTAGGTTTTGTTTCCAAGAATAAATTCATGACATGAGGGTTTCAATTAATTTTTCGTTCCTAGATGATTGAATAACAAATAACAAAATTTTTCAAACAAGGGTTTCATTTAGAATCAATCTTTGAAAACAAGATCTACAATCAAACATGAAGCAACCAAAGAGGAAATTCAATGCAATCTACTGCGATAATTTAAATAGAATTCCTATTGATCAAAAAAAAAATTCCACAAAATTGCTACCTCAATCTAATGCTAATCAAATGAATGTTTGAAAATTTTAGAATTCTCATCTCTTGAAGCCCCTTCTAGAAATTTGTTCCTCAAAACCTGTCTATAAAGAAATGAGCTCTAATTTTTTAATAAAGAGCTTTCTCCCTTTAGGGTTTCCATTTTACAATCACACAAACCCTTTTCTTTATTATTTTAAATTATTTTAATTTCATGTGCAAACTTTTGCATTTTAAATTATTATGTCTCTCTCTTTTATTACAACACAAGAAGTATTTAATAGTATAATTATTAGTTCAACTAATAGTAATATTTAGAGTTTATTTTTAAAATGAAACTCCTACATAAATTATTATTAATTTAAATAAATATGATTATGCCAAATTTGGAACTTTAATTTAACCTTTTAAATTTTATTTTTCTATTTAATTAATTTCTCAATTAGTTAAATATAATTAAGAATTGATTTTTCTTTGTAAGTTCTTTTGTTAAATTAAATCATTTAATACTCTTTTAATTTGATTTAATTATAACTGAAAATCACAACAAACCCACAAATCAAATAAGAAAACCATCTAAAAGATAGTACAAAATCAAGCTTAAGGGTCAAAATCTCGAATTCACATCACTTGACAAATTTGAAAGGGTAAATAACTCAAATACTTGTCCTATTCTCTAGGATAATTGACTTAGGGTTAGGATTCAGATCCAAGAACTATATCCCCTCTTTACCATTGAGATACTAGAATAAGGAATGCTCATCTTAAGAATTCAAGTAAGTTGATGCTCGATACCTGTAATCTGCATAAAAGTTGAGCATGTACATATACATATAAATCTAAACTAAACAAGAAATGGAAGGGAGTGGTGCATTGTGTAGATCCTAACTAGCAAGTGATTATGAATCCCCTTCAACCACATCAAAAACATCAAACATAAAGTAAAAAATACATGTACACCATACACATGCAACTATGGGGCAAGTAATAATAGAAAACTACATATAAATCATCCATCTAACTATCATTATGAAATAACTAAAACCTCTCTATGAACATACAAACCATCATCATTGAAAGAATAAACATGAACGCATGAAATAATTGAGTATCAATTAGTTCATGAATTATATAACTGAGTATGAAATAACATTCAATCAAATGCAAATAAGCTCTACAACTTGTTACCGCTCATTTTCAAAATTCAAATTTGTTCATGGTGGGACCTAGGCTTCCAGATCCTCTACCCTGCCCTGATTTGCAAATGGTGCTAGCATTGTGTAGGGATTTGGAGGATATGACAGATGGAGGTGGGGCCATGTGTGAGGATGGGAAGACTTTTATCGACATTGTCTTGGGTAATGGAGGACCTGCTAGTTGTCCACCGAAAGGTGGTCAAAAGTTTACAGATGAGACCCTGAGAGGTTGGAAGAGTGCACTAGTGGGTCCTAAAGTGGCTAATGTTTTGACAGAGGATCCCAAGATTTCTCAAGGCATAGATGGGCCAGTGATCTCCCTCCTTGATATGTTCTTCGACAACATTACCTTTGGTCTTAAACTTTGTGTTGTGGGTAGATTCGTTGCCTTCAGACCCATAATTCAGATGGATCATAAGTGTGTGAGCTAGAAATAGAAAATTAAGGGTAGTGTGGGTATTTCAGCAATGCCAAGTGGCCTCTTCTATTTTAAATTCATGTTAGAGGAGGATATCAACCTCATACTCTCGAGAACTTGGTATTATGGAAAGCATTGTTTGGCCTTAACCAAGTGGCACCTGGGCTTTGATGCTAGTGTAGAGCTAAATAACCTAGCTCCAGTCTAGGTAAGATTACCTAGACTACCCCTTAAATTTTGGTATGAGAAGATCCTAAGGTGGGTGGGAAATTATTTGGGCCACTTTGTTACTATGGACAAAGTGACTATGCAAAAATCATGATTGGTCTATGCTAGATTCTATGTGAATGTGGCTTTGAATAGGGCCCTCCTGACTATGGTCACACTCAAAACCAAATAGGGAGAGAAAGTTCAACCCATTGAATATGAGAATGCTGGCCTATTCTACCATAAGTGTGGTCAATTTGGACACCTTATAGTTGATTGTAAGGCCCAAGTGCAGAAGGATATAAAAAAAGGAAGGTTCCCTAGGAATTGTAATGGAGGCCATGGGAGAACTCTCGAAAGCCCCAAGATTGGAAGAGGAGACTGCAGATGCACAAAATATGGAGGAGAACCTTGTGTAGACCACCCCAGGTAGAGGACCGAATGGGGCATACTAAACCCATGGAGGGGGAAGCTTTCGAGGATAAGAAGAATATGGAAGAATATCCCTTTGGATGATAATTGGAGGAACTATTGAGTTCACCCTTCAGTGAACTTAAGGAAGGAGAAATGATGGAGGAAGGTAAAATAGTGGTTCACCACCCTCTTCCTATCTCACCATTAAAATAGGAAGAAGAGGGCATTCAAGGACTTATGGCTACAAAATGTCCTACCCACGAGAGCATATGCACCCCTTTAAGGATGATAAATGCCTCTCTAGCAGAGATAGTAGCTAAAGTGATGCCAAGTATTGAATAGGCTAAAAAGAAAATAAGTTCAACTTCACCATAGGAGGGGGATAATGGGGAGTGGGAGGTTCATAAAAGGAAGAGAAGGGGGGGGGGGAGGGGGAACTAGATGTAGGGGCATGTGGCATAGCTAGAAGATTGACTAGTAGAGCAACAAGGACTAAACAAGCAGCAAGGAATGTGGCCGATTGTAAGCAACTTACACTAGACACTATAGCTAAAGGTAATAAATGAAATTCCTCTCTTGGAATCTAAGGGGGTTAAATAATCCCCAGAAGCAATATGCTCTAAAATAGTGCATATTTCAGGAAAAGGTAGATTGTGTGTTAATACAAGAAACTAAAATGTCTAGTGCTAATTTTGATAGAATTGCTACTCATGTTTGGCTAGGAGTTGCTTACATGCATATGGATGCTAATGGAGCCTTAGGTAGCATTGCTACCCTTTGGAACCCATTCTCTATGATGGGGGTTGAAGTATGGAAGGATATTTAAATTTCATAATAACTGAATTCCAAGCTAGTATTCAACATTGGGGGCTTATTACTATCTATGCTTCTAATAGTAAGGTAGGGAGAAAGGAAACATATGAAAAGCTAGTAAGGATCCTAGAACCTATGAAAGATAAATAATTACTGTGTATGGGAGATTTTAATACCCCACTTTATCACTCAGAGAAACTAGGAGGGAACAGGTACTGCCCTACAAGTTTGCAAGACCTTAATGATTTTATGAGTAGAATGGATTTTATTGATGTGGAATTTAGAGGGAACCTATTTACTTGGACCAATCATAGAAAAGGGAGTGATCTTATCCAGGTTAGGTTGGATAGGCTGATGGTGATAGGGAACTGGAATCGATTAGGCAGCTCTCTTTTGGATAACCTTAATAGAACTGCTTTAGATCATTCCCCTTTAATCTTTCCATGGGAGGATGGTTTAAAAGGTGGACTGAAACCTTTTAGGTATGAAATAATGTGACAATATCACCAAAATTCAAAGATAGAATCCAAGAATGGTGGAATATAAGGTTAAATGGCATTGCAATGTGTAGACTGACCCAAAAGCTTGATAATATAAGGACAAATGTTAAGGGTTGGGCTAAGAGTTCCTTTAGCAACTTGTTCAAAACTAAAGAAGTGGAGGAAAAATTTAAAAAGCTTCAAAGGGAGATTGCTGAAGGAAATAACCTAGAAAGTGCAACCCAGGAAGAAAAGGAAAATAGAAAAAAATGGAAAGATATTATTTTGAGGGAGGAAGCCTTTTGGAAACAAAGATCAAGGGTCCAATGGTTAACTAAGGGAGACAAAAACACTACTTTTTTCCACAAGTCAGCCTCCAATCATATAAGAAGAAACACAATCAACAGGTTGGAAGGAGAAGGGGGAAGGGTTTATAAGGATCAGGAGGAGATGGGGAGACATGCAGTGGAATATTTTAACAAGGCTTACATTAAGGATAACAATGCAAGAAATCAGGTTATCAAAAGAAGTTTGATTAATACGATCCCACAGGTGCTGGGTGCTGTGGAAAAAAATCACATTCTAGGAAACAATACTAAGGAGGAAGTGAAATGTGTTGTGTTCTCTATGAAAGCTTACAAGGCTCTAGGACCAAATGGTTTTCCTCCAGCTTTTTTTTAAGGATTTCTGGGAGGTTGTAAAAGTGAACTGATTTGGGCTACCAGAGACTTCTTTAAAATAGGGAAGATGCTAAAAAGGATAAATAAGACTTTTATTACTTTAGTCCCTATAACTCAGACACCTATGAGCCTTGTGGATTTGAGGCCTATATGCTTGTGCAATATAGTGTATAAGATCTTTGCCAAAGTTTTGGTTAATAGGATAAAGCCATTCCTAGAAAAAATAATTGGTACTCCACAAAAGGGATTTGTTCCAAGAAGAGAAATTCTGGATGTGGTGATAACCACCCACGAGATCATACATTCAATGGAAAATAATAAAAGACCTAGAATGCCCTTCAAACTAGATATCTCCAAGGCTTATGATAAGGTGAAGTGGGACTTTCTCTATGATGTGCTTGAAAGAGTGGGGTTTAATGAAAAAGTTATAAATCTGATTAAGATGATGGTAGGCATGGTTCAGTATTATGTTCTTCTAAATGGCTCCCCTTGGGGAAATTTTGGAGCGGAGAAAGCACTAAGATAGGGTGACCCACTATCCCCCTGCTTATTTATTATGGTGGCTAAGGTTTTGGGGAGGTCATTCTCTAAACTAGTTAATAGTGGATGTGTTAAAGGGATTAAACCTGCTACCACTACTAATACTGAAGTGTTGTAGCAATTTGTAGATTATACATTCATTTTTGGAGAATCCTCTATTATGGAAGCTAAAGATGGGAAGACTATTCTCTGTAATTATGAAATTTTTTTAGGCCAGCAAGTTAATTACTACAAAAGTAAGATATATTTCTTTAATACTGACACTTTATTACAAAGGAAGATAAGGAACATTTTAGGTTGTTAGGCTGCCAACCTCCTAGATACTTATCTTGGTCTACTACTAACCACTAAGGAGGTGACTAATGACTTCTGGAATACTATAGTAGAAAGAATTCAAAAGAAGTTGACAATATGGAAAGGGAAAATCCTAAGCAATGCTAGTAAATTACAATTGCTCTCGATGGCTCTTCAGGGCATTCCAATTTACTTTCTATCCCTTTTTAAAAATAATCATAATATGGCAGACACAATTGAGAGAATACAGAGGAATTTCCTCTAGTTAGGAATAGAGGAGAAGAACAAATTGAGCCTAGTTAGCTGGGAAGAGGTTTGTAAATCAAAGGAGAAAGGGAGGTTGGGAGTAAGAAGACTTCGTGACCTGAATAAGGCCCTCCTTACAAAGATTGGCTAGAGACTGGGAGAGGATAATATTGACTGGGGTAATATTATGAAAGTTAAATATTTGTCAAATTCCATATTTACTTGGAATCTCTTTAAAAATGATCTCCTATAAGGTTCCAAAATCTAGATGAATATTGTTAAGAGTAGAAGTTTATTGAGGGAAGGGACAAGGTGGATAGTGGGGAATGGGCATAGTATCGGATTCTGGGAGGATAATTGGATGGGGGGGAAACTGCTTGTTTACATAAAATTCAAAAGACTAATGGAGTTACTAAAGGAATACATGAGAAGAAAGGTGGAGGACTATATCAACCAGGGGATGAAGTGGAAGAAACTATATAAAGACAATTACTTCCAGGAGGATATTTAGCTTCTTAAGGAGTTGGAAGAGTTGTTAGGAGTACAAAGACCCCCAATTCTAATCTAGGAGGATACTAGGGTTTGGGACTTAACTTCTGGTGGTAATTTTTCAGTCAAATTGGCTTATAAATAGCTCTTTAGTAAGGATATCTACCTCCCACTATGGAGTAAAGTTTGGATTAGTAATCTACTCCCTAAAATTAATTTTTTCTGGTGGACTATTAAGCATGGTAAAATTTTAACTCTAGACAATCTAAAAAGAAAGAAAAGGAGGAGAGTATCTCTCACCTGTTCCTTGAATGCTAGTACACCTTAAAGATTTAGGTTATGATGTGAGAGAAATTTGGTTTGAATTGGGTTCTAAAGGATAACTTATGTCAATTTTTGGAGAACTAGACCTGTCCCTTCTATCACCCAAAATTGGTTTTTTTGTGGAGAATTGTTCCACCATATATGGAAAGAAAGAAACAACAAAATATTTCAAGAGGAGGAAAAACCTTTGTAGGTGGTTATGGAAATCATGGAGAAATTACAGAAGGAAAATATTAGGGTTTCCAAATGTAAGACACCAAAGGAAGAACAAAGTAGGCAAGAAGGTAAAATTGCTAAAAAATGGGTATTCAAGAGGATTTTTATCTTTTTGACAACTCAAAAGTGTTAAAGAGATAGCAAACGAGATGGAAAATACCAACCCTAACACAATTTAAGCTAAACTTTGATGGAGCCACTAAAGGAGGTTTAGCAGTGGTAGGTGGAGTGATAATAAATGGGAATGGTGATGCGTTGTTAGTCTACTCTAGGAAGGTAAGCAGTGGAAGTAATAATTTGGCTGAAGCAATGGCTCTGTTTTGGGGTCTTCAGTTGAGTAGTTAAATGCAAGTTAAGGAAATAACCATAGAAGGGGACTCTAAATTAATTATTAATATGGTAAAACAAATTTCCCAATTGAGATGGAATATTCAAACTATCATCACGGATATTAGGCATATTTTAGATGGCATGGAGAATGTCCACCTACAACACATCTATAGAGAAGGAAATAAGGTGGCCAATGTTGTGGCTACTATGGGATTTGAACTAACGATAGTCACATGCTGGAGAAACATGGAAAATCTAAATGAGGATATTAAGTCCTTTATATGCAAGGAAAGAGGGGGAATATTAATTAATTATGATAACAAAAATAAAGGTTGAGGCCAAATTTGGCAATTTCTTCCTTAGAAAGTCAAAATTTGCTAAATTTAATAAATTTTTTAGGGAAATGAGGAGAAGACGTGGCCATACTAATGGGATAATGAATGAATGCAAATTAAGGATTGTGTCTTTTCACCATTATGGTAACATAATGCAAAATTTAGATTACTTCCCCTTTGAAAGTATGAATAATATCATTATTTAAACTATTAGAGATTTTAGGGATGTAAAAATTATGATGTTAAAAATGCACGAATCCCATAATGAATTTGTATTGGATATTGAAGTGTCTCAAAAATGGGCTTGTAAAATCATTTCACTCATCGAAGAGAAGCTCAGGGCCAATATTATTCATAGTGATATTGAAGATAAGGAGGTTCAGATGCACATCACTGAGGTGAGGGAATTGGAAGAAGGTAGGGAAGAAATGGGTGGAGATTTAAATAGACTGGAGCCCACAAAAATGGAGAATTTCAAGGATAGGATGGCTACTTGGTTCCTGTTAAAGGAAGGGGGATTTCTCCCTTACATGCAGGCGATGGTAGAGTATGATGAGAATTGTGCTCTCAAGTTTATTAATGGATGGAATGATCACAAGGTAACCATAAATGGCATCACATTTCAAATAAATGAGGAAGTAATTATAATGGCCACCGAGCTATCCATGAGAGGGAAAAAATGAAGGAAGGTCACAAAAATGGCTAATGAGGCCAGTATGATAAATTTTTTTTGCTAATGATGAAGAACTAGTGTGCTACAAAGGAGTACTCAAGAGGGATAAGTTGCTAGCCCCATGGGATGATGTCTGCTTGGTACTTATGAAATACTTTACATTGGAGGGTAGGTTTAGAGTTTACTACTACTACCACTTTCTCCTCTTGAATCATTTTAGAAATAGGGATTTTATTTCTATCCCATTTTTTCTGTTACATTCTCTGGGGGATATGGTTAGTGATGTTAGGGAGAAGAGGAACAAGGGGCATAATTTCACCATTATTCACGAAGGCCTAATCTTTCACCTATACTAATTCCATTTTTCCATTTGTCCCCCTAGGATGGTGGTGGTTAACAGCTAGTGCCACAGCCAAAATTCCCCATCGAGTACAAGCATTGGTACTAGAATTCATACCCTGCGGCCTTCTCCTAGTTGTGAAAATAAGAAAAATAATAAACCTAAAGTGGTTTTTGAACACGAGGGTAGTAAAAATATTAAAGTTGAAAAATTAGTGGAGGTGAAAGAGAAGGACTTGGAGGAGGAGGGAGGTGGAAATGATAGGAGAATATTAGGAAGAGTCACCCAATCCTAGGCAAGGTACAAGAAAAAGTCCAATAGATGTAGGGTTGAAGAGGTGGAGGAGGGGAGCTCTAAGAATAATGATAGGGAGAGGGAGGAGAAGAATAACTCTGATTCCAAGAGAGAAAAAGGGAAAGAGTTGATAGAAAAGAGCGAGAATTATGTTGATAATGCCCAAATGTCTGCTGGAAATACCCAGGTGTCTGCTAGAATTGCCCTCACTATAGAGACTACCCATGTTTTGGCTAGCTTTACCCTACAACCCATTACTTTCTATGAAGATAGTAGCAAAGTGGATACCTCCCCCATTACCATTTCCTCCCTGATCAAGGAAAAAGTGAAAGGTAAAGAGGAAGTTAAAAAGGTGGAAATTGAAAATAGGGAAAAGGTCGAGGAGCAAAAGGAGGTAATTGCCCAATTGGATGAAAGGGTTAAAATCTTTGAGGAAGGGAACTACGCCTCCTCTAAGTTTTCCGTTAAGGTCACTCATGCTATTGTGACCACCCTCCAACTACTAGCATAGGAGTAAGAGGAAATAGGGATGGCCATGGAGGATCATAAGCTCCTCTATAAACTTCTTGTTGATGATTGGGCTCGGGTTTTACTGGCAAGGAAGGGAAAAGGAAAAAAGTGAGAAATAAGTTAGTAATTTTAAGGGATCATTAGATCCTAGTTACTTTATGTTATCTTGTTGTTACTTGGTTTGCTAGTATCCAGCTGTTACTTAGACTTGGGTTGGCTTGGTTGTGCCAACAATTTTATATTATGAACTACAGTAGTATGGTTAACATTATATACTTCTACTATAGATTAGACGGTTCTATTCATATTAGTATGTTGGTTAGTAGTTAGGAAAGAAATATAGTGTTTTAGTGCTTCTTAGTTTTTTTTTTGCTTCAGTAGTGTTTTCTATTGATTTTTTCTGGTGATGTGCTGGTTACCAGCCTTTTGGTTGTAAGGGCTAACCCTCTTTTTTTTCGTTGATTTTTATTTCAAAAAAATCCAATCAAATCCAATAACCACCTCTAATCATAAAACATAACCATAAATCTGGCCTAAAAGAATTTAGCAATATAAAATGAAAAGTAAACTAGGGGTAGGCACTACATCCATCCCCTAGACTTAGGGTTACTCCTGGAAGCCTACAATCAAGATAAAACTTAAGCACTCAATGTGCAAGTCCCACTGGACCCTTTCCCCCTATTGTAGGATAAGACTCCACTAAAAACATCCTCTGCAATCTACCCATATCTCCAACTATGGGTTTTAAAACTATAGGTCTCTGATCTATAAATTGTGGTTTTTGTTGAGGATAATGAGACAATTTATGCTTGGGTTGTCCACATAAAAAAAATTCTCCATCAAAACTCCCCCACACTCTAAGTGCATTGGATTGTTGAAAGCTAACCACCACTAGCAAAAGAATGAGTCCTCTATGTTGGTTGATCATACTGAATTCACTTATTACACTTAGAGTATTGAGAATCCGTAGAGTGTGAACCACTACCACCACTCCATGCTGAAGGATAAGATCCTCCATGTTGTTGCTACTATTGATTACCTCTAGAAGAGTGAGGCTTCCTATTCTATCCACTCCTTTATTTTTTGTTCCCTTGGACCCAAATGGGGCATGTCCACTAGTAGGTGCACCCACAAAACCACCATGTCTTGAAATGAAATTCTATTCTACAAGGATAGCATGATGTATCGCATCCTTGAGGGTTTTAGGTTGGAAAATCTTTACACCCCCAATGAAATGGTTATTTAGACCCTAAATGAAGTGTTGAACCATTAGTGGTGAACTATCACTGGTCCCTCCATAAGGCATGAGCTCATAGAATTTATGCCCATATTTTTCCATAGTCAGGGTATATTTCCTTATATTATGAAATTTATCTACCCTCTACTAGTGCCACTCCTCTAGTAGGAAGTGATATCAAAAGTTTTCAAGGTATAACTCCCAAGTAACAGTGTTTCGATTCACACCTAGTTTCTTTTCTTCAATGTTCCACCACGTAGCCCCAAAGAGTTCTAGGTGCATGATCACATATCTTTCTTTGACATTGGAGTCAAAGTTCTGCATGGAAAAAACTTTTGTCTACGAAAATTAACCATTTCTCTACCATATATCCTATACCAACTCCATTGAAAGTTTTGATCTTGGACCTCTATAGGTCCCTCATTTGAGCGGCCTTAGCCAACCTCTATCTATCATCATGGAGGTCTCCCCAAGGACTCCTAGATATTAGCCTCTCCTCATTCCCATCATGATGTGATTCCTCCTGATCAATGCACTTTGGAGGAGGTAGGTAGTATAAGATTGTCCTCATCATCTATCTCATATTACCTTCCTCTAAGTTATCATGCTCTTCTCTATGGCTCTCCTCCCTATTCCCTTCTTGAACAAGACTCTCTCTATGAGTTGGAGGAGGACTATCATGTCTACCTCTCCCATAACCTCTACCTCTACCTACACTATGACCTTGAATAGCTGATCTAGTCTCATACACCATCCTCCTACAACACCCAAGCAAGAACAACAAAAGAATGCTCACAAATTCAACAAAGGAATACCACCTTAAAGCATAATCATAAGAAAATATGTTTAAAATCCAACACAAGAGTTATTCAAGCTTTTCCTTTTTTCCAAGTTTCAAGTATTCAAGTTTGAAGTTTCAAGTGTTGAAGTTGTAATAGATAGATATAATTCTTTAAATTTTGTTTCAATTAACTAGTTTTCATCTAGTGGCATTCCAATATACCCAAAGCTCCCAATGTAGAAACTAGGACTCTGGTACCATATGTAACACTTTGCCAATGAACCCAAAAGAAATTAACCTAAAGTTTTACCAATTTTGCCAAACATTTTTTTTAAAGATTATAGCAACAAGAGATAGTATAGCAAAAATAATAACTCACATACATAGAAACAATCCATAAATGTATTACATCTCTTAAGGGTTCCATGAAATTGAATCACATACATAAGTTTTATTAATGCTAAATATGATACATAACAAAATTCACATCATAGAATAACCACATGTATTAATCCAATAAAATAATATACAACTACATAAGATGCAACATGGCATAACCATAATGCATAATCATCCATTGTACAAGTCACGAGGTATGAAAAGAAAAAAGAATATACATCATGAATAAATACAACATCTCGTAAGATCTCTAGATAATCAAGTAAAATACAATAGAATAAAACCATCCAATAGAAACAAAAGATTAGAATGAAAGGAACAACTACAAAAGTACATCCAACAATTATATCTAGTTGTCAATCTTAATGGTATAAGAAACACTACCAACCAACCTCATGGAACCTAAATGGCCCACTTCTACCTTGTTGAGGAGATAATCTCAAGTACCATATGGATATCAATCCCAAAATTCATAACCAAAATCTAGGTCGAGGAAAAGGTAATAGCAATCTATCTCAAAGGTACCAAGAAAAAAATAATAACTAAGCCTGAAGGCAACAAAGACACATAGGAAATCTACTATGTAATTGGTCAAGTGTCATCACATGAGTCAACTCTAAGGTTACCCTGGCATCCTCTCGATTCCCATCCTAGCTTATACTAGCACTCGAGGAGTGGGTGAGGTAAAACACTAACTCTTGTTAATTCATCTAAACCCATTTAATGAAATGTTATCAATTATTAAAAAAACTTACAATGGGTTACCTAAGGAGCCTCTTTAGGCATCTAACCTCCATTGCAAGCCACTTCTCAACATACACATAGATAACCTACGCTAAGCACATAAAAAGTACAACTCATAAAATCACAATATTCACCTCAATCCTATACAAGCAATTAGAAAGCACTAGCAAATAATTGATCAAAATGCATCACAAAAATATGTAAATACATCACAATGGTTGGAAATAAAAGATCATGACCAAATAACATACATAAAAATATCATAGATCAAACGCATCCCAAACCTCTTGTATACATACCTAAACTGGTCAAAACTAGGTTTAACCCAAACCACAACACAAATTAAAACACTCATCTCATCAAGTATTTAAACAAGTGTAGTTGAATAGTTGATAAGGCTTGCTAATATAATATTATAAAAAATCGATTCATGTTTAAAATTAGTCAAATGATAACCTTTATGGGAATAATATCTTCTTCTAAACAATACCCATAAAAATCATTTACTAATATTTTACTTGTTTCCCCTCTATAGATAAATGATAATTTATTAAATCAATATTAGATTTAAAAATAAATAAATCAAATATAGTATTATTGGTTTAAAACTAAAACTCAATCTCCAAATATTTCAATTTTAATAAAACTTACTAATATTTAATTTTAACTATTTTAATCATATATAAATATAACTCTTTATAATATAAAAACTAAATTAACATATTAATATTAATGTATATTTAAATTATAATAATTAATTTTTAAACTAATAAAAACAAATTAAATAAACTAAATTTATTAAAAATATTTTTAAATTTTTTTTAACAACTTACCCTTTTTCATTTTATAGCCTGTAGGCTTTAATGCCTACAATAGTGATGTTGCTCGTAGCAGCAAGATATAAATTACACTTAATATAAAATGTAATTAATATATTTTTTAAAATTTAATATCTAGTACAAGGCTGGAAGACAAACTTTTCCAACAATTTTTTAATTTTTTTAAAACAAGATAAAAATGATTTTCTCAATCAAGTTATCAATTTAATATAGACACAATTCCAAAACAAACCCTACCTAAGTTTTGTTTCCAAAAATCAACTCTTGGCATGAGGATTTCAATTAATTTTTCATTCCCAAATGATTTAATAACAAATAATTTTTTTTCTGAAACAAGCGTTTTATCCATAATCAATCTTTGAAAACAAGATCTACAATCAAACATGAAGTAGATTGAGAGGAAATTCAATGTCATCTACTATGAGAATTTCAAAAAAATTCCTACCTTGATTTGATGTTAACCAGATGAACATTCAAAAATTGTAGAATTCTCGTATCTCAAAACTTCTTACAAAACTTTGCTCCTCCAATCCTGCCTATGGAGAAATGAGCTCTAATTTCTTAATAAAGATCCTTCTCCCTTTAGAGTTTTCATTTTCCAATCACACAAACCCTTTTCTTTATTATTTTAAATTATTTTAATTTAATGTACAAACTTTTGCATTTTTAATTAAAATAAATTTTATTTTATTTATTTTCTCTATCTTTTATTAAACCACAAGACTATTTAACAGTAAATTTATTAATTTAAAGAATAATAATATTTAGAGTTTATTATTAAAATGAAACTCCTAAATAAATTATTATTAAATTAAATAAATATCATTATACCAAATTTAGAACTTTAATTAAATATTTTTTAACTATTAATTAATTTCTCAATTAATTAAATATAATTAAAATTTAATTTTTCTTTATAATATTTTTGTTAAATTAAATCATTTAATACTCTTTTAATTTGATTTAATTATACCTAAAAATCACAACAGACCCACAAATCGAATAAGAAAACCATGTAAAAGACAAAGAACAAAATCAAGCTCAAGGGTCAAAATCTCAAATTCATGTCACTTGACAAATTTGGAAGGGTAAATAACTCAGATACTTGGCATATTTTCTAGGAAATTAGCTTACGATTGGGATTAAGAACCAAGAACTATCTCCCCTCTTTACCATTGAGATATTGCGATAGGGTACGCTCGTCCTAGAAATTCAAGGAAGTCAATGCCTGATATGTGCAATATTCATAAAAGTTGAGAATGGACATATACTTATAAATCTAAACTAAACAAGCAATCATAAGGAGTGGTTCATCGTGTAGATCCTGACTAGCAGGTGACTTCGACTTCCTTGCTCAACCACATCATAAATGTCAAACATAAAGTAAAACATACATGTACACCATACACATGCAACTATGCGGTAAGTAATCATAGAGAACTACATATACATCATCCATCTAACTATCATTTTGAAATAACTAAAATCACTCTATGAAGATACAAACCATCATCATTGAAAGATTAAACATGAACACATGAAATAACTGAGTATCAAGTAGCTCATAAAATATATAACTAAGTATGAAATAACATCCAATCAAATCTGATAACCAAGTACATCTACTCATAAAACATAACCATAAAGATGGCCTAAAAGAATTTGACAATATAACATGAAAAGTAAACTAGGGGTAGGCATTACATATGCCCATAGAGAGAAATACGTGGAATTTTCTCCTACTTAGAATTGTTTAAAATGCTAAAACAAAATAGGAAAATATATATGTAGTTTTATATAATTAACACATCATACAAGTAAATAATTAGTGTACAAACAATAGTTTAGAATTTTTGTATTAAGCTATGTTATTTGCTTGATGCGTTGGATGAAGTTTGTATTCTTTTATTAAGGATATTCTATCCAGTGGTTCCATATTTAATTATTTGGATCCATATTCTTAGGTTGTGATAGGATGTGAGGATTTTGGTCCTCCCTACATTTTATATTCTCAAAGTAATATGGTTTTAATCTCTTATTTTTGAAAATATAAATACCAATGCAATTAAGAGTGAGATATATATTACCCATGTAACAATGAATTTTTTTTGGAGGCAACTATATATGTGTGTGTGTGTGTGTGTGTGTGTGTGTGTGTGTGTGTAAATTTATACACAACTATGAATAAACATCATATTATGAAAATATCCATATGGAAATATAGGTTGTGATGGGTTGTGAGGATTTGGGTCATACCTACATTTTATCTTTTCAAAGTAATATGGTTTTTAATTCTTTTATTCTAGAAAATATAAATACCAATGCAAGTAAGAGTGAGATATATAATGCCCAAATAATAATGATAATGTAGGACTAGAAAATGGGTTAATATCTAACATACTATGAGAAAATAAAAAAGCTCAATCAACATATGCCAATACCCTCTAGTCTACCATGAAAGCCAAAGAAGAAGAAGAAAGCAACACAAAGTAAAACTCCCTCTTTTAGTTGTACCTCCCATGTCCTTCTTTCTTCTACATTTGATGTAGCTCTAATTTCCTAGAGTGCACACAATTGAAAGAAAAATCCTATTGATGAGATGATGTTATTGAGAATACTAGAAGAGTGATTTCAAGCCTAATGGATGCTTAGAGATGAAGACTCTAAGGATATGACTCTCAAATATTAGAAATGGGAGCAAGAAGGCTCAATTTATAGCCAACATGCAAGAGAAGAGAATTGAATGAGAGGATGGACATTTGTCACCTTGAATGTGCAACTTTGAATGAGATTCCTTAGGATATCTATGATATATATGACACAAGATGCCAAACTCAAGATTCTATGACATGTGAAAGTCAACATGACTAACAATGGATGGGAATCTATGACATGCATATGACACCCTAATGCCACTTGTAGCCAAGAATCTATGACAATGGAAGCTTATTATGGCCACACGTAAGGAATCAAATATGTCAAATATGACATATTTAGCCAAGTGTAAATGGAGAATCTATGATGTGTCATGCCCATGTGTCACAATGATGTCAAGGTTATGTCAAAATTATGTAGAATATTTAAATAAAAAATTGATTATTCCACACAAATGGAAATTAGTAATTTGGAAGTTAGAGGTGGAAAATATGACTTACAAAATTGAGAATTTCCCTAGTTTGTGAATGACAAATCAATTAATTAATAATATTAATCAATTAAGGATGCTTGGGTAGTGAGAACAATTAGTAATTCATGATGAAAATTATTTGAATGATATAGGATTAAATTATGGGTTATTTAATCCTATAGAAAATTTGATTAGATGTTTGGCCAATTTGATTAGATAAGTGCAGGATGAAATGAGATGATTATGCGGATCGACTAGGATAACGATGGATAGATCAAACCATGGTCAGATTGATTGATTGGTTAAAATTGATAACATGCCAAGGACACATGACATGGATTATGGACATGTAACATTTAACTGACATTGTAAATGCTACAGGATCAAGATTGATTGATAGGGTTGATCATAATAACATTGACATAGACTATCAATGTTATTAAATTGATTTTCTAGTGCCACGATCTGACACTAGGAGACTTAACAATGTCAAAGATCAGATGATGTGAATGATAGTTTGATACAGCACTAAGAAACATGAAATTTATAAGGTTTTATTTGACAAGTTTGATAGGTTTTGATAGGTTTCCAAGGCACTAAGAGACATGTCAATTCCTAGAATTGGACAAAAGATGATAGATTTGGGAGATTTGACATGTTCTAAGGGTATTAGGAATACTTTGGGGTGATTCTAGTTAGATTGGGGTGATTTTGGATTGATTTGATATGATTCTCATGATTTTGAAATGTTTTGGGTTGAGTAGATGAGATTCTAAAATGATCTGTAAATGATTTGAAAGGGGATACGAATGATGACAAACATTATTGAAACTTGCTTGAGTGATATTCAAGTTTGGCCATAAGATCAGAATTAGTGAAATTACAAAATGAGACATGTTAGTATGAAAATGTGATTAAAACATAGACATGAACCATTTTTGAGCATCTACACTTTGTCCCTCTTTGATACAATGTGATTTAGAGTGTTGTGTCAAAAAACCGTGATGAAAAAGCCATAAAAGTATGCCCATTTAGGGGTGGTATACATGGGTGCCCCCTTGAGAAATTGACCAATATATGCATATGATAGGTAAATTTATTGAAAAAAAGAAGACCAAGCCATGGCAATTGACAGATCACGATCTGGAGCTCAAACACAAAAGTTATGGGGTTCAGAGTACAAAATAAGGGTTGATCAAGGTGTTGGGATTAGTTTCATGAGTTATCACTAAATAAAGTGACTAAATAATTAAAATTATAGGTCAATTTTATCACAACAAAGATATTAACCCAATGCAACTAATGAATAAAAAATTGAAGCTCAAAAACAAAAGTTATGGTGTTTGAAGTGCAAAACAAGTGTCAATTAGGGCTCTAGGAGTAGTTCCAAGCATCCAACTACCCCAAGTGCACCCAAAAAGCACTAAAGTGCATAGAGGGCATTCTTGGTCATTCCAAGTCTACTCTAAGATGACTAAGTGCACTTTTTGCACAATTGGGAAACCTAATTGTGCTCTGACAGTGCAGACTACACCTGAGAAGGCTTTGAGGGCCAAAATTAGTCTAACTGGACCTAAAATGACCTGAAACTTTGTGTGCATGCCCAAAATGATAGAAAGAGGTAAAAACTTGGGTAAAATCTATCAAAATGGTCAAACTTGGTCAAACCTAGGTCAAATTAAGGCCAAACTATAGAAGGTTGATAGATAGTGAATGGTTATGTAGGAATGCAAGATGAAGATGATTTTGGTGTATCAAAGTACAAGACCATGGTGGTGATGAATGAGATGGATGTTAGAAGATAGGGGAGATGAGATGAAGATTAGTTAGTATGAGGTGAAGAATTTTTGCTTTCGTAAAGTGCACTACATTTCAATGGAGCTTTATTTTGATATGGTAGATAGAATGCAACACATCATGGCATAAAGGGCTAGAGTGCAAATTCAAAAATTTTGCATAAACAAGCATGATGTAGATAGGAAATGACCTTGTCCTTCCTAAGGCATATATTCATGCCTTGGACTCTCAAAGGTACATGTTTAACATACATAAAACAAAAGATGACAAAGAACCATCCTAACTACTCTCATAGATTAGTTTATATCATTGAGTGGCATAGCAACATGATTGAAGAAAAATAAAGAAAAAAATAAATCACTCACTAAACATTGTACGCCAACAACTATTCTTTTTAATTTTACTTTCTTTTTTAGTGTTTTAGGTCTTTAGAGAGTGTTTGGCAAGTTGATCATGTGATAAGTTTGTGTGTTGATTTGGGTGATAGAGACAAATTAGATTGATTGTTGGTTCACATTGCTCAGATAGTGTGATTGTCATTCAAGTGCAATGCTTTGAATTTCAGTCTGCGAAAATGCCAATGTTTAAGAAAAAGGGGTGATTATCCACAATGACTATTTACAAGTTTTATTGCAAGTTTTTGGTGGGTTTTGTGACTTTTAGGGTTTTTGAGGATATTTGATGTTTTTGTGTTACTCATTTCTTTTGGACATTTTATGATTTTTAGGGTTTATTTAAGGACATTTTATGATGTTTAATGGGTTTTTAAAGATATTTTTATGATTTTTATCAATTTCTTTAGGACATTTTATGATTTTTATGAATTTTTTCAAGACGTTTTATGATTTTTATGGGTTTGTTCAAGACATTTTATTATTTTTTTGTTGGGTTTTTCAAGACATTATGTGATTTTAAGGATTTTTTCAAGATAGTATCTAAATTTTTAGGAGTTTGGCAAGATCTTATTTCAATTTTTAGAGAATCGTATTTGGATTTTTAGGATTTTTTAGGATCATAAAGGATTCACAATTGTTAACTCCAATCCAATATATGATAAGTCCAATGTATAACATGTGCTTAAAGAGATACCCCCAGTTCAAGTTCAAACTCATGCACTGTGTAGGTAATATGCGCCTAGATAAGACACAAACTATGTACAAAGGCCAAAGATAGAGTATGTATAGACTGGTGATGTTTGGGTAAGATAATAGTGGGCCATGATCAAGGACTAGGTATGTCTTGAAATATGAAGGATATGCTAAGGGAATTAAAAAAGGGGTAAAAACTAGATGGAATCCTGATAGATGGAGGAGCAACAAATGATTACACATGGTGCTCATTTGCCAAGTTTTAACCATAGTACTTTCCCAAAGCACCTATTTTCTAGGTTTTCACTTTTGGATGGAATTTTTCTCTTGACTCAATTTTTTGTGCCAAGATGTCTATTTGCTAGGTTTTTATCAATGCATCTATTTTATCATGACTTTTTTCAATTCTTTTTGTTTATTTTTGAAGGACTTTTTGCCATTTTTTTGCCATTTTTTATTATTTTTTTAGGACTTTTAGACAGGATCACGAATGTTTTTGAAATTAAAAGTGACCAAAAGCAAGGGGGTCGGCCCTTAATAGTCAAAAGGTCGATAATCAGCACAGTACCAACCAGTAACAAAAATAGACAAAAAGAATAGGAGAACAAGCAGTTAGAGATGAACCTAAAACCAGAGAGCTAGAACCAGAAAGGAACCCTAGCAACTAACCAAAGTCCAACGAGGCACCCACGCCAAATAAAAACTCAATTACAGCTGATAACCAACAAAACTATAACTATCATAACAATATATAAAGTCTTTGGATCCATGGACCCCATAACTGAACAGAAAAAAAAAGAAAAAAGAGAGAGACTTAGATTTCTTTTTTCCCTTTTCCTCTTGCATGAAGAAGAATTTGGGCCCAGTTGTTAGCAAGGAACTTAAAGAGTAATTTATTGTCCTCCATGTCCAAGCCAGCTTCCTCCTTCTCCTATGCTAGCAATTGGAGGGTAGTTGCAGTAACATGAGTAACTTTAAGTCCAAACTTGGAGAAGGTGAAAAACCCCTCCTCCAAATCTTTGACTCTTTCCTCCAAGTTTCTATAATGCTCCTCCACCATCACTGTATCCTCTTTATGCTCCTCAACCTTCTTAGCATCAACCTCCTTCATTTTCTGTCCCTTTGGTTTATCCTGCAGCACCCGTGGGTTAGAAGAAATCTTTGAATTTTCTTTAATAGGGGAAGAAATGGTAATTGGGGAATTATCCTTTTTGCTCGTCTCATCACAAAAAGTAAAGGGTTTAAGTGAGAAGCTAGCTGAAACATGGGTTGTCTCAATATTCCTTTCTTTGTCGTCCGACACTTGAGTTTGAGTGTCATCCATTAAAATGTTCCCAGAATTGAAACTTTTTTCCCCCTCCTCATTACCATCATCCTCTTTAGAGTTGGAAATGCTTTCCTCCTCCCTTCTGTCACTATTATTGTTTGAGCTATCTTCTTCAACTTCCTCAATAGGGTATCTAATTGACTTTTGCTTACCCCTAGCTTGGGACTGAGCTAGCCTATCAGACCTTCTTCTTGCTTTTCTCCCAATATCTTCACCAGAATCCTCTCCAACAACCTCTTCCACCTTATCAACTTTTAATTTCTTGTTTCCCTTTTGTTCTATGGCTATGCCAAGTTTTTTCTTTTTCTTAGTATCCTTACTAGGATATGGCCTAGGAGTATGGATTTTCATCCTTGTATTGGAGCTCGAGGGGGGAAATCCTACTATGGCGGGGGTTTTCCACAACAACCTCTCTGGGGGGATATAAAGCTAAGTGGAACTGATACAGATGGAAAATTAACCCCTGATGAATAATGGTGAAGTTTAGGCCTTTACTTTTTTTTTCCTTAATATCCTTAATGATATCCTCAAGCGAATGTAGAAGAAAAAATGGAATGGAAATGAAATCCCTATTTCTAAAATCATTCAACAAGGGAAAATCATAGTAATAACACACTCCAAACCTACCTTCCAAGGTGAGATACTTCATCAGGACCAGACACACATCATCCCAGGGCTCAGGTAGCTTATCCCTTTTAAACCCTCCTCTATAGCGAATTGGCTCCTCATTCTCCACAAAGAAGTTTTTCATGCTATTCTCATTTGGGACTTTGGTGACTTTCTTCCACTTTTTTCCCTTCATTGTGAGTCCTGTTGCCATGGTAATAACCTCCTTCATGACTTGAAAAGTAATGTCATTTATTGTGACCTTTCTATCATCCCAATTATTCACAAATTGTAATGCACAATTTTCATCGTGCCCAGTCATGGACAACATATATGGAAAAAAACCCCCTTCCTTCAGGAGATACTAGGTTGCCATCCTATCCTTGAAGTTCTCAAGTCTCGTTGGTTCCAATCGATTTAGATCACCTCCCATATCAATTTCACCACTATCTTGCCTCTCTTCCTCAGAAATATGCATCAGAACTTTATCGCTTTCCAATTCTCTGTGGCTGCTCTCTTGCTTTAATCCTTTGGGGGAATAGGGATCAAAATTGTAGACCTGCATATGATGAGTACCAGAATCCCATAACATCTTATTATGAGATTCGTGGGTATTAAAAAACCTAATTTTCTCTCCTTGTCAATTTCTGACATCCCAATCCATAATATCTATCATTCTAATAAATGTTAAGAAGAAATTTTTTGTCAGTGCCGCTACCTGATAATCTCTAGATCCATGACTAACCATAACTATGCAAGATTTGTTCTGAGTCTGTAGCTATAATAAAACCACTGGAAAGGCCTTGAGATATACCATTGTGTACCATTGTAAGATTGTGTATGCCTCTTGTGAATCAAGGCATTTGAGGATAATTGGGTCACAGGATTTTTTGTATGGGATGTCATTGATAATGACATATTCAAAGACTCACTTGATAGAGGTTTGATTTTGGGTGTTCAAAAAATTAGGTTGCTATATTTGGGAATAAACAATTGGATATAAGGAAGGATTGGGAGGATTGAGATCAAGGGCCTCCCACATGAAGGCTGATCAAGCGAGCTTCAAAAGACTTTGTGGCATGTTGACCAATAGAACACTTATATTTATAGCATTAAATTGTCCATCTTTTATCCTTGGGAGTTACCTATATTTTTCTTTTTTATGGCCTAATGGTTCCTTTCGATGTTCACTAAGAGACCTATGCTTGTTATTTTTTCCTTTTCTTTCAATTTTCCAACTAGAAGATGGATTTGCCTCCCCAAAATATGTCAATGTGCTCAATTTAGGAGGATATCTTCTTTATGACCATCAATTGTAATGCCTTTATATACTTCCAATACATTTATAACAACATTGTCTTTGTGTTCAAGTTTCTGGGTTAGATTGTGTGAGATTTTTATTTGCATCAATCTCACACAATCTCACCCAGAAGCTTGAACACAATATCATGAATTGTGGAGATTTTTTGTAATTAATATCTTCTTTGTCAAACTGATCAAAGGTTAGTGGTCCACACTGGTCCCATTCCAATAGTTCAGGATAACTTGAGTGGATATTATCATCAATGTGGAATGGGCTCTAGTTGAAGGTATGTATAGATATTAGATTTAGTTGTATTATTGGGGTCAACAAAGATATGGTCAAGTGCATAAGGATGAATAATTTTAGGTTGGGTGTCCTCAGATGCCTTTTCATTGTTCAAAACATCGACAATCTTACACAAGGGTACCTTAGTGCTAGGAGGACCTATTCATACCTTTTGTAGTGATAGGTTCAATAATTCCTTATTTTTGAGATCCAAGACCACTGCGTCCATCATATCCTTGTTTATGTGTGATAGTAGACCCAAGTCCATGCTTGTTAGGAGATATCAAAGTGGGTTCCTATTCTATTTTTTCTTTGTCAATATAGATAGATGTATTCTCATAGACATGTTCTTTATATAGGCCACTACCACTAATGAAATTGATAGAAGTGGCATTTGTGTACCAATCTCAAAATGTTGTGCTTGCAATAGGTGTGATTTACCATAAGATTAGGGAGAAAGTGGTGACTCTCTAATATGGAATACTAGAGACATAAAGTATTCTCCACACCCTTTGTCTTCAATATTTAGTTTTTCCTTGGCCTTACTAAGGAGTATACCATGATCCACTTTTTTAGAGGAATCTATGGCTTGTGCTTCATTGTTTCTTGGGACTTGGTATGTAGTAGCATCTCTCAGATTAGGAGAAAACTAGAAAGGATCTAGATCACTAGTGATGGTAACCTCCACATTGTTGTAGGAAAACTTTGGACATTGATGATATGTAGAAGGCATCATTTGCATAGCTTGGATCCAAGGGTGTCCTAGTATCATGTTGCAATTCATTTTAATATCTAGGACCTAGAATAATGTGTTCTTAGTAGCTAGAGCAACTCTTATGGTTAATATGATGATGCCCTTGGAGAAACATTTTCCATAATCATAGGCCTTTATTGTGATTCTATGAGAAGGATCTACATCTTGTTTAGAGTAACCCAGACCCTTGACAAAATTTAAGGCACAAATGTTTAGTCCTTCTCCACATCTATCAGGACATGTCTGACCTTAGCATTATGGATAAAGACTTCAAGATGAAGGGGGACATTGTGGTTGGGTCTATCTTTGGGAATATCTCAGGGTGAGAAGGTGATATGTTGGGACGCGGATAGATTCCCAACTATGGGCTGGAACTAGGAAACATAAATGTTATCAAGTACTATGGACTCTTTTAAAGCTTGGTTAAGGATCTTTTGATGCTGGGGATGCATGCAACAAATCTAAGATGTATATTTGGGTAGGGGTTTTTCCAAGTTGGTCGGCCAGGCTATAGTCTGAAGACATAGGATCAATAGGTTTACTAGGGGCCATATGTCTAGTAGAGGTAGTAGGTTTAACTAGGGCCATGGGTCTAGCACCTTGAGGTAAGATAGTTTGAGTGTGGTAGGTGGCGATAGCAAAACAAGGGTCTTCAACATTTAAGGTGAATGTAGATATGTGGGAGTCAAACTCATTGAAATAGATGATGGTGTAGTCATATCTAGAGTGTGTGTAGTTTAAATTAGCCTGGAAGCTTGAGTTTGAACTAGAGGCTTTCCTATTGTCATGATTGCCCAAGGATCTTTAAAAATTGTATGATCAAAATTGGATGCTAGTAGTGATGGATCGATTGTGATTACACCATCATTGATAAGATCTTTATTTTGTGTATTGGTTGAAAACATGGCATGGCCTTGTGTCCTTTGGTGTGATGGAAATCATAGAATTTGTTGTCATCCCACCAAGGGGCTTTAGTTAATGGTTCATCTTTGGTTGGGGGTAACTTCAATAAATTATTATTGAGTAATTGTTGAAGTACTATGTCAAGAGGCACCCCTAAGGGTGTTAATTTTCTATCTTTGGTTTTAGGATGTCTACGAGGTTTGTCCTACATGGAAGTCTTAGCTTTTTATTGTTGAGAGGTGGCATTTGATTTGGATTTTGTAAATTTTTAGGGTTTACACCTTTTAGGGTCAATTGAGGTTGTGTTGTGCTAATTTTTCATGCATCTACAATGCCATTACTAGTTGCATTCTTGTTTTTGGAGAATATTTTGTCTTGTCATTAGAAGAGTTTGTGTTGGTTTTTTCCTTGCTTGTTTTAAGGGTACCCTTACGAATGAGGGAGTCTTCAATACTAGCCCCCTTTTCATCAACTTGCAAATGGTTCTTAGACTTTTGAGCTTGAGTTCATAAATTATGTCATGGAATAGGTTTTCAATGCATAGATTAACTTGTTGTTCTTTAGGAATTTTTTAGTGAGCATTGACTAACTAAATTTCTCCAACATAATAATAATGTGATGAATGGATCTCCCATCTTTCATTTCATTGAGCACAAATAAGAAAATGTTACCTCATTTGTAATGTTGAAGGCAAAATGGGAGATGAATTTATCTACTAATTTTGACCAAAATTTTATGTTACCAAGAAGTTTGGAGTACCATTCAAGTGCGGGCCCACCCAAAGAATGAGGGAGCAATCTAGGTAGGTGGGCTCATCACTAAGTTAAGTACAAGAGGCACAAAATTCTATGATGTGATCAATGGGGTTTCTTTTTTCTCAATATTTTTCAAATCTTGGTGCCTCAAAGTGTTTGGAGAATGGAGTCATATACATACTTTTGTCAAAGGATTAGGATGTAAATCCCTTTCCATGTATAGGACTTGTTTTGGACTGTCAATGCTTTGACTTGTTTGCATTTTTGTTTGAACTATTGCAACATGTCCTCATTAGGGTGTTGAGTGCTAGTCCTTTCTTCAAGTCTTATATGTCTTTGAGTAGACCTTTTGCTATGGCAAGAACTATGTCTACTTAGTTCTGAAAATTCAGTTTTTGAAGACTAAGGTGATGTGTCACTAGGAGGTGGAGGTATGTTGGCACCTCTAAGGAAGACCAATCTTTGTTATGGCACTTGTTGTGGTATTGATTGTGACTGTTGTACCACAAGTTGTTGTTATATCACTTTTTTTGGTTGTTGTTGTGCCATTTGTTGGGGTTGTTGTTGAGATACCTCGGTTAGTAGATTATAAGGCCCTCTATGGGATTGTTCTTGTGGAAGTATCTGTGGAAGTAGTTGTTGTTGGTATATTTCATGTAGATCAAGTGGATTTACATTGTGTTGCATGTTAGGGATGTTGAGACCTTGTACCACTTTGAGGTTGTTGTTGATGTTGATATGTTGCATGTATGTTGAGTTGATTTTGACTTAGTTGTGCATGAGAGATGTTAAGTCCTTGTGCCACTTTAGGTTGTTCTTGTCTTGTAATTTAATTATGTCTTTTAGAGGTGAACATCATGTTTGGTTCTTGATACTTTTGTGTGTTTGATGTTTCTCCTTGGGACATCATATTGATTAGGAAATGAGACGTATTCCTTTGGGGACTGGGTGAAATGTCGATAAGACTCTTCCTTTTCATGTCAATAGGGGTATTTTATGTTTCACATGATATACTCATAGGAGGCTCCATAAAATTTGATGTTATAACAATTGGTAAAGTAATGAGAAAGTGCTCTTTGTTGATTTTCCTCCAAAGGAGGTATGTTTGGCATCCCTAGTGTGCAAGTCCCTTTAGGCATGTCTTGTTGTTGCATTATTTGATTGAGGTCAATTATTAACATCCTTTTGGGATATTTTGGAAGTCTTGTTGCCATTTATTGATGGAGGTTCATCAAACAAGGGATTGATGTTAATGTGTTCAAAAGTACTTTGGAGGATTTCAATGGTTGATTCTTGGTGAGATATGTTTGAAAATTCCAAAGCTTGGTTTCCCTTTTCCAAGTCCAAATTAATCATGGGTTGTATGCTTTTTAATGTTGGGTCATTTTGATGTTTGGACTTAGGTCCCTCTAAATTTGGATTAATTTTGACAACTTCTTATGCTCCCAAAAGTTTAAAGTTTTTGCGAAAAGTCTTGTCTTTGGCATGCCTTAGCCATTTCTTCATCATTAATGTCATAATCTATGTCAAAGTCATCACTTAGGCATACAATATCTTGTTATATGTTTGATATGTTGGCTTTGAAGGTACTTATGTTGGGTTTGTTGAGTTCAAAGGAGTTTGTTTGTTCATCCTTAGGTGTGGTTGGTACACTTCCACCTCTAGGTGGTATCAGAACAAATATGGGTTCAAATTTAGGGCTCCATCGAACCATTTAGTAATTTCCATGCATAGGAGAACTCTTTAGAGGGAACTTCATGGTGGGTGTGTTGTTAAGGGTTGATTGTGTCATCTATTGCTGGTTAGGGTTTTGTGGGTACATGCTTTATGGGTCCACAAGTAAAGATTGAGATGCTTTGGTTTGGTCCTTGTCAAATTTATTTTTGAAATTTATTTCTCTTTTTTGGTCTTGGATGAGGTTTTGGTTGTGTTTGTACCTTAGAAAACAAGGGTTGATATAGTTCTTCAGTTTTATGAGCTGATTGTGTCCTTGTAAGTGCTAGCATAATACCTAAGGATGTAGATGCAATGGAGGAAAACCTAAATGGACTCTCTTCTTCCCAAGTATGAACCTAAACTACCAACTATGCTACAATAGTACCAAGTGTTCCCTTGGTGAATTTGGAGCCCTAAAGGTATGTAGTTGGTAAAATAGGCCAAACTTTGATAATGAAGATGTGGGTATGCAAGATATGAGTGTTTTTTGGGTTTTCAGGGGTTTTGAAATGTTATACAATCTAAGGAAGTACAAAATGACCTAGGGTTTTGATATGCAAGATTAAAATTTCCTAGGGGAATGATGTAAAAATGCAAATGTGAATGATGTTTTGATTTTTTCACTAAGGTGTAAAAATGACTGTAGGGTATGAAAAATGGAGATTAGAGTTGAACTTTAGACTTGAGAAGGATGTTAGAGGTTGATGTACACAAGGTGGATTATGCACATGAATGTTTATCAAGGTTGATAATGATGTTTG
The DNA here is from genome assembly GCA_028749045.1 of Cupressus sempervirens. NCBI lineage: Eukaryota > Viridiplantae > Streptophyta > Pinopsida > Cupressales > Cupressaceae > Cupressus > Cupressus sempervirens. The sequence continues at coordinate 518,261,900 of CM053789.1, forward strand.
GGATGAGAAAATTGATAGGTTTGACAAAGATTTGGAAGAGTTGATAGTCTAATAAGTGGATTGGATTTTGATATTTGGAGGGAATGTTAGGGTTTTGGACCATGCAAAGTGGAGTGTTCATGCAAATAGGGTTAATTGGAATAAAATTTAGAGAGACTCAAGATATGATAATGTTATGACAAGAGTGTATTCAAGGTTTTGAACTTAGGAGAAATCTTTGCAAGGTATTAACCTAAGAGTTTAACCTTATGACAATGAACTTTGGATCTTGACGAAAAAGAGATAAAAGTGAAAAGATCAAATTGATAAAAATGACAAGGTAAAATCCATCAAGAAATAGATGAAGTTTTACCCAAGAAAATGATAAAAGGACCATGGTCAAGATCCATTATCGATTGACATAATGAAATACTCTAGGGTTCATACTTTGCTTAGATTTTTGACTAAGTTCAAAGGGTTTAGGTTCAAAATGATGTTTAGTGGGATCAAAATGATGATTTTATTGATTAGATATGTGATATGAAAAAGGTTATAGGATGAAAAATGATTTTCTAGGTTATGTCTAGATTGAGGATCTATGCAAGCATCTAGAGGCAGTTCTAGGGTCCCAAATGCAATCTGGAGGCCCAAAATGGTCATGCATGTCATCAAGTGTGCTATGATAGCACCAAGTACACTTTGATAGTACTAACTATGCCTATGGTCCACTTGGGGCTAGTTTGAGCATAGTTGGTAGTTTTATGGTGCAATTGGGAGACTAGATGATTGTTAAATTGATATACTAGAGAATTAATAGATGGTTGGGGATGATGTTATGATAAGATCAAACATGAAAAATCAAGGTTAGGACATGAGGAGTGAATCCTAAGATGTGAAAAATAAGGTTAGGAGATGAAGAATGTAGGTTAGGACATGCTAAGAAAGAGGGATTTATCCAAGCACCTAGTGACATTCATAAAGTCCCAAAATGCTAACTAGAAGTCTAAACTAGGTTTTTAGGTGACTAAGTGCACACAAATAGAGCTAGTTATGCCCTTGGTGCACTTGGGGCCATTTTGAGTGTAGTTGGTAGTTTCAAAGTGGAGTTGGTAAGATGGGCTAAAACTAGGGTGATTTTGGGTTCTCTGGGTTCCAAACTCTTGTTTCAAAGGCCTAGTTGACATTAGATAGTGTTATGATTAGTAAGAAGGTTCAAAAGTATGGTTAGGAAATTGGAAATGAGGGATAAAATGTGAAATTTTATGTCTATGGTATGGAAGGATGAAAGATGGAAGATGAAATATGGCGTTTAAGGGTTGGAAAGTGAAAACTAGGTGATGCAAGAGGAAGTCTAAGGAATTCACTATGAATGATAAGGGATGAAAAATAAGGACTAATAAGATGCAAAGCACTCCTATGGTTACAAGTCTCCATGTTTTCAAAGTATTGATTATTTTGGACCAAATTTTGCAACATTTTGACAATGTTGTAATGTTTTTACAAGGTTTAAATAATATCTAAGGTGTAAATTTGTAAATTTGGATTTATCTTGATTAATTTTGTACACACACATAAGACACAAAAAAACAAGAATAGTTGTTGTTAAAGTGAAAAGACACACCATAGCCTAGGCTTTAAGACTGTATCCACTAAATTCCCATGTAAAAAAAAGTTCAACCTTACTTATCCAAAGTAGACAACTTAGAATCTTGACACCATAGGCTCCCCCTTATAGCACACTGACTTCTTGAGGCTAAAAATATCCAAATCCTAAGGGTCATCACTTCCTAAGGGATTTTTGCCTCTACTAAGGATCGTGAGTATGTGGGATGTCTTCACGGGCATGCGTGACCCCCTAAGATAGTGGATAGAAGGGTTTTTGGCATCTATGACAAGGTGTTTAGTGTAGGCATTCTGTCTGGCAAGTGAAAGATAAAATTCCTTAGAAGGTCTCTCAGGCTCGAGAACTAGGGTTTAATGCAAAAGGGTACTAGAGGAGAGCTACCACACAAAAATACCATTGACATGACATTAACTATATCAAGTTTCTTATTGTGGCTAGAATGCTGACCTGTCTTTGGCCAATTACTGCTTCAAGGTCATTCCCTTGGGCTCACCAAGTGGTGAGTCTTGGGTCCAAGGGAGGCCTTTGTAAAGAAGTTACACGTATTTCTCTTGCATCCAAGATCCACAAATGGTTAGGGGAGAGGATATGTCCATGTAACTCCTAGGGTTCTAAACAATGCACAGACACCAAATAGAAAAGAGAAGTTCCTTTTTGTGCACCAAATGGATTGTTATCTAATCAAAGAAATCCACACAATTTTTAGACAAGTACACAGATCTTCAATAATGTCCTACAAACAAGAATTAGTAGTTTGTAATTGATATTTCTTCTCCCAATGATCACTACATGCTACAAATAGATAATTAGTAACACAAGACCATCTATCCTAGGTCCTAGAATGAAATTGAAATTCTAGTTGTAGATTCTGATCAAAATAGGTGCTTTCTATGAACCTACTATGCTCTAATAGAGTAGACTACACCCCAAAATACCATAAACCCTTAGGAGGCCCCCAAGGGTGCTTAGATAGTGCTAACTATGACCCTAGTGTAGTTAAAGCCATTTAGAGTGTACTTGGTAGTTTTGGTGCATAGTTGGGAGACCAGGTGTGGACCAAGTGCACTAAGATGGTTCACAAGGCACCCCTAGTGCACTTGGGCCCTAGAAGGGTGTAGTTGGTTGTTTTGGAGAGTATTTGGTCAGGTGTGAACAAAAGATGGGGGTTATGGTGACTCCTAGACCCCTAAAATAGCTTCCTAAAGGTCCCAAGTTTGCCCTGACAGAGCAAAGTGCACCCTAGGACAACAAGCTACCAAAGTGCATGAATGAAAGCCTTAAATCATGTTACTAGGTACCCTAATTAAAATGGCTATGATAAGAAAGAGACGATAGCCATTATACCCTTCCAAGTGAGCTCCTTCCTTGCACCAACAAGAACAAAAAAAGAAACCCAAGTTAGTTAAGCATGATCTTAACATCGTGTTCACCAATTTTAGGACCAAAATATGGGTTAATATCTAACATACTATGAGAAAATCACAAAACTCAATAAAAATATGCTAATACCCCTAGTCTACCATGAAAGCGAAATAAAAAAAAAAAGCAATACAAAGTAAAACTTCCTCTTTTAGTTGTAGCTCCCATGTTCTTCTTTCTTCTCCATTTGATGTAGCTCTAATTGCCTATAGTGCATACAATTGAAAGCAAAAGTCTATTGATGAGATGATGCTATTTAGAATATAAGAAGAGTAATTTAAAGCCTAATGGATGCTTAAGAGACAAAGACTCTAAGTATATGGCTCTTAAAGATTAGAAATGGGAGCATGAAGGCTCAATTTATAACCAACACGCAAGAGAAGGGAATTGAATGAGAGGATGGACACTTGTCACCTCGAATGTGCAACTTGGCATGAGATTCCTTAGGATATCTATGACAAACATGACACAAGATGCCAAATGTAAGATTCTATGATGTGTGAAAGTCAACGTGACTAACAATGGATGAGAATCTATGAGGTGCATATGACACCCTAATGTCACTTGTAGCCAAGAATATATGACAATGGAAGCTTATTATAGCCATGCATAAGGAATCAAATATATCAAATATGATGTACCATGCCCATGTGTCATGATGATGTCAAGGTTATGTCAAAATTATGTGGAATATTTAAATTAAAAATTCATTATTCAATACAAACGGAAATTAGTAATTTGGAAATTAGAGGTGGAAAATATGAATTAGGAAATCGAGAATTTCTATGGTTTGTGAATGATGAATCAATTAATTAATAATATTAATCAATTGAGGATGCTTGGTTAGTGAGAAAAATTAGTAATGCATGATGAAAATGATTGGAATGACATAGGATTAAATTATGGGTTATTTAATCCTATAGAGAAAATGAGTAGATGATTGGCTAATTTGATTATATAAGTGCAGGATGAAATGTAATGATTATGCAGATTGACTAGGATGAGGGTGGATAGATAAAATCCACTATCAAATTGATTGATAGATTAAAATTGATAACACGCCTAGGACACATAACATGTAACATTGAACTGACATTGTAAATGCTACAAGACTGAGATTGATTGATAGAGTTGATCATAATAACATTGACAGACATTGCCATTGTTATTAAATTTATTTGTTAATGCCATAATCTGACACTAAGAGACTTGACAATGTCAAAGATTGGATGATGTGAATGATAGTTTGACCAATCACTAAGAGACTAGACAATGTTAGAGATCAGATGATGTGAATGATAGTTTGACCAAGCACTGAGAGACATGAGAATGCTAAGGTTTGATTTGATAAGTTTGATAGGTTTTGAAAAGTTTCCAAGGCACTGAGAAACATTGCAATGCTTAAGATTGGACAAATGATCATATATTTGGGAAATTTTGCATTTTTTGGTTGATTAGAACTAATTTGAGGTTTAGGTAGATTTTGGGTGATTCTAGGTTGATTTGATATGATTCTGATGATGTTGAAATGGTTTTGGGTTGAGTGGATGAGATGATGCGAAAGGGGATACAAATGATGGACATTATCGAAATTTAGTCAAGTGATATTCAAGTTTGGCCAAAAGATTAGAATTAGTGAAATGAGAAAATGGGATGAGTTAGTATGAAAATGTGATTAAACTGTAGATGCAAAACATTTTTGTGCATCTATAGATAATAATGAAAATAATAATTGAGAAAACTATATATGTATATATATATATATATATATATATATATATATATAGACACACACACACACACACACAAAAATACACAACTATGTATAAAGATCATATTATGAAAACGTCTATATGGAAATATAGGTTGTGATAGGATGTGAGGATTTGAGTCCTACTTACATATTATCTTTTCAAAGTAATAAGGTTTTTTATTCTTTCATTCTAGAAAATATAAACACCAATGCAACTAAGAGCAAGAGATATAATGCCAAGATAATAATGATAATAATGAAAAAATACTTGAAGCAATAATACACACACACACACACACACACACACATACGCAAATACACAACTATGTATAAATATCATATTATGAAAATATCTATATGGAAATATAGGTTGTATATATATATATATATACACACACACACACACACACACACACACACAGACACACAGACACACACACACACACACACACACACACACACACACACACACACACACACACACACACACACACACATATATATATATATATATATACATATAGATATACAAATAAGTATGTCCAAAAATTTTTACTAGGCACTTGAAGCCTTTGATGCTTGGCATCCACTAGATCTTCAATGTTGTAAGACAACCTTTGAATGACTCAACATTCACACGTCACTTGGCATTTGAATCACTTGGCATGTATTAACTTGCTCATCACTAGAGTGACATGACACTAACTATCTACTTGATGCATATTGGTGCTCGACACATACTATATAATTTGCTTGACATGCATTATCTGACAACTTATGCTCGACATACACTACTTGTTTTTCATGCACTAAGTATTTTTAAAATAATGATTTTAAGTGTGTTGTCACTCATATGTCAAAACCAAAATGAAATCAATAATCTTCTAGTTTGACATGAGTGGCAATTACACTTTGTCATACATATATAACCTTAACTTATCAGTCATACCTCAAAACTTCATAACTCCCCTTGAGTTAATTTGTTATGTGCAATATTTGAATCTGATACTCCTATTGATGAAACTTTGCTAAACTGTTGGCTTACTTTGTTTCTACATATACTCTCCCTTTTTTGATTCTCTCATTTTCTACAATATTCCCCTTTTTCTTCAAGATCCCCCTTTTTTTGACACTTATGCCATGGGTGGTACACGAATAGTGTGTTTGTCCAAAATTTTTTTATGGACCTCCATTATAATCTTGATTATTGCATCCAAATTATTGTATGCTACGTCTAGAGATTGGAACTAAACATCTAGCTTAGTAGCAATGTCTACTAACCCCTCATGAGTAGAAAGGTGAGAATCTTTCTTCATCAATGTTCAAACAAAAGCTAGTTCCTTTTGCAACACCACCATGTGTGGGGTCAACATGGCTCGAATACTTATCAAGGTAGCTTGAATATTTGTATCTTTTTCCTGTAATGTAGCTAGCTAACCTTGAGTAGATAACAACCTTTGAAAATGGGTCTAGCTTTGACTAGGAGACAACTTAAGAATATTACCTGTAGTCTTTAGATCTCCTTGTAGTCGATCAATAGTCCTTTATGCTTCTTTTGTGAATAAATTTACATTACAAAGCTTTGTGTATAGAGAAAAGATATTCTCTAACACCTTCTTTACACTCTCCATCTTGTTTTCTAAGTCAACTTGTCTTAGTGCAATGGAACTAGAAATATTTTCATCAACCTTTGTTTGAAAGCTTTTCTTAGACCATTCTTGAAGTTTAGTATTTGTGTCAAGGTTTGAATCACTGAGCTTATCAACTATATTCACTAGTTGCTCAGTAATAGGTTTATCCTCATTAGGTGTTGGGAAGCTGAATGCATCAAGAAATATTTCTTTGATGTCATGTAGAGCTTGTCTTTTCTTATGCTCCCTTTTGAGTAGCTCTTGGTGCTTTTTTCTTGCTAGAGCTTCCTGCAATATGCTCATTTCTTCTATGGTGGTTATTGCAAGATAAAACTTTTAGGAATAGGGGATGCAGAGACTAGTAGGGTAACCAATGTCAAAAATTTTATCTATTCCTCTAGTTTTGTAGTCAAAATTGACTCTTCTATACTATCCTTCTCCTTATCTATGCCTTCTCCAACTTGGATCTATGAGACAGGTGCAGGACTAACTTCCTAACCTATATGGACTTGTGTCTCATCCTGCTCAACTACCAAAACTTCTTGTATTGAAGAATTTGGCACTAATGTGTTGACATCTAATGCCACTATGTCCTTCACTTGATATACCACAATGGGCATCAAAACTTGTCTATGAGTGGTGAAACCCTATAGTACTTCTATACCTTTTGTCTCTGTAGATATAGGGGGTACACTAGATGTGTCAATTTACTTCTCCCATATTGATGCTTACTAATACAAGATTAGTGCATAATTTAGTACCTAAATTATAATCATGTAATATCCTTTTCAAATCATCCTTTGTCAAAGGATTGATGTTCTACACTATGTTATTAGAAGCATGCTTTATCATTATTATATCCTAATGTTTGGCTTGGTCCACTTGAGGGGGACTGGCACTTGGCATATGTACCTCAAGTACATTATGATCTTTTTTTTGCTCTTCTTTAGCTATAGCCTCTTCATCTTCTTCTTTCTCTATTCCTCCCTCATGTCTACCCTTGATAGATCCATTATTAGTAGTCTCTCCTACCTACTTTCCACATCTAGGTGCTCTATTTGAAAACCTCTTCAATATTATTTTGCAAAATATTAAAGGCTCTGTATTTGGGAGAAAATATCCCCTTGTATTTATTTATGGCGTTAGTCATTAATGACTTGTCCAAATCTGGCATTACTTTGGATAGAGTAGTCTCCTTGATATTCCTTTTAGTTGTTAAATTGTATTGCCATCTTTGCTCAACTTTTTCATATAGGCTTTTGGGTAAAGAGTTAGCAAGCTCAATAAGTGTGTTCTTGAATGTGGCCATCATCTTATATATAGATTCTTCCACCTTATTCATGTCCAACTTTCCAAGTTTTTCAAACTCAACATGTGTTAGTGTTGATAAATTTGAATTATTCTTGATATTGTTGGACAAGTAGTCTAAATCAGAAGAGGGATTGTGGCTTACCACTTGGAATTGACTACTTTCATCTGATTCTATCCTCTCTTCATCTGATTCATATGTAGCTACATACTTTCTCCTCTTTGGTTTATCTTGTTGACTTTGATCTACAGTAGGCAATAGTTCTTTGTCTTTGGGTTTTTCAACTTTTTGTGTTTTCTTTGTAGTGGCCCTTTTCTTAGCCCTAGTAATAGGTACTATTGGATTTTGTTATGTTGGCTTTACAACTTTCTTTGGTTTCCTCACTGTAGGCGCTTTATCTTTCCTCTTCTTCTTTTCTGCTGGTTTAGGTGCTTCATTGGCTTATTCTTCCTCAACACCTTCATCATATTCTACTTCTTCTTCTTGGTCCTCTCTTTGACCTTGTGTTAGTGCAAGTGTGGCTTGGGCTGGTTGTTCTTCTTCATAATCCTCATCATCATCATCATCTTCTTCCTCTCCCCCTTCACCAAATATTTCCTATAGCTTCCTCACAAATTTTTCTTTCTTTCTTACCATAGATGTTGTCTTTAAATCTATTGTGATTCTTGATTTGGCTTCCTCATCATTTCTAAATGAGGTTGTACTCTTGTCTACTTATTCTGCAAGTTAATTTATGATAACTGTAGATGCCTCATCCACATTGATTTCACATGGCAATGGCCTGAGCCATCAAACCCTTGGAACATCTACTTATACGTATGTATGATCAATATCAACTAGACAAAAAACATCATTATAATATTTCTCTGCTAGTGACACTAGTATCCATCTCCATTTCATTGACTTCTTAAAGTCTTCAAAATGACTTGTCATTAATAACTCAAAGTTGGCCCCAAGTTTTTCTATGAATTCTATAATTTGAATATTAATAGACCTGCTGGTCTTCCAAGCAACTTTTCCAATTGAAGGAAATGTGTTTTACACATAAAAGAATATGCAAACTAGTAGTCAACCAAATTTGCAATGAGCACTCTTTGTATTTGTTATGGCTCCCAAGTTTTCTGATAACTACTAAAGTTGTAACTCTACAAGGTCATAAGAGTGATCCTTCTTCACTATCTTGTAGCCTAAATCCATAGCCATACAAGACACATTGTTCAATCTGCTAGATTGAAAGAACTTTTGAGCAATTATTCCCACTACAAATACAAATAGGGGATTTGAAATTGTTTCCTTTTATTCCATACTACCCTTATATTCTTCTGAATTACCTCCTTAGCATCACTACACATGGTCTTGGGTTTGTCTTAGATAGGATACCCTATTACTCATTGGATGATCCTTTTTATGATCTTGGTAGGGCCATTTTCCAACCATACTAAGTGATCATGTATTCCACTAGGTACAACCTTAATCCATTCTATTTTGAATACATTTGGAAAATCTAGGGCACAGGTTAAGCCTTTTCTCTCTACAATTTAGTTTTCCTCCTTCAATTCTCCATCTATACACAACTTCCCATACAAATCTCTAGTTTCCATGTCTCCAATACTTCCAACTTTACAAGTGTAGCAACATCTTACATCTTGTATCATCAAAACCTATGGTGGTATCATCAATAACACACTAGTAGGGTCTCCCTTGTATGCTATCTTAGGGATAGCTCTGAAGCATGGTTTTTTGATATCATTAGTTATTAATTGAACATTCAAAACCTCTTTTCCTTCCTTCCTAAGAGCAATAGAAGAGCTAGACACCATTTTAAATAACTAGGGTTTGCAATAATTAAGAAAAGGTAGCTCGACATACGATATATACCTTATGTATCTGATGATTTGTGATGAGTAGCAGTTGAATCCAATTCAAAAATTCTTGAACTTTTCTCATCACTTTTCCTTATTCTTTTCATACTCTCTTTGATCTTGAATGAATGCAAATGAGTCAAAAATTGACCATATAACCATTCAAACTCAACAATAGATGCTTAGTGCTTACACAATTGTAAGCTCGGCTACCATAGAAATTTTAACTCACTTGGCTTACACATAATTTCATCCACACTTGGAAACCATGACAAGCCTCGCCAATACTATCACCCTTAATAGCTCAACACCAACTAAAATTTCATTTCCACTCGGCAACAACTATGAAACTTTTCATGCTTGGTAGCAAGATGAAAAATTAAAAAACTTACAGATTTGTTCTACGTTATGACCAATAGATTGCATTGTAATTCATGCTTATATAATCTTTTCAGAACTTAGATTCTTGGAATTGATGTAAAATATATCATTGAGATATTAGTCCCACATATCTTTTGATTTCCTAGTTGGGGATGATGTGATAACCTGATCCATTGGATGAAGTAACCTCATCTAAACTTGATGTGTTGTAATATTGCTTTTTCTTTCATGTCTTGTTCATTTGCACATTGACATTCTCAACATTGACCTTAGCTTTTCCTTTTTTGAATGCACTTCTAGGTGCCTTTGACCTTGTTGGATAGTTTCTACTGACATGACTAGTCATTAAACATCTAAAGCATGTGGTTTGACTCAATCATCTACTATAATGGTTAGTCAATTCCCCCCCCCCCCCCCCTCTTTATTGTTTGACACCATCATAAAAAGTCAATCAAAGATACTTTTCATGGATTCAAAATTGCCCAATTAGTCAAACTCTACTAACCCTAGCTTTTCATGTCATATTAAAAAATTTCATATTCTTTGCTAAAAATTACGATCTTACAATCAAGGGTTTCATCATCTTGTCAAATGTCTTATTTTTTCCTCTCCTGATATTACAGAGTTTGTTGCTAGTAGGCAATCATAGGGGTTATTATTTTAGTTAAAGATGTTTCGACAAAGTGATAATCATAAGATCATAGAAAGGTTGAGGGTTGTGGCCTTATGATAGGGGATGTGGTGTTATGATAGTCAATATTTTCATAACATCATAGAGATAGTTGATCATATGAAGAAGTTCAAGGATCCACAAGTAGATGATAAACCTTTTTTCATAATATTACAAGGAGAAGCTAAGGAGTTTTTGATGATACAAAAATTTGGATGGTTGTCATAGCATCGGGTTATCAGAGTATCACAAGGTCAAGTGATCGCAAATGCAAACATTGAGGAATCTACAAAGTGTAGTGGATCATAACATATTAAGGGTAATTTCTAAGGCTTCCAAAGCTATGACAAGGGTAGGATCATAAGATCTTAAAGGCAAGAAAATTGACTTCCAAAGTCATGATAGGGAGCTAGCTTACCATAATTAGGTGATCATAAGAAGGAAAAAATAAGCCACAGATGTCATTATAGGAAGGATGACAATGATCATAAGATTGAGGGTAAAGTTTGAGATTGTTGAAGTCATGACAAGGTTAGTTGGCCACAATCATAAGATCATAGATGCTAAGGTTTGTGATAAAAATGTTACGATATGCTATTATTGTGTGATTGTGTGTTTGTGGCATTGTGGGATCATCTGGTTCCAAACACAGAAGGGAGCCTTTATAATTATGACTATGACCATTAGATCTTAGAGGATCAACGACTATCATTTTTTCACTATCAAAAGTTGCAAGGTTATGATGACAATGTTACGATATGCTATTATTGTGGGATCATCTGGTTGCAAACACAGAAGGGAGCCTTTATAATTATGAGTATGACCATTAAATCTTAGAGGATCAACAGCTATCATTTTGTCACTATCGAAAGTTGCAAGGTTATTATTCATAGCAACACAATGATAGGTTGCCACATGTTAGGTTGGGTCCAGTTTCTCTAGTTCTTGTTGTCAAAGCATCACAAGGCTAGTTTTTAAGGTATAATTCATTGAATAACAGTCGATTCATTCATCCAACATGCTTTCCTTTGATAGAGGCAAGCAAGAGGTATATCGATCTTATAATAAAGGCTTTTGTCATGTGATCACAAGGGGAAGTTAAAAGGATCCTAAAGCTATGATTTTGGTTGTTGTCATGAGATCAAGCAACAACGAGGTTGTAGAGAAAAGGAGAATAGAGACCATACAAAGTGTTGAGGATTATGAGATCTTAAGGTTATGTTCAAAGCTTTTTGAAGCTACAACAAGTGTTATCATAAGATCATGGATTGGAAAAGATATAGTTATGATGCTTCATGTCATCGTGCTATCATGAGATGGCAAGCAATGGTATGTTGAAGGATCGTAAAGGAGTTTCAAGGAGGGCCTAATGTCATGATAAGTTGATGATCATAAGATTTTAAGGATTAAAAGGGGTGCCTTCAACTATGAGATATATGGGTAGTCGTAAGATTGTAAGGGTTGGGTTTTCAACTGGAGATGCTATGAGAAGTTTTGACTTCATTGAACAATTATAGGATCATAAGTTGCTAAGTTAACCATAATATAAGAAGGGTTTCTACTTGTCTGAGTTGGAAAATAAAGGGTCTTTGACCAATGAAATTATAAGGAAGGTATAGGTTGATAGTTGAATATGTTTGACTTGATGACATATTTGATTTGGTAGCATTGAGAAAAGAATCACCAACTTTTAAATGACCAAATCAATCTTTTGATTTCTTGCAACTACTATTTTGGATTCTCCAGTTCTACTGAATGAATTTTCTATCCTCCTATGGCTTTTGGTTATCCATCTACCAAATCTTTAGTTATGGCCACTGTTTTTGTCCCTTCCAAGGTTGAATATGCACATGGGAATTAGATTTCTGCATATGGGTGCAAACGTAATCAAATTCTTCTATATTGATTGTTCTTTGCAACTTGATGATAGTGGTTGATTCTTGGCTTCCACTAGAAGATTTCTCAATGATGCTTGAAATATAAAAGAAATTTTTGTACCCTCTTCAAGGGTTAATCTTGTATGCCTAAAATGTGGGCAAACTTCTATGAGTCACTATATCCAATATTGTTCAAGAATGAGGTCTTGAATGGTGGCTCATAGCTCTCTATTCATGGAGTGCAAGGGTTTGTAATGGAGGCCCTCAGTTTTGACCTAGCTTGTGCCCATGCAAGTACACCATAAAATGAGAGATTGAAAGATCCAATATGCATGCAAATGGAGATGAAAGCTAATCTATATGATAACAATGCAAGATCTAATCTATCAATGCAAGATCTAATCTATGAAAGCGAGATCTAAGCTAATATGAAAATGCAAAGATGGATCATGATGATGGAAGCCATAGATGCATGAGAGAAGAAAACAAGAAGATGGAAGTTCTTGACAAAAAGCTTTAGTATTCAAAATCCTTCTTCAAAAATCACTCTCCAAACCTATAACATAACAATAGCCTAGAGTGTGTGTATATAAAATGAGGAGAGGGCTCTCCCTTATAAAGAAGATTGGATGATCAAGATTAAGAGGCGAAAAGATTTTATCAAGGGTGGAGAAAGAATGATCTGTGTGAAATAAATATCCACCAATAAGAAAATAGGAAAAGAATTAAATGAAATCCCACTTAGAAATATGTGCTTTTAAGTGTAGAGGAATTTTTAATTTTTAATTATTTTATTTCCTCTTTAAGTGGGGATTTATTTAATTAAAAGGGAGCAAGTTCTTTTAATTAAATAGGAAATATTTAATTAAATTAAAAGAGGGGTTTTTCTCTTAATTAATTAAATGTGGATGAATTATTTAATTAAAAGAGAGGTTTTCTTTTAATTAAATGGGGACTTATTTTATTTAATTAAAAGGGATATTTTATTTTAATTAAATAAGACTTAGGATAAAATGATCAACCTTAGAAAATATTGAAATAATCAAATTTGATCAAAGAAATTGATTTTACTTGATTTAATAAAATATTGCAAACCATTGATTCACGAAATTGATAAATTGAATAATAGGGGCCCATAGTCTAGGAGACAATTTTAGGGTGCATACATTTGCCCCTTTATGACTAATGTGTGATTGATTTGGGAACACATGTAGTCAAAGAAAGAAATTGAAGTGTGAGATCGATTTGGGATCACAATACAACCTAGGTATGTGGTCGATTTGGGAACACTTTAGGACAAAGAGTACAAATAAATTTTGACTTGAAAAAGTTGAGGATAAAATTGAATCAAGGATTGAAGTTGATAGGTTTTTCCCCCTCGTGATCGAAATCAAAATGAGATAGAGGAGAAAAAAAATTGATAAATTTGATCAAATCGAACAAAAGATAAAGTTATTGATGTAAGATGAAAAATATAAGAATTAAAAAACCAAGGTAGATCATCAAGCATCAAAATATTATGCCCCAAAGGTGAATTAGAAGAAAAGAAGTGGGGTAAAAGCGAATGGAAGGTAGAAATTTGGAAGATATGGAAAGAAATAGAAAGAAGAAAAGACAATGCCCCAAAATCAATCAACTATTTAAGATAGGAATTTCAATTGAGATCATGAAAGAAGAAAAGGAAATGAAGATCAAAACATGACCATAGTTGATTAAAATTCCACAAGAAAGATGAACGGAAAACCCTCTCAAACTCATAATGCAGCCTAAAAATGAAAGCTACATGAAAATAGGACAACTGTAACATAGGATTTTGTGTTCATCATTCATTAGAGAATGTAAAAGAACTTATTTTCATCATTGGGCCATTATTAATGGACATCAGAAAATCACACAATTATCACTAGTCACAAGTGCAACTATGAAGATAGGAATGTGATTTATATCAAATTGGAATGTGGAAAGATTCTAACATAAGCATCAAAGACATAAAGGTCAAGATGACTTCAATATTAGCTTATCCAATTTAATGTAGCAATTAAAACATATGCCTCATGCCCCAAGTCCTCTAGCTATGCATCCCAAAGAGACTTAGGAACAATGACACTCAGCGAAAAACAATAATAGTCAGCACACAAAAAAAAGATCATGACATAGCTCAAATATTAAGTGTTTATGTTTAAAATTTTAAGTATGTTAACTGGTATCAAGTTTTGAGGATAAGGATTGAATTCTTGCAAACAAGTAAGATTACATGACAAAATTGGGTAAGTCCAAACTAATAAGTTTTGAAAAACACTCGATGTCAGGGGTTATATTGAAAAATACAATTGGGGTGGTGTTGAAAAACACCATTTGTGAGGTTTCCTAAAGACTAACACATCCAAGAGACTGAAACTAACACAATTATGACCCCTACATAAAGACCAATTCCAAACCAAGGCAACAAGGACAAGGCATGATGGAGAAAGGCTAAGTGTCAAGGATGTGCACTAAGAAATAGGGGTGCAAAGGCCTCAAGTAATTGATCAAAGCACTTATCACTAAGTTGATCATTTTTTTAGGACATTTTCCAATTTTTAGAATTTTCACAATGTATCATTTTTTTGGATTTTTGAAATATATCATTTTTTTGTATTTTTTCAAGATCAATAAATATGTACAAAGATGCCTCTAGGTAAAATGAGCATTACTTCCAAGTAAAAGCACATCATTTAGTCCACATCATTTAGTCCAATGACTAGCAAGGTAGAGGACATGATGGAGCAAAAAGTTGGTGGATATGATGGATAAGCAAGGAGTGTATGAAGCAAGTGAAAGTGATCTTCAAGGACTGACTCCTCGAGAGTACCCAAGTGAGGGAAAGATAACCATATAAAGCATGTGTTGGACAAGAAAAGAAAGCCATGAAAGGAGATAGCATGTGGGATAAGTAGTGTAAACTAATAACCGAGATAGCATGTAAGCTTGTAATCCAACAAAAGTAGGCATGTCAAGAGGCCTAAGAGCCATGCTTCTCATTATGTGATCAAGATCAAGGGATACATGGGAAAATGATCGAAAAGACTAGAATGAATGGAGGAAAATAGATATGAAGGCTAAAAATGAAAGGAATGAAAACAAGAACATCATAAGATAGCTCACAAGATAGCCAAATGTTTGTGTATAGGTCAACATTGTCAAGATCAAAAGAGAATGGATGAGAGATGTCGAAGAACTATGCATGATGCTTGATTGTTAGGTTTTCATCATGGTACTTATCCAAGATGCCACAAGGGAGTGGTTTTCACCATAGGATGAATTCATTTCTCTTTCCTTTTGTTACCAAGGTGCCTAATTACTAGGTTTTCACCAAGGCCCATTTTCAAAATTTTAATTTTTGCAATTTTTTTGAAAAAAGTCAATCTTTTTAGATAATATTACTTGAAATTTTAAACCATGACATGCAAGGGATTTGTATTGATATGCTTAAAGATGTTGATAGGGAAAGGAATATGGAAGACAAAAATGGAGGGTATGGCTTTATGCAAAGTGAGTGAGATTGGAACATGGAAATGAATGCAAGATCAATGTCAACACACACCTTGAAGCATGGTGAGAGGATGAAGAAAATGTGAATGAAGGAAAATATGAAGGAATATGGTGAGTGGATAGAAGAGGTTTTAGTTTAGGCACATGAAATGGAAGAATGCTTTTGGAAAAAGATGAAGTGCAATTCTTTGGAAGCTTGAATGTCAACTTCAATTGTTGTTCAAAATCAGACTCTCTCAAGAGAGACTTTGGAATCCATATAGTTGTAGGCCTCTTTTCATTTATTTTTAATTATTTAGAGATAATATCATCAATGGTGGATTTTGGAACCCATACTTGTCTTATACTTTTTTTCTTAGATATATCTATTGAATTTATGCCCCATGTCGATTAGAGTAGACATGGTGGTCTTTTTTTATATGGATTATTGAATTGTTTCTTTATCTTGTATCAAACATTTAGGATACTTGTAGAAAACTTGGGACTTATGGAAGCAGAAGGATGATATGACTGGTTTAGGTGAGTGGGTGGACGAAAAGGATTAAGGGATATGCATCTAGGTTGATCTTGAGGAAAGACAGGAGAGGGAGGGACATAAGGACCCAAGATGGATGATGAATTAGGAGAGTTGAGAGGGGAAAGTGAAGGGGCATAATGACCCATGATGGAAGGAAGATGTGAACATTTATTATTGGTGTGGGAGGTCCAAGGATGGATGTGGAAGATGCAAAAGCATAATCAATAAGTTCATCAACATATATATGACAATCAAGGACATCAACATCCTTAGAGTGAGCATTAGGATTTTTAATAGGATCACAAACATCTTGAGTATGAGAAAATTCTTTGATAGGAGTACTTGAATCTTAAGAAGACTTAGGAAGAGTAGAAAGTGGAAGGGAACATATAGTGGTAGAATAAGAAGATGGAAGACTTTGATCTTGACAAGGATCTTTGCATAGCATAAGTGTAGACTTTTTCTCTTGATTTTAAATAGGCTCAATATGGGAAGTAATAACACTAATTTTAATAATCTTTATGGAAGTATCATCTTTGGAAGGTGAAATTGTATTAAGGTCATTTTGATTGTCAACAAGCTCAACGGTGTAAGTAGTAGCTTGATCTTGCTTAGGAGAAGACTTAAGACATGGTGTAATGAATGAGGAAGGGTACCAAGGATCAAAAGAACCATGAAATGGATCAGAGACATCGTAAAAATAGTTAAATGACATGGAGGGTTCTTGATCTTCATCTTTCTTTATATTCTTTTCTTTATCATTTTTAGAGTCCTCTTGACATGAAGCCACTCCTAAGGAGAAGGAAGTATGTTGGAATTGCATGGAAGACTTTGGAATAGATGATGAAGGAATAGCTGAAGTAGGAATTATAGCACATGAAGGCTTAGGCTCTCAAGGTTTAGCACTATCAAAAGTATTTGCAGCCAAGTGAAGGCTAGCTTGGGTTTCTTTAAGAGGTAGCCTTTGAGGATAACTATAGGGAACTACATGAAAAGAATTATGATCTTTGTTGGATGAAGGATTGGTAGAAGATTTGAGAGACTTAGAATCTTTAGGGGATGTATGGATAGTGGAGGAAGTAGAAGATGGAAGGGGAGCATCAAAAGACAAAGGTTCAATATTAGCACGATCTTGCTCAAGATTATAATATTTATTTTCAGCATGAGGGTTCTTAGAAGGGGAACTCTTATGCCATTGATGTTTTATTTTAGCGCAAAAAAATGCTTTTTCTTCCTCAAAAAATGCAGATTTATCATTTAGGTATTGTTCACAAAATTTATCAACATTGTTTTCAAAATTTGAGTCATATGGATTACCATTAATATCTATTAGTGACTCATCCCATTCAAGCACAAGCATAGAACTAGGAGGACCTTTAGGACTCATAGGAATATAAATAGTTATCATCATCATAATCATTGTCACTATAGGCATTATAGATAGGCATATCACAAGACTTTTCATGTTGTTCATTATGGTATGTCTCAATAAGAGGAATAAGACTCTTGGTAAAAGTAGAAGAAGAATGATATCATGAAGAAGAGGTGCGTGAAGACATACACGAATGATATTTAGAATAATCATGGTAAGACTTAGAATATGAACAATGTGAATAATATTTAGAAAAATCATGATAAGACTTTGAAGATGAAGAATTTGAATGATATTTAGAAGAATCATGATATGACTTAGAATATGAGGAATGTAAATGATATTTAGAAGAATCCTGATAAGACTTGGAAGATGAAGAATGTGAATGATATCTTGAAGAATCATGGTGAGACTTGGAAGATAAAGAATATTTAGAAGAGGGATATTAAAGAATCATTTTTGTGACAAGGTTAGCATCCATATATCTATTGGAGTAACAACATTTTTCAAATTCAATAAGGAGATTGAGTTCATCTATGCTCAAAAAAGGGTCCATGGTTCTAGAAGAAGAAGAATCAAGCATGGAAGAAGAGAAAGGATGAATAGAAGAAGGCAGACTATATGATAATAGGAGGAAAAGAAATAAGAAGGCATGAAGAAGAGGAAGAATGGAAATGGGAGACTAGAAAGACATAGAAGAATAAGAAAGAAGACCAAGAGACATTTTGTAAAATTTGATACCAATTTGAGTTCATTTGAATGTTGAACAACATGTAATAGCACTTGTAACCAGCATAAAATAAAATGTACTAGTTGATAGGATAACCCTAAGAAACATTGGTACCAAGCTAGGATAGAAAAAAACCTCACTTTTCCAAAAGAGAAATGATAAGATAAAATATTGCAATAGGAGTAAACCAAAACTGACACAGAGATGCCCACAACTTTGGATGAATTATTGAGATTTACAAGTGGAAAGTATACTTCTGAGGGGGGGTGAATCAAAAGCACTAAAATTTAACCAATAAAACTTTTATCTTTAACACATTGTATGCAAAAACATATGAAATAACATGTAAAGTAAATGCATCCACATAAACACTTGACACCAGATATGATTACCCAGAAACCCTCCAATGAGAAGGTAAAACTAGGGTGGGGATGACACCCACAACTCTTCATTACTACAGCAATAAAGTTCACCTGTTAAGGTTACATATTTTTTACCATTCTCATGATCTACCCTCTAAAAGGCCTACCCTGTTAAAATCTTACAAGGATTGTTAGATCCTACCCTATTTAAGGATTTTAACACTCTATCAAAAGTGTACTTGGCTAAAGGATTTACAAAACATTCACTTGGAATGTCACCCTATTAAAGGCTTTATACAAGGTTGTTAAACCAACCTATCTCCATAGGATTTCATTCTACTAATACAATTGTTAGAAAGTATAGTAGAATATTTGACCTGATTACTTGCAATCTGCTATTGTTGATTTTAGATCCTTTTTTTCTCTAGTTTGATCCTCACTGGTTTGGTATGAAACTATTGTGACCTTGATTCTTTGTTCTCCTAACTGATTCTATAATGGTGTCCCTCTTCTAAGTCAATTCACCCCTTTCACTTTAAACTTCACTAGCATTCTTTCCTTGCATGCATTCTCTTTTTGCACATTCTATCTCATACTGAATTTTGGGGCTTTGACCTTCTTAAAAGGATTTGTGACTCAGGGTTAGGTATGAATCACTGATTGAGATTTATCAATCTTTCCCACTCAAATATTTCCATTTTTCTGATTGGTTGCATGCTGATTGCATAGGGAATCAAAATAGATTCATTCTTATCTTTTAATCCTTTGAGATTTATCCATATGTTGGCTCAAAAATGGTTTACATCTTAGCTTGTGAAGGAACAAAATCTTATGTTGATTTTGTGTTACTCAACACTTAGTAATTATTGATGCTTGACACATACTAAATCCTATCTTGCTCAGCACTTGAACCTTGCTCGACATCTATTAGTCAGTTGGCATCTAAAATTTACTTGGCACTGTCTGTTTGCTCGATATCTAAATGACTCAGTACTTGTTGAATTTCAAGCTTGGCACATATTGTAACTTTCCATTTACATTATACTCAACATCAACTTAGAAAATTCCTTAAGTGTGTTGACATCAATTGTCAAAACCAATCTTAGATCAACATGTATACCCTAGCACATATGGATCAGGAGGAAGATTTACCCAAATTTTAATTAATTAAAATTGAATTTTGATAAAAGTGGATGGACAAGAGATTATTAAGACTCTCCAAGAATAATATCAAAGGATCTAAGGTGTATCTTTCTCAACAAGGACGATCTCTAACTCACCAACTCCAAACAAGGTCTCTTGTGAAATCAATGATTACTAATTCAAGAGGTCAAAGCACAATAACCCAAGGTACAAATAAGCTTCTAACAGTGGAGTAAGTAGCCTAATCCAAACTAGATCAACCAAGGCAGATTGGAAATAATAGGACAAAAAAGTAGTTTGATGATAAAGTCTCAACTTAGGAACTCAAGTTTTGTACAACTAGGTGTATCAATAGATTTTTAATCATGAACCAGGCATGCAAGACAACAATCAAAGATTTCAAGAAAATGTCTTCAAACAATGAGCAAGGGATAAAGCAACCTTACACATGAACAACAATAGTGTCATAGTTTCAATCTAATCTGTAGAACCACTAATGTATATGTTCTCAAAATATTTTCCAATCATGCAAATAGTCCTAGGAAAGAAAATTTGGCAGCACTATGGTTTTAAGTAATGTTCAACTCTATAGCTTTTACAATCTAGATTGGGAAAAATCTAATCTTGGTGCACTAGGGTTTTGACATATTCCAAGAATTTAATTAATTAGAAATATTGAGGGGATCTGAAAACCCAATAAAAGACTACACTCGTGAGGATTTCTCCTACAAGGATATTTATATAGTGATTCATACTACCACGTCAAAAATGGCTATTACCGCTTGAGGGTCCATCCACATGGTAGATCCAATAAAGGGAATGCCCACTATGGTTTAACCCTCTCCAATCAAGGAAGACCCACAAAGTTGTACCACATGGGGACTTGGCTTGGATTCAAGGGTTCCAAGTTTATAATGTGCCCAAAAGGGAACAGAGCATACTCCTCTAGCCTCTTCACCTTACCCAAACTTAGCAAACAAGATTATTTGACATGCTAATCTGAAATTGTCTCACCAGCTTTTTGGAAAATCTAACAACAAACACCACCAATCTCAAAAGATAAAGTACTAATGGATGTTGAGGATAAATCTAAGTGGAATTGTAAGATAATAACAAATATCCTTCCTTATCTATAAGGGGATACATCATCAAGAGGAGCTTCACATGTAAAGCAAGCAAATGAAGCTCAATCTCTCAAGATCTCTCAAATATTGTTCATAGGGCCTAATTACTAGGTGAAACATAGATGCGTGAAAGGAAATCTAGATCCAATTTTAGAGAACCAAATGAAGTGTGAATCTATGAAAGCATGTAAGAGCACTCGGACCAATCACATTAGATGTTCATTTTACTTCCAATCCAAAGGTTATAGAGATTCAAAAAAATACCTAGCAATCCTTGCAACACATCTTTTCTCTATTATACATTTCGTTTATGCTTGCACAGTTGCTTGCAACAAACAAAGCAACAAGAAAACATAAGCAAACACATGATATGCAATATATATCCAACTTATGCAAAACTAGGGTTAGATCTAAAAATTTAATTTTTAAGAGAGATAATAATTATCAAATAAATAAAATTAAAGCTCACATTATGCATTGATTAATTGTGAAAATTAAATGCAAGCTATTCATTAAATGCCATTTTTTATTGATTTTTGACCTAGTCATCAAGATTGGACCTATACGATATGAATTCAGATCCAAAACTCTACATGCAAAAAAGTGATCCATATAAAAAATTAGAGAGATTTTTAAAAATGTTAGAATTATGAAAATATCTTTTCATTTGTGCCCTAGGGAGCCATTTTGTCAAAATAGACTAGTTTTTACAAATTGAATTATTGGACCTTAATATGATCTTTAAAATTAAAACACAAAGAACCAGCCCTATTTAGAATCTAAAGACCTTTCCAAAAATGTAAATTTGTCTAAAAAATGTGCTAATTTGTGCCCTAAAATGATTTTTCATGAAAAATCAAGAAAAAATTCTAAAAAAATTTAAAATGCCTTGGAGAAATATGAAAATTGGACTAAAGTTTGTCTGATATATCGTCACCTCACAAAAACAAATTTAGATCCAAATACTTAGCCATTTGGGTGATATAATCAAATCTTTCAGATCTAGGGTTTTTTGTCTCCAAACAAATCTGTACAAGGGGGTTAGATCTAAAAATGCCCAAAACTAGAATGTAAAGGTGGGTTACCCCATGGTGGGTGCCAAAAATATATTCCTAAAATGTGTGCACACTTCTATGAGTCATTATATCCAAGATTGCTCAAGAATGAGGTCTCGAATGGCAGCTCATAGCTCTCTATTGATGGAGTGCAAGGGTTTGTAATGGAGGCCCTTAGTTTTGACCTAGTTTGTGCCCATGCAAGTACACCATAAAATGAGAGATTCAAAGGTCCAATATGCATGCAAATGCAGATGAAAGCTAATCTATATGATAATAATGGAAACCAATGCAAGATCTAATCTTTGAAAGCAAGATCTAAGCTAATAAAAAAATGCCAAGATGGATCATGATGATGGAAGCCATGGATGCATGAGAGAAGAAGACAAGAAGATAGAAGTTCTCCACAAAAAGCTTTAGTATTCAAACTCCTTCAAAAATCACTCTCCAAACCTACAGCATAACAATAGCCTAGAGTGTGTGTATGTAAAATGAGGAGAGGGCTCTCCCTTATAAAGAAGATTGGACAATCAAGATTAAGAAGCAAAAAAATTTAATCAAGGGTGGAGAAAGAATGATCTATGTGAAATAAAGATCCACCAATGAGAAAATAGGAACAGAATTAAATGGAATCCCACTTAGAAATATGTGCATTTAAATGTAGAGGAATTTTTTTTTTTTTTTTTTTAAATTTCATCTTTGAGTGGGGATATATTTAATTAAAAGGGAGCAAGTTCTTTTAATTAAATATGAAATATTTAATGAAATTAAAAGAGGGGTTTTTTTCTTAATTAATTAAATATGGATGAATTATTTAATTAAAAGAGAGATTTTCTTTTAATTAAATAAGGACTTATTTTATTTATTTAAAAGAGAGATTTTCTTCTAATTAAATAAGACTTAGGATAAAATGATCAACCATAGTCTAGGAGACCATTTTAGGGTGCATACAGATCTTTCCTCTGATTGTATAGCATTTTGTTGTATACTCTACTACTATAATTTCCTTTGCCTCTAAATTAATATAATTTTTTTATGTATCTCTTTCTTCCATCAATATACTGTGCAATACCTTCTTGCCTTGTGTTAATGTATTGTCTTCATTCTTCAACTGTATAATTGTATCTATTTGGCCTTTTGAGTGACATAGAGTGAAGCCTCTTCCTTACAACATTCTTGTGGTATTTGATTTGCATATAGTTTTTGACTTAAGCAATGATTGAATCTATATATTTTGAGGTTATATTGATGAACTATGGATTCTTAAGAAGAGATAAGGTTAAACAAAATATTTGGTGTATCATCTGCTCTTATATTAGAATAAGTAGTTTTCTTTCATACATTCCTTCTCCCTTTTCCTCTCAAGGCTAGTTAGTTTCATCTTGATAGTAAGGAAACCAACTTTCAGAGACTCAATCTCTTTGTTCAAGTTCTACAACTTTGAGATTGTTTCCATATTTCACAAGGTTGCCCTTAGGTCCAAAGTTTAGGCAAGGGTGAAATTTTTTGTGACAATAGCTTTTGGCAAGCCCGTTGGGAGTCTCATATAAAAGCATTCTAAATTCATTGGTGTCAAAAAAAGAACTTCAAATACATGTTGAGAAGATAGTGTTGTTCTCATTATTTCAAGCCTTAAGAGGCTCAATTTTGAAGTACTTGGCAACTCTATCTCTACATTTTGGTTTCTAGACCAAAGTTGTTGTGATTCATGCCCAGAGCCCATGCAAGGGCATCTTCTAGAGGTAATTTTTAGTACACTAAGCTTTCATTTTCAAATCCTAGAAGAAAGAGAAGTAGATTATCCCTATCACCAGTTAGAAGTGCAACAGTAATAGATACACCTTCAAGATCTCTTTTCACTCCTATTGATAAATCATAGCCTAGGTTGTCATCCTTTCATTTGAATAGGTCATTATTCTATATGGCATAGCCTAGAGCCCATGCTTTTGCCACCTTCAATGATGGAAGTCCCCTCCTTCTGGCTCAAAGACATGATATTCCAGTGTCAGCACTTAAAAGTATTCCTAAATTTACTGGTGAAGCTTCCATTTCTCCCTTAGAACATATCCAAGAAGTTTCAAATTTCTACAATATACATGGTATTGCAGAAGATGATGTTTCTATTAGGCTTCTAGCTCCATATCTAAAGGGGAAAACATTACAATGGTATGTAGGTTTGTCTCCTAACCCTATTACTAATTGGGATGGGTTAGGAGTAGGGAATTATAAACAATTTGAAGATAAGAGTGGTCACCTATCACTCTTAGAGTAGCTAACACCTATTAAAAGAGCCCCCAATGAGTATATGATTGATTTCAATTATAGATTTTAGAAGACATGGGATAGAATACCCACTATAGTAAAGCCTTCTCCTAGAAATGCTTTCTTGTATTACCTCAAATCTTTTAATAGTGATATTACTACCACTCTGTAATCCATTGGAGGAGACACCTTACCTAATATCTATAAAATTTCCATAAGGGAAGAGAATATTCTAATACAAGGAGGGAAATTAGCTCCAAGGCCTCCAATGACTTCCTTCCCAAATATACCCAATCATATGTCTCTAGTAGCCTCCATTCCTACTACCTCCATAAGATAACCTCTTGCTATAGCTCTAGTGTCCTCTACATCTTCCAGTGAGTTTGGAGATTTGAAGAATAGGATGCAAGCCTTGATGTTAAGTAATCACAAATTGCAAGATCAAGGCTCTATTATAGGCAAGAAGTTGCAAGACCAAGAAAAGAAGCTAGAGCAAAATTTCGTAGTAGTCCAAAAGATGAGCAATAAGGTGGTGACCTCAGAAATGTAGAAACCTCAAAATTTTAGGCCTTCCCAACCTTATTTTTAAAGCCCTACACATAATAGGCCTATGGGAAATACCTCCACAAAAAATGCAAACCCAAATCTAGTGAGGACATTAGTTCCTCAAAATAATCTTGCTCAGGACTAGGACTACACAACATTCAACAAGTGGACAACAATATAATGCCCCTCAATCTACTAATGCTATCCATTTACAGCACCAAGGTGATTTTTCTTTCATGAATCATCAACCAGGAGAACAATGCCATACAAACTAGGATGCCATAGCTCACAATAACAAAAGTAAAAGAAGAGCTATTGAGCATACTATCCCTCCTCTAGCAAATCAAGCTTCAACTTTAGGGGTTTCTCCTCATATTCCAATGATGAATACACAACCAAGTGTAGCTACCCAATACAAGCAGGACACAAATAGAGAGAAGCCTTGTGAATCTCAAACAACTCATGTTTAGTCATCAACACCTGTAGCCCCCAAAGCTTCAATCGAAGTAGTTAGTACTTCTCTCAACATTGTGGATCAAATGAAGAGGAGCAATGTCAATGTCCCTATGTGGGATGTTGTTACTACTATGCCATCACAAAGGGTGCTATTGGAGTAGAAGCTAGAAATAATAGAAGTGGAAAATTAGTCAACTACTCCAAGGGATGCTATAAGTCTAGTGTAGCCAAAAAGAGAGGGAGAATCAAGTAAGAAAAGCATACCTCCTCCTTTCTAAGTCTCTTTAATCATAGGAGATAAAGTAGTCCATAATTGTACGATTGATTTAGGAACTAGTAGTTCTATAATGCCTATATGTGTAGCTGACCTCATGGGTATTAAATATGAGCCAATGGTTAGGGATGTGCTCTAGTTAGATGGTATCTCTATCAAGATAGTAGGAATCTTGAAAAATGCATAAATGACACTACATGCTTGCCCTAGTTGTATTGTCACACAAGACATATCAGTAGTTGAGGTCAAACCACATTTTTCCATCTGTCTTTCTAGAGACTTCACTACAAAAATAGGTGGCTATATTTCATTTGACTGGTCTTACATATTTTTTAGAACAAGGTATGGAGCAAGAGCTTCCATAAGAGTAGAGTCTCTACCCCTCAATCATATAGAGAGCTACTCTCCAAGTCCCATAAACATGAATTGCACTATCCATGGATAGATGATAAAGACATGGCACAAGAGCCTGCTACTTCCTTGGAAGAGGTGCCTGACTACCTTTTAGATGAGTGGGCCATTGCTTACCAAGTTGACCCAGTGTAATAAGCTAGGGAGATAGGTCTTGGAACCTATTGCATACTTGAGAAGGAGGCCCCTATTCTCAATCTCATAAAGACAAGACAAAATACATGTGGATTATGGAGTTTGTTCTTTTATGGTTCAAGGAATAAAAATGACTCAAGGGTTGGTGTCATGCTCATTTCCCTTGAATTGGAGAAGTACTATTTCTCTTATAGATTCCAATTCAACTGCACTAATAATGTGTCAAAGTATGAAGCACTAATTCAATGCATTCAACTAGCACAAAGGAGAGACATCCAATATTTGAAGGTATGTGGGGATAGTGAGTTGGCTGTTCATTAGGTTAGAAATTAAAATATTACAAAGAATTAACCTTCTCAAATCATACAAACATAGGGTTTGGGATTTTCTTGAGGGCTTTCATGCATTTGACATCCTGAGCATCCCTAGAAAAGAAACAAACATGCTAACAGGATTGGAACAATTGGTTCTTCTTATGATGTACTAGAGCATGTTCATGATAAAAAAGAACAACACATTAGGGTGGCTATAAGACCTGCAATTCTAGACAACGATGCCAATTGGAAGGTGTTTGACTCTGATGTGGAGATTGTCAATTTTCTATAGAGTGAGGTCTCTTTAGTTCTCAGAGAGGAACCAATCAAGATTACAAGGTCAATATGGTGATCAAATCATCAACCTTAGTTCCAACAAGTTTCCCAAAGGTTTAATCACATTAGAGAGTTTATTCAATACTGATGATCAGACAAGGAATAGAGGTCTAAATTTAGCTGCCAACAAAGATGATCACATACTAGTTACTATTGCTAAGGGGAGGACCCTCAATGTGGGAAAGGTATGTTTTGAGGTTGAACAAGAAATTTTGTTCAATTATGTCAAGAATTCAATGACATATTTGTATGGACATATGATGATTTGAAAGGTTTTGACCCAAGTTTGTTTCAACATACCATAGATTTAAATGATAATGCTAAACTTGTTAGACAAAAATAGAGGCTAGTTAACCCTAGAATTGAACCATTAATGAGAAAGGAGTTATCCAAGCTTATAGAGGCTAGTATAATTTTTCCTATTAACCATTCTTCTTGGGTAGATAACTTTGTTCTTGTTAGGAAGAAAAGTGGGGAGATTATACTATGTGTAGATTTCAAAGATCTAAATAAGGCCTCTCTTAAAGATCATCATCCTCTCCCTTCCATGGAACAAATCTTATTCAAAGTTACTCGTTCAAAAAGATTTCTTTCTTATATGGGTTTTTAGGTTACAACCAAGTATTGGTTCAGGAGTTTGACAAATATAAGATAACCTTTAAAACTAAGTGGGGCATCTATGCCTATAGAAAAATTCCCTTTAGGTTAACTAACACAAGTGCTACCTTCCAGAAGGAAATGGAGATGGCTTTGAAGAATATTCTTGAAAGATTTGTGTTGGTCTAACTTGATGATATTATAGTGTATTCAAAGAATGTGGTAGACAATTTTTTCCATCTAAAGCAAGTGTTTACTAAGTGTAGAGAATATGGTTTATCCCTAAACCCAAGCAAGTTTGTGTTTGCCACTAATCAAGGGAACTTGCTAGGACATATTGTGTCCAAAGATGGTTTGACCATTGATCTAGAGAGAAGAAAGGCAATCCTTGATCTTTGACTTCCTATTCATAAGAAAGGGTTGCAGAGCTTCCTTGGTAGAATCAATTTTGTGAGAAGTTTTATTCCCAATCTTTATACCATGGTGAAGCCTTTCACAACCATGCTAAAGAATAACATGGTGTTTACTTGGAAAAAGGAGGGAAGAGCAAGTTTTGAAGAGATAAAGGAAAAAATAGCATTAACCCCCATCCTTATCAACCCCAATTTTGATAAGGACTTCATTCTCTATACCCTAGGGGATGAGTCAAGGATCTCTATTGTCTTGACTCAATCAAATGATACAAATGAAGAGAAACATATAGCCTTTTTTAGTGAAGGGCTAAAGGACTATAAGGAGAAATAAAGCTATGTTGAGAAGAAAAGAGTTGGATGGATCACCAAGGTCATGGAATATGACATTGATATCTAGATTACCAAGCTTGTAAGAGAAAAAGGTTTGTGTAGATAGGCGATTTCATCTTAGGACATGATTGAGGAGGTTGCAGTAGTATTGACAAATGAGCAACCAACAATAGATGAAAATCCAAACAATTATATGCATGAGATGACAACCTTCTTGTTAGGAGTAGGATATCCAAAAGGGTTAAGAAGGACCAAAAGAAGATAATTTAGTCTACAATCTATCCCTTTTTCCCTAGTGGATGGAATCCTTTTGAGGAAGGATCTAAATGGAGGCTTACTAAGATGTATCAACCCTGACTAGACAGATAGGATGATCAAACGATCTAATGATGGTCCTAATGGTGGCCACTTCTTAGCACAAATAATAGCCATGAAATTCATGAGGTTTGGTTATTATTGGACAACTCTATTTCATGAATTTTATAGGTATATAAGGAAATGTGAGAAGTGTTCTCTCTTTTCAAGAAAACAGAGATTACCAACTCTTCCCCTACATCCTATTCAGTATGATCAACCATTTGCCCAATGGGGGCTAGACCTTATTGGTCCAATCAATCCTCCTTCTAGCTTTGGTCACAAGTAGATATTAGTTGCAATAGATTATTTTACAAGGTGGAAAAAAGCAGTAGCCTTTAAGGATGTCACAGAGGCCTTGATAGTGGAGTTCCTAAATAAAATTGTTACCAGGTTTGGTACCCATTCAACAATAATATCAGATAATGCTAAGTCCTTTGTTGGGACTCACATTTTCTCTAGGGTAGTTGATCATGGAATATATTTGATTAATTCCTAAAATTACTATCCCCATGGAAATGGCTTGGTTGAGTCCTCCAATAAGAACCTGAGCAAGATCATGAAGAGGACAATTGGGGACAACCAAAGGTGTTGGCATTTAAAGCTAAGGACAACCCTTTGGGTTGATAGAATTACACCTAAGAGGATATGGGGAAGTTTCCTTTCATGTTAGTACATGCAAGGCTTCCTATTTTACTTGAGTTCCCCTCCCTAGAGTTAGTTCATCAATTGGAGCTAATAGAGGATGATGCCATGACTGTCAGAATGGAAAAATTAATGGAATTAGAAGAAAAAAGGCAATAGGCTATACAGACACTTGAGATACACTAGTAGTAGGTCAAGAGGAATTTTGAGAAGAAGGCTAACGGAAAGGTTTTTAGAGAAGGAGACCTTATTCTTAAGTGGGATGTAGATAGATCCAATCCAAATAGGTACTCCAAATTCGATGCTATGTGGAGTAGACCTTATGTTATCACCAACTACAAAAAGGCCAATGCTTTTCAATTATCTAGGCCTAATAGTGATGTCTTACCAATCCTAGTCAATGGAATTTACCTCAAACCCTACTTCTAAAGAGGCTTAGGATTTCTATATATATTAGATTAGTTTTCCTTTTTTCAATAAGTGTGTGAGCACGTGCTTTTGTCTCTGTGAGGTAGCAAGTTTTCAAATTTTTTCTAGTTATAGAGGAGTAGGATCCATTTTTTTGTGACTCTATAGCCTAACAAATGCTTAAGGTCATTTGTCATATGCTTAGTAGGCAAGCATCCCCTTTGAGTTTCCAAAAATTTTAGTCAATTTTGTGCCCCCTCCCCCCCAGCTTTTTATTTTTTGACTCCATCACAAAAAATCAATCAGAGATACATTACATGGCATCAAAATTTCCCAATTGGTCAAACTCTACTAACCCTAGCTTTTCTCACCATATTTCAAATTTTCATATTCTTTGCTAAAAGTTAAAATCTTACAATAAAGGGATTCATAATCCTATTGAATGTCTTCTTTTTTCCTCTCTTGATGTTACAGAGTCTATTGCTAGCAAGCTATCATAGGGGTCAATCTTTTAGTTCAAGATGTTCCAACAAAGTGATGCTCATACAATCATCATGATGGGGGATGTGGTTGCAACCTTATGATAGGGGATGTGGTGGAGGATGGTAGAGTTAAATTTAGGATCTCTTGATGTTACGATAGTTAGTATTGTCATAACATCATAGAGACAAGTGATCATATGAATTAGTTCAAGGACCCATGGCTAGACAATAGCCTTTGTTCATTTGATCACAAGGGGGAGCTAAGGAGTTTTTGATGATACACAAAGCTAGATGGTTTTTATAGCATTGGGTTATTAGAGCATCATAAGTTTGAGTGATCACAGATACAAACATTGTAGAGTCCAAAAGCTATGAAGTGCAGTGGATCATAAGATCTTAAGGGTGATTTCTAAGGCTTCCAAAGCTATGACAAGGGCAGGATCATAAGATCTCAAAGGAAAATAGATTGACTTCTAAAGTCATTGTAGGGGGCTGGCTAATTGTGATCAAGTGATCATAAGAACAAAAAATAAGCCACCACTGTCATGATAGTAAGGATGACAATGATAATAAGACCATGAGGGAAAATTTTAAGACCATTGAAGTCACAACAAGGTTAGTTGGTGGGGATCATAAGATCATAGATGCTAAGGTTTATGATGATGATGTCATGATATGCTATTATTATGTGATCATGTGTTCATAGCATTATGGGAATATCTAGTTATAAGGACAAAAGGGAGAATTATAATTATGATTGTGACCATTGGATCTCATAGGATCAATGACTATGATTTTGTTGCTATCCAAAATTACATGGTTATAAGTCATAGTGATACAACAAAAGGTTGCCATGTGTTAGGGTGGGTTTGGCTTCTCATGTTCTTGTTGTTGAAGCATTGCAAGGCTAGTTTCAAAGGGACACTTCATCAAATAAGAGTTGATTCATTCATATGACATGCATTCCTTCAACAAAGGCAAGGATAAGGTCTTTTGATCTTATGATAAAGGATTTTTTCATCTGATTGTGAGGGCAAGTTAAAAGGCTCCAAAAGCTACAATTTTGGTTGTTTTCCTAAGATCAAGAAATTGTGAGGTCCTAGAGAAAAAGAGAATAGTGACCATATGAAATGCTAAGGATTGTGAGATTTTAAGGTCAGATTCAAATGTTTCTAAAGCTACGAAAGGTGTTATCATACGATCATGGTTTAGAAAAGAGATAGTTTTGATGCTTCGTGTCATCGTGCTATCATGAGATCAAAAGAAATCATATGTCAAAGGAGCATAAAGGAGTTTCAAGGAGGGCCCAATGTCACGATAAGTTGATGATTATAAGATCATAAGGATTAAAAAGGGTGCATTTGACTATGAGATATATGGGTGATCATAAGATTATAAGGGTTGGGTTTTCAATTGGAGATGCTACAAAGAGTTTTGACTTCATTGAATAATCATAGGATCATAGGTTCCTATGTTGACCATAATATTAGAAGGTTTCCTACTTGTCCAAGTTGGAAAATAAAGGTCCTTCGACCAATTAAATTAAAAGAAAGGTACAAGTTGATTGTTGAATATGTTTGACTTGATGATATATTTAATTTGGCAGTGTCAAGAAGAAAACCAATATCTCTTAAATGATCAAATCAATCTTTTGATCACTTGCAACTACTATTTTGTATTCTCTAGGCCTAGTGAATGAGTTTTCTATCGTCCTATGGCTTTGGGTTTTCCATCTACCCAATCTTCAATTATGCCCACCATTTGTGTCCCTTCCAAGGTTGAATATGTGCATGGGGATCATATTTCTACATATGGGTGTGCACTTGATCTAATCCTTCTCTATCCACATTGATTGTTCTCTATAACTTGATGATGGTGGTTAATTCTTGGCTTCCAGGATAGTTTTTCTTAGTTATGCTTGAACTATAAAAGCAATTTTTGTACCCTTTCCGAGGGTTGATCTTTCCTCTAATTCTATAGCATTGTATTCTATACTTTGCTACTATAATTTCCTTTGCCTCTAAATTAATATTATTATCCGATGTATCTCTTTCTTCCATTAATATATTGTGCAATACCTTCTTTCCTTGTGTTAAAGTATTGTCTTCATTCTTCAACTATATGATTGTATCTATTTGGCACTTTGAGTGATATGGAGTGAAGCCTCTTCTTTATAGCAATATTGTGGTTTCTAATATGCATATAGTTGTTGAGTTAAGAGAGGATTGAATCTGTATATTTTGAGGTTATATTGATTAATTTTGTATTCTTAGGCAAAGATAAGCTTGAACATACTATTTATTGTATCACCTCCTCTTATATTACAATAGATAGTTAGGTGCATCCTTATAGTAAGAAAACTAGTTAGGTGCATCCTGATAGTAAGAAAACTGACTTTCTTTGGAGACTCAATTTCTTTGTTCAAGTCCCACAAATTTGAGATTCTTTCCATGTTTCACAAGGTTACCTTTAGGTCAAAGTGTTAGGAAAGGGAGCAAAATTTTGTGATAACAATAATCACTTCTAAAATGTATCCTAATGCAATTCTTAGTGACATGTCCATACTCTTGATAGCAGTGACAACTATACCTTTTATTGTAATCCCAATTGTATGATTTTCCATTGTGTTGCACCTTTATCTACTTGTTAGATGACAACTGCACATTAGACCTACATTCATATGCTTTATGTCCATGCTTTTGAAAATTGTGGACATGTCCTTCAAATATTTCTATGCTTGAAGTCTTGGTCCTACATTCATGTGCTTGATGTCCTTGCTTGTTGCACTTATTATAGTAACCCATGGATTTCTACTTAGGGTATTGATTTGCATTGTTGCTCCTGTAAACACTGGTTGTATGACCTAGCTTTCTGCAATTATGACAAGTGGGTTTGTAGTTCTTACCTTTGGTGCTTCTGTGTTCACCACTTTTAGATGATTCTCCTTCCCTAGTACTAGGTACCCCAATCTAGTAGTATCATTGTTAGATCTAGGAGATCTCATAAATTTCTCAAAGTACTTGATAGCTTCATTGGGTTTGTTAAAACTTTCAACAAATTGTTTTTCTCTTTTAAGATCATTCGTCAGCTATCCATTTTATAACTTTAGGGTTGTGATCTCAATGTCCTTACCATTTAATTAATGATTGGTTATCATTACTTGATCCATTGTACCTCTAATGTCTTCTCTTCTAGTTTGTTGGTCATTATCCTTTTGTCATCTTTAATCATGACTTTATTCTCCTCAACTTTCTATTTTAGCTTAGTCACCTCACATAGTGATACTAATTGGACTTCTTGTTCTATCTTAAGATTTTTGACCTCTTTAGTTAAGGCACCATTCTTTTTAATTAGATTTGCAACTGTTGCATCAGACTCACTTGAGTTTCCATCTACAAAAAATTTAGTAGTTTATTCCTCTTGGTAATGTGTGTCAAAATAGCTATCTCTTTCCTTCTCTTTAATCAGTGCTTCAACTCATCTCTCACTTCATTGAGTTGGTGTAAGGCAAGCTAGATTTCAAGCTTCTAGTTCTCAATAGTCTTTTGCAACTTGTAGACTTCTATCTTCAAGATCTTTCTTCAAAGATGCAAAGCTTTCCTTTAACAAGGCTCTAAAAACAATTGTTGGAAATAAAAATAGGAAAAGCAAAATCTAAGGGGGGGGGGGGGGGGCTTGGGGGTCGAGGTGAATTAGTACTTCAAAAACCTAACAATTAAAACATTCACCACACATCCATCTCACAATTTGCCTATAAACTTGTTGGTAAATAGATTTGTCACTAAAGAAATTGCCCAATGGAGTGTATGTGGAAAATTGTTTACAACAGTTGGATAGGCCCTTGATATCCAACCTTCCTCTGCATTTAGAGTGGCAGCTCCCTCGAAAGATGAAATTTTAGATTTTTCAATAAAGATAAGAAGGACTTAGAAAACAGAAAGGAAAACCATTGATAGCGAATACACCACACACCTTCAACGCTTTCATAAAAATGACGTAAACTATTAATGAGAGCTATCAAGGACTACGCTTGAGAACTTTCACCAACACAATGCTGATTCAAACATCCATAAATGCTCACATCATACCATGAAAGTAATCATAGATGAATCAACACTTTAACAATCCAGATTCCAAATTATCTTCTGCTTCTAGAGAGACTTCTGATTCATGGTTGATAGTAATCTCAGGTGAATGTTTTCCTTTACCAACACATTGAATCAACCTTTCTAATTGATGAGGGTTTTCCTTAAGGTAGTCTAATTGAGAAATTTGTACTTTGGTCTTTTTACAATGATCAATAAAATCAAAAGAATCTTCAACAATGGGAGATGTCTTATACTTATCTGTTTCCTTCACTTGTGAAGGTTCTTCCGGAGTATGCTTATGAGACAAAATCCTCTTAGCAGTCTCATTAGAAGCTTTTTCCTTTGCTTGTTTACTCCACTTTTCTTCCAATCTTTGTCTCCAACTTGGTGTAGCCACATGGCAAGAATGATTGTTAATATCTTCAATTTGGTCATCATCAGATTCATATTCCAGAAAGTTAATAGAAGAGGTACCAACAATGGGTTCTGTTACATCTTCAAGAGCCACATATTCTTCTATCTTCTCTGCAGTCAAATGCATTTGCATGAATCTGGCCATCTCAAGACAGCTTGCACCATCATGATCTGTTGTTAGATGAAAATCACACATAGCAGCCTATTTACTAGATGATGAGGGATGTTCGATGGCTAATCTTGGTGTTGATTGGGGTAGCCACTTTGTTTGTCTATTTTGTTGATATGGCATATAATTCCTCCTTGGAATATCTTGATATAGAGACGGAGGATTAGAAGGCAATTGATTTTTGAGTTGTAATAGATCATTAGCCAATTTTTGATATAGAGGATCAGTGGTAGAGACAAGAGCTTGCTGACCTTTTCCTTTTTGTAAGTCACGACTCCACTTTCTTAAACTAAGAAAGTCATCTTCCACCTCAATAGCCAAAGTTTTTGCGGCTGCTAGATTAACGGGTCTTGTCCTTCGTATTTGAAAGCTTACATTTGAAGGTTGAGCACTGATGAAGAGAGTCATTTGATTTTCTTGAGTGGGTCTTTTGTTGATAGGAATTCGATTCACCGTCTGATTAAAATGAGCAATGAATTCTCACATTGGTTCATGAACTTCTTTCTTCATTGAAGTCAACTGGGAAAGGAGTAAATGTTCATCTTCAGCAGTCTTAAATCTCCTCTCGAAAGCTTGAATCAAAGTTACCCATGACGTAATTGATCCAGCTAGTAGCTGTCCAAACCATTCAGCTGCAACATCAGTGAGAGTTTCAACAAAAAGACGGACAGAAACATCTTCATGTTGGATTGCAAGAACATCGCTTGCTGTAAAGAAAGCACTTATATGCTGATCAGTAGTGACTTTTCCATCACTAGAAAACTTGGGAAGAATTTTTCGAGAACCAATGGGCAAGTCATGTAATTGGTTCCCTAAATCTAGAGGACCAATAATAACTCCCCACGGGACTGGTGGTTGCAGTGCTTGATGTGCCATAGTCGAAAGAATGATATTCAAGGTTTGCAAATTTATAGCTAAAGGTACAAGAGTACTTGGCAAAATCAAAGCTTGAAAAGCCGCAGGAGAAACAGTAGCTTTGGTTGGCGAAGAAGACCTACTAACAGACTTGGCCTTTTTCTTCTTCTTAGGAGTAACTGGATTAAAATCTAACTTTCAAAGGGCTTCAAAATCTTCGTCTACCAAACCCTTTTGTCTATCAACCCACATGTATGGTTTATCAGCCAGCTTAATGGTTATTATTATTTATTTTCCCTTGAATATGACCAGGATTCTGTCTGTTTCTTCTTGGAATGATCTCTATTCTTTCAATAACTACAACGTCCTGACCAATAGGGGCTCTTCGCAAGATTTCTCCGAATTCTTCTTCTTCTTCAAGAACTCGATTAACTTGATGATATTCTTGTACACTTCGTCTGCACCTCCAAGCTAAAGTGTTCAAGTCTAAAATGATATCTTCCTTGGTGTCTTGAAAGTCGAGGTTCGGTTGGAGAACAGGAAAAATGTTCTCATGCAGAAGCACCATTGTACTTCATTACAGGTGACTGTCAATCTTTCTATTTAGTTTCCCCAGTAGAGTTGCCAAAAATCTGCATGAAGAAAGAGCTTGGACTTGACACTTGAGTTGATTCTCAACTTGCTTATCTCTCCTTGATTGTTCTATTAGGATAGCAAATGACACTTGAAAATTGTGTTCTTTCCCTTCATAGGTAGTTCGGCCTAGATCTACTTTAGTGAAGCTAAAGTGAGATTCATTTGCCTCATATATATCCTTTTCTGTGAATGGTTGTGCAATTTCAACAGATAAATTACCTGTAGTGGGGCTCATTGCTAGTCTGGAATCCATTTTGGTCTTTTTTATCTTTGTACTTCTATGCATTAAGTCAGCTACAACATCTAAATTGGGCGCTTCCAATTGAATCACCCTTTTCTTCTTTCTCTCCAAACTCTGTTGTAACCAAGATGTTGAGATACTAGCAGATGGACCAATTACTGAAGGAAGCTGTAAGACTATAGATGATAAGTTCAAGTTATGCACATTTTCTACAACTGGCTCCTCTTGAATTCCTTCTGTGCTTTCAGGAGACAATGAACGTGTAGGAGATGTTATGGATTGAATCATCTCATCTACAAATGATGGTAAAGTATTCATCTCAAGAGCTTCATCAATCATTTGTTGAATTGGCTTTAAGGTCTTCTCCTTGGGTTTTGATCTCTTCTTCCTGGTAACCACGTTGAGTTCACATGCTGATGCTAGATCAACTCATTTATTTGGATCTTCACCATCATCTCCCCCTTGTGTGCTATGCAAAGAGCTTGAGGATGTAGGAATAGAAGACGGAATGGTTGAAACTGATGTTCCTTCTTGAGAGGTATTATTATTATTAACACTACTTCTTCCTGTTGACTTAGTAGTAGTCGCTTCTTGGACTTTATTCTTTAACCAAGTATCAGTTCATTGAATCACAAAGAAAGTCCTTTCCTTGAGGTCTTTTAGTTTTGGCAGCGACCAATTGATATATGGCAATTCTAGTAATTGTATCCGCTCAAAGAAGGATCAATCAAGTTTGACCCGTCTTCCGTTACGCCTGTCACATCCCATCCCATTTTGTAATCAATGATTTTTTGTATTGTAAATCTCATCCAGTCCCTTTTTCTAACTTCAAAATCATTCTCACAATTAGCCCAATAATCTTCCAATGTGGGGAAATGAAGATAGCCAGGTCCAAGTGCCAAGTTATTTTTAACATACCCGCTACTATCAAATGGAAAGTGACTATAGAAAGAGTGTAGAGTTATGTTCACCATGGATCTCTCAATATTTTGAGCATTCGAAGAAGACGAACAACTGTAATGTCCAATGCCAATTGGGAAAGGGATTGATCTTTTGTTCCTGCACTTTTTGTTTACTTGACCAATTTTCCTGCAGACTTCTGAAAGTACCAACTTATCATCTATGAAGCGAGGCAACATGAGAGGACAATCTCAAAAACCTCCAATGTGGATGTATGTGAATCGAGGATATTGTATGAAGAGGCTACCATAAATACTAATGAGACTGGTCGCTTTGGGAGAAATTCGAAGTCCTATGTCTCCTTATAGTTCCCTGGCAGTGAGAATAGAAAAAGCATCATTCACCCTGTGGAAGTGTGCATTGCTTTGTTTCAATTGCAACTGGGGGTAATAGTTATAAATTTGAGTGGTTAAGCTATACTCCCCATAAGGATTTAGACCGGGCCATGACTTCATACTTGCAATTTCGTACATTAGATATGAGGACATGTAAAATCCTTGGTTTGCATTGAATCCCGTCAACTAGTAATGGAGGGCATTGCTAATCATTTCTCCCCAATCTATGAACTGTTTCCCAGTGGTGATGGTATTAATATATAAAAACATCCAATCTTAAAAATCTTCAGCCATCTGATTTCCCACCACTCTATTGAGAAGAACTATCATATCAGAAATGTCTTCATTAAAGATATTCCTACGTAACATTCTTGGCAACTGCAATTGTCCTCGTCTGGGTTGATTGAGCCAACTTTTAGCAATACCATTGAGAAATGTCTTCTTATTCTGATGGAAATAAGCCTTGGCACCTTCTTTAGAAATTTTTGTGAACTCCTCTCTTACTGGCAA
Source organism: Cupressus sempervirens (assembly GCA_028749045.1). NCBI lineage: Eukaryota > Viridiplantae > Streptophyta > Pinopsida > Cupressales > Cupressaceae > Cupressus > Cupressus sempervirens. The sequence goes on from CM053789.1 coordinate 518,300,410, forward strand.
TTCGAAAGTGATGGATATAGATATTGGGTCCAACCTTGCTACGACATTACCTCCTACAGTCTTGATGTCCCTCAAATTTTGATCATATGCCTTGATACATTCTAAAACCAATTCCACACATTGAACTACGAGCGAATGTCCTCCTGCATGGGCCAGACCACTTTCCAACATTCGACGTGTCAGGGGTGATTTATCTTCTTTGCTCATCATCTTCCAGAAGTCTGCAATTTCTGAATGCCCCATCTTGTGTTAGATATTTCAGGGAGCATGCTTTTCAGTATTACAGGAGGTTCCTTACCCTAAAAATTATACTTCATTTTTTCACCTGTCAAGGGTTGTCCTGGCAAATTGTGCGGTGTCAATAGCCACTTTTCTTTATATCAAATTGATGTTGTATCTTCTTCAATTAAAACTTCCCCAAAAATCTTTATTTCACTTGAGAATCTGACTTTTGAATGCAGCAGAGGCATTTCGTCAAACAATATGAGCACACCTTTGACTTGGCATTTTGTCAAACATTATCTGTGTATGTTTTGTTTTATGCCTAATCAACCATAGAACTCCTAAATAATGAAATGCATTCTGTCAAATGCTTTTGTATTTTCGATATTCAAATCCATTGTGCATTTTTCAATTCCAAATACCAATGTTAATGCAACTTGAGAGATTAATGACACCATTGGTATTCTTTGACAGGTTTATAACACCATCAATTGCATTTTGCTAGCCTACGTATTCAACAGAGCTTTCTGAAAATGATATTTGTTACCACCTTGGAAAGTGTCGTGTGTTTGGAGAATCTACCTACGGTTTCTTTGTGTCCAACCTTGTACGTGCTTTTTTAGGGGTGGCTTGGGATAATAGATTACGAGTTTTGATGGATGAGCAATTTACGGATATCAAACAGAGGACCGGTTAACATGCATAACCTTCTTGCGATTCTCACCTTGCTATTCTTTTCAAGCATGGTTGAGGATGTAAACTGAAAGAAGCCGCAGGTCTGTGTTACTGAAGACGCAGGCACATGTTACTCTATGTCATCGGTGATAGGGAGCTCCTTCTGCATTTACCATATAATTTCATCAAACAGTTTTAATGCATGTAGATGTTCTTTATTCAACCTTCTTCGGAATGCGTTATTCTACTTTCCATAGTTTCATTGATGGAGGGAAAAGTTCAGGTTAATGCAAAGATGGAGATAAAAGTTGTAGAAAACGTAGGTAAAGCAGTGAGCCAAGGCTTGGGACGATGGCTAGTGAAAGAACCAAAAAAATCTACGCCTCCAATTCCCTTGTTACATTTACTACAAGACTTATCCATGTGTTGGATCCATTCCAGTATTGCCAAGCATTGCACCATACAGTTAAAATGGAGGGTATTGTCCTCTGTATCTGCCCCTTCAACGAAATCTATGATTTTCCAATCCTGAGAATACGTCTGCAAACAATCCTTCGTTGCCTTTGAAGGAAATACACATGAAGTGGTACATAAATCATTTTTAAATGCCGCAAATATGGGAGACAACTGAATGATAATACTGAAAAATAACACAACTATCACTTTCCATGACTTGGTGCTAACATCTACAACCTTCTTGTTAATACCTTTAAACTCATCCTAATTGACCTGTGAACTTTATTTCCAGCCAGCAGTCGCTTTCAAGTTGAAGTTTGGGTTAAGAGGTTCGGGTTAGAATTAGGTTAAAAAGTTGGAGTATGGGGAGAGAGAATGTGGCAAGTACATGGAGAGAGAAAAAGTGAAATTCAAACCCAAAACCTTAACCTGTACTTCCTTCTAAAGTTTTAGTACGTGGAGAGAGAAAAATTGGAGGAGAGAGAGTGGAAACTCAAACTTAAAACCTTAACCCATACTTCTCTCTAAAGTTTTAGTACATGGAGAGAGAAAAGTATGGGAAGAGATGAAGTTCGAATTTTATTGAGTATTTTCTCTTTTCAATTGATTAATATAATTAAACTCTCCGTAAAAATGTTGGGAAAACAAAACTGAAATACCAAACTAAACATATTCACCCATAGCATGAAAACAATTAAACACATATGACACAAGATATTTGGTTACCCATAAACCCTCCAATGAGAAGGTGAAAATGGGGTGGGGATGACACTCACAAATCTTCACTTCTATAGTTGTAAAGTGTATCTAATTAAGGTTACAATTGTTTGATCATAAACTATGATCTACCCTATTAAAGGATTTCAACACCCTGCTAAAAGCGTGCCTTGTTAAAGGACTTTGACTTAAAATAAAGTAAGCACCCTATTAAAGGATTTACAAAAGCCTTCTAGTATGACTTTGTTTAGAGATTTTTACTGATTCACCTATTAGAATGTTTTAGCCTTGATCCTTTGGTTAGCACCTCTCTACTAGATACTAGATCACCTCTTTCTTGATGTATACTTGATCCTCCTAATCTGATGTATCACTTCTATCCTTTCTCTACTTTCCTCTATTCTCTCTAATTGATTATATAATTAATATCTTTCTTAAAACTCCTTAGTCACCATGAATACTCTATCTACACATGCAAACTTCTCTCATCACACATAAACTCTTTAGGGTTTTCCCTCCTTAAGAAGACTTACATCACCTAAGGTTAGGCAGGAATCAATGACTATGATTCACCCATTTTGTCACTTAATTAATCCCATTATCTAATTGGTTAGATGTACTACATAGGGACCCTCAATATAGATTCATTCTTATCTTCTAGAATTGCAAAAAAATCCTTAAGTCGGCCCAAAAATTGTTTACATAGGAGTTTTGTCATTACAAACAACTATGTCCAAAACTATTTACTCAACACTTGAATTCTTTGATGCTTGGCATCCACTATATCTTCAATGTTGTAACATGACCCTTGAGTGACTTGACATTCACTATTTACTTGGCATTTGAATCACTCAGTATGTATTAACTTTATTGTCACTAGAGTGACTCGGTACTAACTATCTACTCAACACATGCTAGTGCTTAATACATACTATATTTTTTTTTTGGCATGCATTATTTGGCAACTTATACTTGAGATACACTACTTTCTTGGAATGCACTAATTATTGTTTAAATAATGACTTTAAGTGTGTTGCCACTCATATGTCAAAACCAAAATGAGATCAATAGTTAGTACATGTGGATTCACACCACACAATATGCTTGAAAATAAGTTCAAGAAGTTGAAAAATCAAAAGAAGCACATAAAATCTATTAAATAGATAATTGAGTAGTATTACAGTCATGATACCTAATATTATGTGAAGAAGTCTTCAAATAATTATGGAGTTTTCAACAAATGACGACGATAACAATGGAAAATAAGCTAAAAAATATTTTATGAAAAACAATATCTCATAAATCTATATATAAGACTCCAACTCATTCATCCAATGAATAGATAAAAAAATAATTTATACAAGTTATAAAGTTAAAAAATTGACATGTGATTTTTAAGAAACACAATATTTATATAAAAACATCAAATTAAATTAATTCTAATTGGTACATTGCACTTCATTTTAATAACTAGTTAACATGAGCAATTCAAAAAGTGATACAATAGTACTTAGCCTATCGACAAGTAATAATAATGGTAGTTATTTATATTAATAATTGTATTATATATATATATATATATATATATATTTATTTATTATTTTTATAGTAATTGGTCTTGGGGGTCATACATGTAATGTTTTTTATAATAAAGTAGTCAACAATAGGGGACTAATCCTTAAGAAAAAAATAGTGGGAGACTAATTAACAACAATAGAAAACAAGCTAATTCACAACCCCCAAATGTAATATCAAAACTCATCCCCACAAAACCTACATAGCCAATTAAATTACTTATATAACTTAACATTAATATTGTTCATAGCAATATCCATAATGAAAACCACAATAATGAAAATAATTCTAAAGCTACGCGAAAAGTTTTTTAAACCATAAAAGGCCACATAGGGCCAATACAGAACATTCACTATTGTTTCATCCTAATAGATCCACAACACAATAAACAAAATATCTAATGTTTTTGCGTATCCTTCCTTGGTTTCAATAAGAGAATCCTTGTCCAATTAGCTACCAGAATTTCATTAAGTATTTTAGAGTCTCCAGTCTCCAAGGTTGCATCCTCTTTATTTATTTTTAGGAGTTACAATGTAGTGGTTTTCACATGCATAACCTTCACAAAAAATCTTGTGAGTGAGTTGAAACTCTCACATAAGGAGGAAAATTGACCTATAGGGAGTCAATATCATTTTTGACTTTCTTTGTGGTGTTCTCCAAACCCTAGCAACTAACACACTTTCCCTTAGGCATATCAAAAACATGGACCTCTGGAATAATAGGGTTATAAAAAACTTTCCTTTTCCTATTTTTTTAGAATCCACTAGGGAGTAGTAGGTGTCATAGGGGAGATGTCATTTATGGTGGGAGTATTTGGAGGCACAGGGGAAGTGATGTCCATATAGTTGATGGTGAAGTTGGGAGACACATAAGTGGAGTCAAGGTTGGGATCCTTCTTCTTCTTCACTTCATCCTCATCTAATTATGTGGTTTCCTCTTATGCCTCATCCTCCTCAACATATTTTTACCTAACCACATTCTCCTCTTGGGTTTATTTTTCTTTTTGGTCACCTCTGGCCCCAACTCATCTTCTTGTGGCTCCATTCTACTATTAGCCATATGCTTCCACCTTGCCTTACATTTTTCCAATTCACAAGACCCCTCATGACCACCATTGTGGTAATCTTCAAACTCTACTAGTTCAACATTCACATGGGCTTCAATTTTGGGTTTCTTAAAACACATCTAGAAACCATATCATTTTCTATTTTTTGGAGATCTAAGAGGGACTAGATCATGGGGACAACTAAGGAGTGAGGGTCGCAAAAAAAATTCAACCCATAACTCTTGAAGGATTAGATGGGTCTTGAGAATCATGTATGGAAACACAACTAGGAGGGCACAAGGAAAGATAGGGTTTATAAAGGTAAAGAATGAGCCCTGGTGTAATATCATACTTTTTTCCCTACTTTTTCCCATCCCTAACATCAAACATTCTGGCCTCTTAATCATGTATCAAGAAGAATGAGATAGAGATTTCATCATGGTTCTTTAAAGTTATTTAGTAAAGGAAAATGGTAGTAATAATAAACACCAAATCTATCCTCAAGAGTTAGATACTACATTATCAAGAGACATACCTTGTCCCATGGCTCTAGTAGTTCCTCCCAATTAAGCCCACTTTTATGTTTGACCAGAGCTTCATCCTTCTTATAAGATCTATTGAAATTGGTCTCATCTAGGACCTTGGTCACCTTTTTCCATTTCCTTCCCTCCAAGGATAAAGCAGTAACAATGGCTATAATCTCCTCATTGACTTGGAATGTAATTCCATTTATTATGACTTTACTATCATTCCAAGAATTAACAAGCTAGGTCAAGAAATTTTCATCATGCCCTTCCATTGCCTCTATGAAAAGGAGAAGAGAATCTTCCTTAATTGATATCCATGTGCAAGGAAGTAGTCATACCTCTTCACATAAAACTTGATCCTTCTACTTAGATTCACTTATCAACTTTAGCAACATTTATTCAAGCATTTTTTTTCTTCTCTCTCACATGTACACACTTGTGTTCACCCTTGTGTGCCTCTATTCCACCCTTGTCTATTTGCATGTCTCTAAAATTTGGTTCTATACCTCCTTAAATAGGTAATTCTTTCTTTTCCATTTTTCATGATCTTAGTAGATCTTAGGGTTTGCAATCTAACTCATTAGGTTCATTATATTTGTCCATCTTCCTCCATTTCTAGAAATTTCTCATCCATCAAATTTGATCTTAGTTATTCTATCTAATCCTTTCCTTGAATTTAATGATCCAACTCATTGATCTTATCTTTAACATGGTTTCCATATCCCAATAAATCAACTGAGTTGGCTAGAAATCATGACTCCTCAAATACATTCAAAATACTATTACTCAGCAATAACTAAGTTCTCACACTATCATCACTTAATCACTTGTTTTTTGTAGAGCTTCTTGGTTCGGCACCAACTAGCTTGCCTAGTCAATATTGATACTCAGTCAACACTAAATTTTCTTAGCACTTAATGTGTCTCAATTAACACTAGCATCACTTGAAAATCCTTAGTATTTCATTCCATTGGTTAGTTAAGCTTTACATCAATGACATAAACAATGATTTTGTCTTATTAGAGTCTAACTAATAAAATGTCCATTGTAATTTCCTTTTTCATAAAACTACCTTTCTTCAAGGTTCAATTGTTATGAAAAATCTCTCAAATCCTCTTAATCAATCAAAATATATATGCCATTTAGATCAGATAGCAACATGTCTCAAATTAGTAGATTTCACATCAACGAAAAAACAATAATTATTCCAATTGTATTTCCCAACAATCTCCCTGTTTGGCATTGATGGAAATACCTCAATATATCTTATAATATAGGAATACAATCTCCCTCTTTATTACCATGCAATCCAAAATATCTTCACTATGAGTGAGTGATCAAATATCCTTAGTTTCATTCTAATTCCCATCTCTACAATTTTAGAAAACCCCTTCTTTCATTTGATTCTATTTTTCATGATTCTCTCCCTCTAAGGTTTATCTCTCTCTTTTTTAATTCCCTCACTCATTATTCTTCAATGATTATGTCCCTCTTTGACAAAAATGAAAAAGACACTTAGCATTGTTGGCTTCAATTACTTCATACATCTAAATTATGTAGATATTTGCATGTCGGGATGAATTCTATCATCTATCTATGACTAATCTATTATGATGATTTTCTTCTTAACTTCACTACCTTAGGAATCTCCTTAAGTAGAACTATTTTGCATCAATGTGTAAGGTATTTTGATTAGAACATTTGATGCAATGCACCTTATTTCCTTAAGTTTATTTTCTTAGGGGAATCACACCTAATTTACCTCTAAGATATTCATGAGCATCTTTGGGTAAGGTTTTAGTGAATATATTTGCAATTTTTTCTTTGGTGTGCACATATTCTAATTTCACTTCTTTGTCTTGAAGTAGCTGTCTCAAGTAGTGATACTTGATATAAATATGCTTCGTCTTAATGTGCATCAGAGGATTCTTTGATCTGTTGATAGCACATGTTTTATCACAATAGATAACCACTAGATCTATAATTTCTTCTTTCATTCCTTTTAGCAATTGTTTAATCCGTATAATGTTTGATTAGTTCATTGTGGCTGCCACATACTTAGCTTCAACTATGGATTGGGAAATAAAATTTTATTTCTTTCATGTCCATGACATCAATCTCTTTCCTAGAAAGAATGCACTTCCACTAGTATTTTTTCTATCATCAATATTTCCTACCCAATCAGAGTTAGTGAATACCTTCAGCTCAAACCTATCACTTCTCTTGCAATATAATCTATAGTCGTATGTATCTTTAAAATACCTCAATATCTATTTTACTTCCATCATGTGGTTCTCTTTATGATTTTCTAAAAATCTAGTACCTATTCCAATTTCCAGTAGCTAATATAATATCTAGTTTTCTATGAACAACATATTGCAATTTTCCAATGATTGATTTGTATAGTGTTTGGTTCACATCAATAGATTGATCACTTTTAGATGACTTATACAACTTCTTGTAGACATAATTGTGCTTACTGGTCTTGAATCTTCCATTCCAAAAGTCTTTAATGTTTCCTTGATATATTTTTACTAAGTAATAAAAATACCAAACTCTATTTGATATACATGTAATCCAAAAAGGAGTTTGATTTCACCAAACATAGACATTTCAAATTCCTCCTTCATTTCATTAGCAAATGATTTCCAAAATGATTCTTTTCCTCCAAATATAATGTCATCAACAAAGATTTCAAATAGTAGTACTTCATTGTTCTTACCAGTATTCAAATATAGGTTACTATTATTATTTTTCCTTTCAAAACCAATCTTCACCAAATAATTATGTTGTCTTTCATACCAGGCTCTTGGGGCTTGTTTTAATCCATAAAAAACGTTGTTTAGTTTACATACCATATTCTTCTTTTCTAGATCTAGACAAATTCTAAAATTTGTTCAATGTACACTTCTTCCTCAAGTATACTATTTAAAAATTCAGATTTGACATCCAACTAATATACCTTGAAATTTTGTAGGTTGAGTATGCAAGCAAGGTTCTAACTCTTTCCAGTATTGCCACGAGAGAAAAAGTTTCTCTATAGTCAACTCCTTCTCCTTGAGCATATCCTTTGCATGCCATTCTTTCCTTGTTCCTTGTTACTTGACCATTTTTATTCATCTTATTCCTAAACACCCATTTTGTCCCAATTACATTTTTGTCTTTTGGTCTTGGTACTAGGGTTCAAGTATTGTTCTTCTCAATTTGTTCAATTTCTTCATTCATTTTCTAGAGCATCCTTCACTGATTTGGGATCAAATTCACAAAGTAAGCATGTATTATCTTTTAATCTTTTCCTTGTTATACTTAATTCAACATCACCAATGATTTTTTCTAGTTTGTGATGTCTTCTTACAAACTTGTCTAGCACAAGTGGCTTTCTTCTTTGTTCTTCAATAGGTTCATCTTGAAAGATAATCTTAGGATCATTAACTCTTTCTTGTTCAAGTTCTAGTCTAGGATCTCCATGCTTGACATTGTCTCTCTGATGGTTGACATTTCTTGTCTATGACTTGGCATCTTCATCCTATTGCTTGGCACCCATTATCTTCTACTTAGTTACCTATTGTTACACCTCAAAATTTCCTATTTCCTAGGAAATTACAACTTTGTTTATTTTTTTAGTGAGAGTTCTTGGAGCATCATCATCCACATAGATGAATGAGTTGTAATCTTTAGGTTCTTTAATTGTAAGATCATTTTTTTCTACAAATTCATCAACTTTCACATTTGCACTTTCCACAACTTTGTTAATGTTAGAGTTTAAACACTCATAAGCTTTACTCTTAGTCAAATATCCTAGGAATATACCTTCATCACTCTTTGCATCAAGTTTTTCATTTCTAATATCTTTGAATACATAATATTTGCTTCCAAAGATCTAGAAATGTTTCACATTAGAAGCACATCCATACCATAGTTCAAAAGGTGTAGTATTTGTACTTTTCTTGACTTGTACTTTGTTTAGGGTATAGATAATAGTACTAACAACTTCTCTCCAATACTTCTGTGATACATTCTTGTCCATTATTGATCTATTACTTCTTTCATCTATCCCATTTTTTGGAGGGGTCCTTAGTGCTAACAACTATCTTTTAATTCCTCTACCATTTTAGTATGTATTGAACTCATTGGAAATGAATTCACCACCACTGTCAGATCTCAGACACTTCAGACTCTTCCCTCTTTCTTTTTCAACTCTAATTGAATACCATTTGAATAATTGAATTTGCATTATATGCATCTTCAACAAAGATCATAGTAATCATCCTAGAATAGTCTTAAAAAAATAGAATGAAATACTTATCTCCATAGTAGCTTTGAACATCAATAGGTCCACATAGGTGAGTATGAACCAATTCTAGAATATCACTAGAAGTGTATGTTTTTCTCTTGAAACTAGACTTAGACATTTTTCCTAATTGACATTGTATACAAATAGAATTTTTAGGCTTCTTTAGTTTAGGAAACCCTCTTACTTTCTTCATTTTACTAATATTTATCAAATTGTCAAAATTCACATGACATAAACTTTTGTGCCATAACCAAACATCTTCTTGTTGTTCAAACAAACACGTCTTGTTAGATAAATCTAGATAGAACAAGTTGCCTCTAGTCTAATAACAACTTCTAATTATCTTACCATCAACATCATATATCTTGGCCTCTATGTGATGGATCTCAACTCTATATCCTGATTTCTTTAGCTGTGAAACACTCAATAGACTATAGTCAAGTCCTTCAACTCAATAGATTTCACATGGAATATCATCACCAAATTTAACACATCCACCTTTGTATGGTCTAATATCCTCAATTTTTTTATCATCTTTCATATGGTTAGAGAAACCACTATTAATTATCTATCTATCACTCTTGTTCACATAAGAGATTAATGCAATTTTCTCACCTTCATTAGAGTCTTCTTCCATAGCAACATAGACCCCTTCATCATCATTACTTTCAGATTTAGTGTCAGTTTCTTCTTAATAAATATAACAAGATTTCTTACATTTTTCATCTATATTCTTTTTTTAGTCTTGATCAGATCTTCTTCATTTGCACTTTCTTTCCTTTCTTTCATCCTTGTCTTCTCCGTCATGACATCTAGCAACAATATGACCAATATTCTTACAAGAAAAATAAATAATGGATAATTTACCCTTGTATTTTACTCTGCCTTTTCCAAACCTTATTGCAATAAGGGCTTCAAGTTCATCAAGCTCATCATCACAATTGTCACTGTTACTCTTCACATGTTTTCCTTTTCTCTTGTTAAGAACCAGTTGTGGCTTAAAAATAGATTCAATAGTAGTAGGTGTGTAGTTATCAAAATTAGACATCTTAAATCTTGTAAGTCTACCAATTGCACCTTCTAAGGTCAAAGTATTACCTAGAGTACATCTGAAATCTTGTATTGTAGTAACTCTATTGGCATATAGAGAGATTAGGGTCCTCAATACTTTTCTTACTGCTATTTCATCTTCAATTGTTCCATTTGCACCTCAAATAGCATTGAAAACTTCCCTAATTATTGTGCAATATTGTGCTATATTTTCACCTTCCATCATTCTCATTTCATCAAATTTACCTATCAGGCTTTTTGATTTATCTCTCAAGACATTGTCATCTCCTCTATATATAATCTTTAGTTTGTCCCACATCTTCTTTGCACTATCACATTCTTTGATGATATCAAACTCAACATAGCTTAGGGATGAGGCAATCTCTAACCTTTCCTGATTGTGTTCTTTTTTTTTTCAATTGTTCAGCTATTAAAGGAGTAGTTGGTATCTTCACATACTCATTGTCCACAAAGTTTATAGCAATGTCACCAATATTGGATATATGCAGCCTTATCAATGTTTTCCATGCATCAAAGTTCTCCTTGTTTAGCTTGAGTACCTCTCTTTTGTGAGTCATGATATTTAGCTTTAAGTACCTTTAAAATCTTCTCTGTAAGCATTGAAGATCCAACACCAATTGTTAGAAATATTAAGAATAACTGGGGTTGGGGGGTGAATCAGTTACTTAAGGTCCTTAAGTACCATTTGAACAATCAAACATAAATAGTCATTGTTCTTCTTATGCTATTGTAACTTAGTCTCTACTAAATAATAATTATCAAAATAACTAGTAGCTCACTATTCTATTACAAAAGGAAATTTTGAATGTAAACATGTAAATGTAAAACATCATAAAACATTCAACACAATTTTGACACTAGGATTTAATGTGGAAACCCAATTTAGAAAAAACCACCAACAACATGTCACCACTTTTTCACTCTTTCAAAGTGATCTTTATTAGGAGCCAACCCTATTAAAGGTTACAATACACATTTTTAAATGTGACTTGATTAGATGATTTAATCACCCTATTGGGAGTGGCCTTTTCAGAGGACTTTGATCATTCCATTTAGAATGTCACCTTGCTAAAGGATTTACATAGATTGTTAAGTTCTTCAATGATTGTGTTTTCTTAAAATTTCACCTTATTAAAAAATCTAATTTTTTTTTGTAAAAATCTAGTTTATTTTTCTAAGTAGTTAAGGCTTGCAGTTATTCAAGTGTAAGTTTATCCTATAAAACCCTAGTTCATAATCCATGCCCTTGTTTCCTCATAAGTTTCCACAATATTTTTGAGAAAATTTAACAATTGTATCCTTTTCTAGGGCCAAAAATTTGATTTTAACCCCAAGATCTAATATGAAATTCCTTTAAAAGCCATAGTACCCTTTAGGTTTTTATTCTATAAGGTTTTTCTTTGTTAATTTTGAAATCTTTCGCAAAATTTGATTTTTTCCCTTACTAGTGACTCTGTTCAAGCCATGGTTTTAATGTGGTTACCCCATAGCTTGCATAAATTACCTTTTTTTTAAACTCAAGTTGTGAGTGCTTGTGATGATTGTTGATCTTCCTCAAGATCAAAGGTAGTCATTATGTCACCATGAAAAGATATTATGTTTTTAACTAAAGTGACGTAATGAAATGTTACAATTATCATGTGGGACCACAAAAGGTAGCATTCAAGTACATCTTCTTAGCCATCAGATCTCTACAAGATCTATGGTCATCGCTATGTTTCCTTAGAAAGTTGTGAAAATTTTAAGTAAGGTGACATAATGACAATGTGACACCTATAAGTGGGGCCCAACCATTGTTACTACACCTGAGATCAACACCATTGTATATATCTTGAAGATCGATGGTTGTCATTATGTCACCAACAAGAGATGCAAGATTTTTTAACCTAGGTGACATAAAGATAGAATGACACATGTAATAGGTGGGGCCAATTTGTGTTAGCCAAATGCAGTAATAGAAAAGAGAAATATTATTCATTGGTTCAGATGGAGATCTATGAATATCATTATGTCATAATCAAAATATGTAAGTTGTTTAATCATAGTGACATAGCAACATTGTGGCATGTGTCCAAGATGGGGCCAATAAATTTGTAGGTATCCTAAAGGGTTGAGGTCATTTTAAGTGATATGGGTTTGATAATGATTAACCCTTCTTCCAAACTTAGCCAGTCTTTAGAGTTTTCTATTAGCCATTGATTGGATCAAAGATCCAAGGTGATATAGCGAAGGGTTGACATGTGTCCCTATGGGCCATCATAGTTCAGAAGGCATAGTACTTTATTAGCCATCAAATCAAATATCAATCAAGGTTGGTTGCTATGTCATTGTTCCAAAATGTATGAGTTATAACCAAAGTGACATAACGACCATGTGACATGTGGAGTGTGTGGCTCACTTGGAATAAACTAAGTTTATTTCTTCTCATCCATTAGATTGAGAAACAATCTATATTTTTCATTATGTTGCTATAAAAAGATGTAGGATTCTTAACTTTGGCAACATAATGACATGATGACACATGTCCCATGTGTTGTAACCATTACACAAGGGATACTGATAAGACACAAGGTTTCCACATGTCATGACACAATTGCTTTGATTGCCAGATCATGAGATGAAAAATGAATCAACAACTAAGATAAGTCATATCTGTCAAATTTTTATAGGTCAATGACCCCTTTTAAAATTTTGAAGCAAAATATTCATCCCTACTCACTATAAAACATTTATGAAAATGAAATGCCTCTTGTGCAAATTGGTATAGAAACTATATCATAAAGTTGAAAGTCCATTTTGAAAAGGGATTGTTGAAGAATCATATTACAATGCTAGCTCAAACCAATATATGTGTAAAGCTAAATCACAAGCCACTAAAAAAATGAACTGTTATGACAACTAGCTAAAAAATTTGATCCTAGTAAGTGATTTTCTCTCTCCTAGAAGAATTTTGGTAGTGTTTTTATTTTTCACAATGCCTCCAAAGAAGGGTTTCTATGGGAAAAATGATTAGCAGTTTATAAATATTCATGATGGTTACTTAGAAAAATTGAATGAGCCCACTAATGATGCAGTATAGATGAAGAAATTTGTCCCTATTACTCCAAGGTTGAAAGTAGCTAAGGGTTTGTATGACAGAAGAATCTGGACTCAAGATGCAACAACATGTAAAACTGGGTTGCAACTTTTCAAAAAATGGTTTTCAAAGAGAAAATTATTTGCCCCATGTAGTAATATTTGGAACTTTGACCTTGGAAAATTAGTTCTTCTAGGAGTGTTCATGGGTTCAGACCTTCTCACTTCAATAGTTAGAATGTATGATCCAATAACTAGGTCTATATGGGGGATCAATAGGGAATTTTTAGTGAAAATAACACCCTAAGAGATTCAGGAAGTGTTCAAGATGGACCCTACTTCATAGTACCATAAGATCATTGACTTTAAGAAACTAGAGGAGTATTAATCTTAGAAAGTGCAAATTAGGCAAGGAGCATTGATGGAACACCTTTCAACTATTGGGAATTAGACATTAGTCATAGCTTCGACCCAAGAACCTTTTTAGAAAAAAAAATTCAATTCTTCTGCCCTAGGTAAATATGTCCTTGTGTAGGGTTTTTGGTGAGGATGAACATGACTTTATGCCAATCAAATTCATGGATATAATTGCACAAGTTTCATGCTTTATGTTCAGTGTTATTTTTGTTTTTGCCTCTTTTCGAGCTAAATAAATCCACGTGGGATTGATTTGGATTGCAAAAGGAAAGACAAAGAAAACATTTGGGTGGTATTTAATGCCAATGCATATGTACCTTTTCAAAGGGTGTACTAATTTTGAAAAAGAGATCAAATTGACAAGAGAGAATGAGGGAGAGCCTTTGCTTGTTCATTAGTGGAGTGTAGACATGTCGTGCGATGCAAGTGAGCCCAAATTTCTTAGGATTGGCATGTATTTTTCATCAAAGTTGAGGATGCTCTTGTCAAATTATAACATAAAAATTCCTAAGTTTCTTTTGGATTTTATGACCTATGGATTCCCTTAATATTTTGAAAGTCTCCCATAATTGGGCAAACATTATCCCATATCTAGTTTCTACTATGTTCATAATATATGGATTTCAAGGGACTCGACATGTGATACCATAGCAAGTGCCTCTAAAGGTTGCTTTAACAAAGATACTATGGCAAATAGGTGGATTAGGGGAAATAGAACTAATAGGTAGATCAAGAGGTTATATTTTTCCAACATGCATTGTTGCAAACCAATTTTTGATTACCAAAGGGGGTTGGGTTTCCTTGTATAAAATTTTGAACCCTTATAAAATGGCTACCTCCCATGCAAGATTCATTGATAATGAGGGGTTCTATGAAATCTTCAAGAAAAGAGAAAAAGCTAAAGTTCATGAGCAAGATTTCTATTATCCATAATATATTATAAGAAATGAATTTTCCTTGCAAGAACCAGAGGTGAAAAAATAAAAATGGAGAGTTTACTCAAAGGTTTCTGAGTTTGTGAACTATTTTGAGAAAGATTATAGCCCACTATCCGAGGTTAAAATAATGGCTAACAAGGTAAACAAGATAGTGTCCTTCTTTGTAGAGATAATGAACACTTTGAATGAAAAGAAATCCCTTCTCATTAGAACTTATCCTAATAGAGTAAGAGAACTCATGAAGAAACTATCATTTACTCTTGCTATGGCTGGTTCAGGGTAGTTAATTGTTTAGAAAAGGTCTTGCTATTGTGCAGTCAAGGTGAGAGAACAAGGCGAAAAAAAAGTGAAGGAAAAAATAGAAGTAGATACCTATATTTCCCTTACTAATAGGAGACCTTAGATTGAGGAAAATCCATTAGAGCCATCTCCCAAGAGACAGAGAACTGGAGAATAGTCCATGACTCAAGGAGGCAACTTATACACCATCTTAATCACTCCTTTGCTTAGGAGAAGAACATCTTACAATTGAGTCAATGGAGGAGATTGGAAGACAAGGTGAAGTATTTTTCACTACAACTAAACTAGAAGAGGGAACTTTGTAAGAACCCCCTGTGCCCAGCTTGGAGATGACTATAGCTAACTTCAAGGGAAAAGAGCTAGGCTTTATGATTAAAAAGACTAGCCATAAATTTTTATCATATGGTAGCTTCATTAAGTCAAGAGCTTTATATCAGTTTGTATGGAGAGTGAATATTGCAAATTTTGAAGAAAGGTGTCAAAAAAGGAAAATAGAGTAGCCTGATGAGGAGGATTATGTTATATAGAATGAAATCAGGGATGAAATGATGCAAGAATTTCATAGAATAAATCATAAAGAAGGAAGAAGAATGATCAAAGGAGATGGAGTGCAAATGCTAGGTTTTTTATATAGTAAGGAAATGAATGAACACTAAGGAAATAAAATACAAAGCTTTAGGTGGTGCAAAATATAGTGAAGATCATGTTGATTTGGTTATTTGGTCTTTACAAAAATACACTAGGACTGACTCCTCTAAGCCTAGTGACTTTGATATAGTAGGAAACTTGATTGTAAAAAGGTTGAAAGACACCCTGAATGAGGAGGCTGTAGAACTAAATGTTGGAACATCGACCTTGCATTGGCTACTACAATAAAGGAAAAGAGTTTTGTACAGGAGTTATAGGTGAAGTATGAACAAGTCTTGCTAGCTTGTAATGAGGAGGCTAAGACTTGAGAATGAAATTTCTAAAATAGAGGACAACCAACTAGAATATTAGAAATTGAGGAGTCATCTTAGAGACTTATTACTTCCTTATTTGCTCTGCCACCATCCACTAACACTATAATTGAGATTCCTGACACTCCTCTACATTAGTTAAAGAGGACATGGAGGAAGAAAAGGCCAGGCTCAAAAATGTACAAGAAAAAACATGACAAAGGTATGAGTGTAAGGTAAGAGAAGCAATGTATTCTTTGCCTATGAAATTGATACCAGAAGACTACATTACATGGTTAGTTAATTATTCTCTATCAATAAAACCCATAGTAATGATGATAGAAAATTAAGAGAAATTCTGAATAAGTGGGTAGTATGAGAGGAGGTGATAACAAAAACTTGTTTTGAAATAGTTGATAGAAAGAGTGATTATTATCAAGCTAAAAAAAAATATGACCAAGTAATTGGCTTATTGCATTTTGATATGAAGAGGGAGTCAGTATAGAGAAATGTTGGGTCATGCATATCCAAGTGTCAGAATAAAATTTTCACTTTCTTTCCTCCATTGTTCATAAATGGACATGAGATAAATACTTTAATAGGGTAGGATGAAGAAATTTTGGATATGATGAATGATGTAAGCCATATAATAAGATATAATACAAATAGTTTATTTTTATATGTTGTAGCATAATTAATAGAAGCTATAATGTTCTATAAAAAAATTATATCTAAAGCAAAGTTCCTAAAAAGTGAATGGAAGGATATTGTTAGTAAAGAGAAAGAAGTTATTAGTTATAGTTGGCCTGATGATGCAACATATGATGAATGGGTAGCAAAGTATGCATCAACAATTGAACCATCATAGGTACCAAGAAATGGAAGATTACAGTATAAATCAATGTCTATAAAGAGAAGAAGTTTGTTGATAAATTTGTTCAAATAGTTGATGAGATAGCAAATCAATTCAGTTCACAAATGTCTCATAAAGATGAAACCAAGATAAAAGAGATAGATGAGACAATTCCTCTACCAACATAAGAAACTAAAAGCATCATACCAGAAGTTGTTGAAGAAAATAATGATTAGCCACTTGCTATAGATATTAAAGAATTACATTTAAGCATAACAAAAGAAGAAAAGGCGGCACCACAACCATGAAGAAAAAAAAACAAGAAGAAAAGAACCAACCATCAGGTATTGTGGAGGAACAACAAACTAGCAAAATAGAATAGGGCCCACCTCGAAGAAATGAACAAAGAAAGCACTATTTTATCTAACAAAAGGATACACATGTTTTGTTCTTCTTGTGCAGTAATGAAAGTGACTTTTTTGTCATGTATGTAAAGTTTTGTTTCAAAGGACATCTGTCCTTTTCCTCTAGACCTGAAGCTTGTTGCAACCAACACTATATAAGTGAGTTTCCAAGGCTAGAGAGTGGTCAAAGTTTCATTTTCTTAAACTAAGTTTGCACATTCCGAGTATGTCCATGCATACTATAATTTTTCTCCAAAGTTGAATAGAAATTTAATAGTTGTTGGTCTATTTGTGTTATGTTATGATAGGGATGGTTCAAATAAATTAATACAAATGCATTAATGTTAATTGTTTATCCTAGATCTTGTCTCTTCACTCATCTCTACTTTTTTCTTTGGGATTCAATAGAAAAGTTTATTAAATTTCAGTTGTAATTCATTTTGAATTATATTTAAATTTTCTTTTGCTAATAATCTAATGGGTTATGTAAATGCTCAATGTAAATTGGAAGAACCATATGATTTTTATTGAAGATATGATAAGAATGAGATCTGGAAGTGAACACTAATAATCTTTTCACAAAGTGTCAAGATGAGATCTTGAAGTAGGTCTCTAATTCCCATGAGTTTATAGCACAATAGATAGGGCACTGGTCATCTTTGAAGTTGATCTTGTGAGGATTGTTACATAATGCAAAATTTATTTAAATCAATCTTTTACTATTCTATTGTTGAAATTTGAAATGTCATCTTATGCTTGACTAATGAAGTTCTAGGGTTTGATAAAGTAGTGATTTGGCATCTCTTTTAATATTGTAGAGTTAGAAGAAAGAAGGTTGAGTTATTTGTTATTTCTAGAGTTTATGTCAAGAATCAACCTGCCTAAATCCTACAAAGTTCAAAGTCGAGAAGATCCCAAAGTCTTGTTAGTTGGTCCTTCTAACTTGCCACTCAGAATACCCATTATGGTTCTTAGGTATTTCCTAGCTTTTTTTTTATTGTAAAATGTTGTTTAAATTTTGTCAAATCAGGAGCCAACAACAATTCTGATTCTACTAGGGAGGTATGTGAAGAAACTCATTATTTAAAATATTAGATTTGCTGGTATACATTGTACATCTGCAGTCATATGTTTGGTCATGTCTTGCCTATGCTCTATTGGTTCATTTTAAGAGACAATCCTTAATAATTTAATATATTCCAGTACTAGTAGGAAATACATGACATGGCTTGTGTCTAAATAGTGCTTTGTCTGTAGGTTAGAGTTTACATTTCCCAAAGTGCACCATATTTAAGTTTTTATGTGTTGGGCTCTTGTGTGAGATTCTTTTCAAGGATTCTTTTATCATGATATTATCCTATCCATTAGCCATATTAAAAGTATTTTCCCCTAGTGGGTGGTGACTCAGTCAAAGTTTTTGCTAGCTAGTACTAATATTATGGTAAGAAATGAATGATAGGAGTAAAAACACAAGAGAATATATAAAAGAGAACCCATAAATCCCAATATATACAAAATTTCAAAAAGTTGGTAGGAAAAATTGGCCTAAGAAAAATGGGGGGTCTAGTCATACATGGAAATCTAGAGATAATCTTCAATATAAACCTATAGTGGATAAAGAAATCTCGTCCCATAGTTCTGAGTCTAAGAGTACTAGGCTTTTGGGTGGGTTGTTTACAACACCTTTTCAAGAGGAATGCCTTTACTAGGATAAAATAGTGTCACCCATTGGAGATATAATTTTTAGATAAGGTGATTTAGGGGGAATAAATCAACATATGAGACATAATAGTATTAAGTTAGTTAGATCTCATCTTGGGCATGCTCCTTTTACTGAGAGAAACCTCACTAACCTAAGTGATCCCACTGAATCAGAGACAACCATTACAGACCCTGATAATATACTAATATAAGTAGAAGCCCTTAGGAAAAAATTTGTTGAAGAATATGCCAAACACATAAATTTGGAAAAATAGAAAGAACATATTACTATGAATGCTTTGATTGAGAGAGATAAGCTTCTTAGAAGAATGGTTGCATTGTAGGAACAAAACAAGATGTTAAAAGATAAGTTTGTTTCTCTACATTCATATCCATTTAGAGATATTGGGGAGATGAGATCCAAAGTTCAAGAGTATGAGAGGATTGTACAAGAAAAAATGGGTTATGTTGTTGAACAAATTTAGCCATATAAATCCATTGCAGACAAAGATGAAGCTAATGTAATTGATCTTACCGCCAAAGTTGTTGAAAAGGGTAAACATAAAGTAAGCGGTGTTAATATAAATGAGCCAATTTTTGCACACAAAAATGTCCCTACCATGTCCAAAATAGATTTATAATTGGAAAACGATGAGTGAGAAGATTGAGCTAAATAACTTGAGAAGGTGGAGGATGAAGCTCAAGTAGCAAAAATTAGGAAGAAAATACAATTTCTAATGTCTACCTCTAGGTTTAATATAGACCAAGATCAAAATTCAATAGGAATGCCTTCTAGTATTACTTGTGGTCCTACAATGAGTAATATCACTACTTCTTAATTTGGTTCACAATTTTCCTCTAACATAGTAGCACAACAAACTAGGGATCAGCTAGGAAAAAAAAAGTTCAAAGTCAAGTAATTGGACCTAGTTCTACCAGTGCTATAGTTTTCACAAAGAGACCTATATATATGGAGAGATAAAAACAAATGTCTTTCCTAGGGATCCTTGGTCATCTAAATCCTAGCCCAAATGATTTGAGAGATAAGGCTACTAAATTTTTAGGAAATAATGCTAGTAATGGTGAAAAGAACCTTAGAAAATATGTTGAATGACTATGAAGTTGAGCATGAAGATGTAGTCATGAAGTTGTTTGTACATTCTCTCATAGAAGATATTAGGGACTAGTATAGGGGATTTCTTGGAAGGATCTTGAAAAATATTTCAAGGAGAAATATAGAGATCATACTAATGTTAGCTTTATATTGAATGAGTTTATAATATAAAGAAAAATCAAAATGAATCTGCATTTGATTTCAATGTCAAGTTTCAAAAGGGAATGTATAAATTGTTTGAAGTGATGCTATTGGAGGAAAATGTGTGTCTTACGACTTATTTCAATACTTTTGATAGTAGACGACCTATATCTTGAGAGATAGAGATCCTAGGACATTAAGGGATGCTTTTAAGATTGTTTTCAACATTGGAAATAATATGAGAGCATTTGGCAAGGTAGGAAGAAGAGATGATCCAAAAAAATTCAATCCTAGGGGTAATAGACAAGAAGGTGATAATCTTATTATAACTAAGAAGCCTAAAGATACCAAGATGGAGAAATTTTAGAATCTGCTTAAGAATTTGAACCCACCAGTGAACCATGCAAATAAGCCCAATTTTGGTGAGAAATCTGAATTCAATAACAACTACAATAAGTTGACTAGATTATAGAACTATCCTTATAACACACAGTGGAAGGATGGTAAGCCCATGCCTAACCCTGTCAAAGGCACAAAGGATAAAAAATACACCAGATCCATTATAGAGAAATTCTATGAATATGATGGAGGAAATGCCTTGGTGTATTATTTTCCAATCCCCTCACTCTCCTAACTATTGTGTTGTTGCCCAATCATTTTATGCAAATCAAAAAACACAGACTGAGGAAGGAAAGGAGGGAAAAATACAAGAAGATGTGTCATGTAATATGATTAATTTATGTGATAATGGTGGAGAATATGATCTAGTGTTTGAGATTGATGTTACTAATCAGAGAAGCATGTATCAACTACATATTCAACAAGTATTTTCAGACGATGAAGAAAAAAATGATGATAGAATGTGAAACATGATATCATATGTTGAGCATATCAGTTTGAGGAAGCCATCTAATGAAGAAATTGATAGAGTAACTACTGAAATGGTCGCCCAAGTTCACAATACCTATTATCTTAGAAATAGAATAGTAAACAATGTTTTTGGGAAAGAATTTGGTAAATTCATCAAGGACATAACTCATAAAATGCATAATGGAAATAAATAAGATAATTTAGTGATAGGAAAAAAAAAAGACAATAAGAATAAGAAATGGGAACCTAAAAAGAAATTGTAATTCCAAGGTATAGAGGCAATCAAGATGAATACACATGAATAGAAATCAAATCTTGATGTTAGCAAAAAATTTGAGGAGCCTACTATTCAAGTATAGGCAACCAAAGGTCTGGTTGATATTATTTCTATATTATCACAAATTACTATTAAAGTCCCTCAATATTTTTTTTTTTTAAGGAGTCATCAATAGGACAATAATACCACTTGTAGTAAAAGAAAAGGAAGACAAAGGAGTCCCGTCCCAAATAGCTTAGATGTATTTGGATAATTCATTTGCAACATGTATAGAAAATATTGAACCTTTCTTCCTTTTCCTAATCATAAATGGTAAAACCTTGAACAATTGCATGATTGATTCAAAAACCTCAAATATTGTCATGCCTTTTAAGATCATGGAAGCCCTTGGTTTAAAAGTAGATACAAAACAAGGTAGGTGTAGAGCCGTGGATGCTACAGAGGACCCTATCATAGGAACAATTAATGAATTGGGTTTTAAACTAGCTACCTATCTTCATGTTGACCTGACTATGACTATCCTAGTACTTGATATTCCTCCATAATACAAAATGTTTCTCTCAAGAAAGTGAAGCACTACAATGGGAGGTAGTGTACGATGTGATTTTTCAATTTTCACATTTCATATAGAAGGTAAAGCCATCAATTTTGATAGAGAGCCAAGAGTTATCAACATGATTGATGACAACATTGATACATATGCTACTTGTTTTCTAGATAAAAAGGAAAAATCTTTTAGAGCTAAGATCACCATTTAGCAAATTGAAAAGATAGTCCCATTAATTTCACAAGATGCAACAAAATGCATATATTCTTAGAATCTTTGGACTATGTATTTTGATGGTTTTAATTCTAAAGAGGGGTCAAGGGCTAGAGTAGTTTTCATATCTCCGAATAAAAATACATTTAGATATTTATTCATCCTAAAATTTACTTGCACTAGTAACATAGTAGAGTATGAAGCACTTATACTTGGATTGAAATGGGCTACAAACCATGGTATAAAGAAGCTGAATGTTATTGGTGATTAATAATTGATTGTGTCTCAGATTAAAGAGACATATGCATCCAAGAACAAGAGGTTGAAATAGTACAAGAATTTTTTTTTCGGATCATATTGAAGCAATTGTTTCATTTGGGATCTCTTGGATGGATAGAAGTAACAACAAAATGGTTGAGCTACTAGCTAATGTAGCCATTAATCCTAATGACATATCATTTTCTAGTGTTTCCAAGATTGAGATGTAGAACAAACCATCCATTTCTTACAACATAGGAATTTGGTAGGTATTTTAGGATGATAAAGACATTTTAAATTTCCTTCTAAATGAAGATAAATACAATGGCCAAGAACTAGATTGTGGCACTTTAGTTGAGAATATAGATGGGAAGGAGACCATTCTTATCCAAGAAATTATATAGCTAAAAAAAAAAAAGTGCATAAAGGATTAGTGGTGTTAGAGAGTGTCTTTTACAATCAGGACATAGTTCATTTAGAAATTAAGGACAAGAAACCACAAGAGCTTGGAGAAGTGAACCTTGGAAAAATTGAGTCACCTAAGAAGGTTTACATAGGTAAAACTCTATCTCCTGCCATTAGAAAATCTTTGATTGGTTTTCTAAGGAAATTTAGGCATATCTTTGCATGGTCATATGATGACCTTAAGGCTTATAGGGAAGACTTTTCTTATCATGTTATACCACTAAAAGAGAATGCCAAGCCCTTAAGATAAAAAAAAAATACATTTTAATCCAACATTAGCCCCCACGATCCAAGAAGATCTTATGAAGCTAATGGATGGGGGGATTATTAAGCCCACTAGGAATTCATCATGGGTGTCCAACCTAGTGCCAATTAGAAAGAAAAATGGTGATATTAGGTTGTGTGTAGACTTTAGGAATTTGAATATTGCTTCCTTGAGAGATAACCATGGTTTACCAAACATGGAAGCCATATTGCAATAGGTTACTAGATCTGAACTAATGTCCATGATCGATGGTTTTTATAGATATAACCAAGTGTTGGTTGATGAGTAGGAGAAGTTCAAGAGAGCCTCTATAACTCCTTGGGGAATGTATGTATATGTTTGAATTCCTTTTGGTTTAATCAATGTAGAAGCTACATTTCAAAGAGCTATGAATATTTCTTTCAAAGAATACATAGATAAATTCATGGTTGTGTGCCAGGATGATTTGACAACTTATTCCAAGAAAGTTGAAGACCACTGCAAGCATTTAGAAAAATATTTATAAAATCTTTGGAGTATGGAGTTTCACTGAACCCAAAGAAGTGTACCTTTGGTGTAACAGAATGGAAATTTCTTTGCCATATAGTATTGAAAGATGGAGTTAAGATTGATCCAAAAAGGGTGACAAAAATAGATAAGGTCTTAAAGAAAAAAATGTAAAAGGTATACAATCTTTCTTCAGTCAAGTAAATCTTTTGAAAAGGTTTGTAACAAATTTTACTGAGATTAGTAGACCTATCTCCAAAATGCTTGAGAAAGGTGTAGCGATAAATTGGGAAGGTGAACCATCAACTTCCTTCCATGAAATCAAGGATGCCATAAAAAAATGCTCCAATATTGAGAACACTAGATTATGCAAAACTAATTCATATCTTTTCATTTGCATCCTTTCACACTATTGTAACAATCCTCCTTCTAAATAATGAGGAGGGATATGAAAAATTCATTGCTTTTGTTCAGTAAATCACTTTATCCTATAGAATTAAAATATGAAATTGATGAGAAAAAAACATATTCTCTTGTCAATGTTCTGAAGTATTTTAGATGTTATCTTGTTGGTGTCATTGTAATTATATTTGTGCCTAGTGCAGGTATTAAAGATAGGTTTTCCCAACAAGAGGTGTCTGGAAAAAGGTGCAGATGGATTAGTAGAATCCAAGAGTTCAATATTAAGATTTAGATTACAAAATTGGTAAGAGGAAAGGTGTTAGCAAAATTGATGGTTCAGTCAAATTTGGATGCTAACCAAATCAATGTTGTAGTTGAGAACTAAAGGTCAAGCATATGTGACATGGATAACTGTGATTGGTATAGAAATGTTATATATTAGTTGCAACATATAGAAGCTCAATCTCATTTGATTGACAATGATATAAGGTTTGTGAAGTTATAAGAAATTAGATATATTATTGTCAAAGGAAGCTTGTAGTGGAGAAATTTTGAAGGAGTATTGTTGAAATGTATTGATAATAAGAAGTTAGAAAGGGTACTCACTGAAATGCACTTAGGAGTATCTAGAGGTCATTACATGGCAAAGACTACTGCCCATAAAGTAATGAGAGCTAGCTTTTGGTGGCAAAGTTTATTTAAGGATACACATGCTCTAGTCAAGAAATGTGATCCTTGCCAAAGGTTTGCTAGAAGGTTAAAATTCTCTGGAAATACCCCTTTGAAGTTAATAGATGTACAAGAACCACTCAATTAATAAGGAATGGAATTCATAGGTGAAATATAGACTAAATACAACATAGGTTATACATGGATTCTAGTAGCAAGAGACTATTTTACACAATGGGTAGAGGTCATTCCTACCAAAAAAGATACTAGTAAAGTGGTAAACAAGTTTTTGTTCAATAATATAATAACTAGATTTGGGTGACCTAAAATTTTTGTGATTAACAATGCTAGGTGCTTTAGATCAGAGGAATTCACAAAATTTTGTGATCAATATGGCATTATAAGGTCAAAATCATCTTGGATGAAATGGGTAGGTTGGATCTACAAACAAGAGTCTGTTGAAGATAATTAAGAGAACATTGGATGATAATAAGAAGGCATGGGATTCCAAGCATCATCTGGTAGTTTGGGCTAACAGAGTGACTACTAAAGGGCAATAGGTGTTTTACCTTTTGATTTAGTATATAGAATCCAAGCTAGAATGCCTCAAAATAACTTGATAGTCCTATATAATTATGTACATATGTATGATGATAATATAATATATGATATGTAGGAAAGAATGGATGAATTAGTAGGTTTGAATGAAATCAAGGAGTTCTTTGCCAAGAATACAAATTTTTAGTTGGAGACAAAATATCTATATGACAAGAAGGCAATAGCAAGGAAATTTGAGCCTGAATATATGATCTTAATGTGGAGTGCAAGGATTGAAGACATAGGGAAGCATGACAAGTTTGATCCAATTTGGCTTGGCCAATACTTGGTAGAATCCACATGGGGTGAAGATTCATATATCTTGAAGGAATTATAAGGAAATATTCTCAAATTTCTAGTTCATGGATAATTCTTCAAGAAGTACTTCTACTAAAGGTACTTTTATTTCCATGAGCAATAGTTTAGGTCTATGCACATTTTGTAAGTCCTATATGTAGGTGTTTTATCTTTATATATATTTGTTTGTGTCTCTCCCATGTGTGTTTGTTCATCTCTAAACAAGTTGTCATTCTTGCCAGTATGTGGTCAGCTTCTGCTAGAGATTATAAGCCCTCGTATGAAAAAGGATTATTCAGTCACTAGACAGAGCCATTGTTGGTCTAGTTTTTCACCTTGTTAAAAAATCCTAATTTCTTTTTTGTGAAAATTCAATTTATTTTTCTAAGCAGTTATGGTTTGCAATTTTTCATGTTTAAGTTTACCCTAGAAAACCCTAGTTCATAATCCATGCCCTTATTTTCTCATAAATTTATGCAATATTTTTTAGAAAATTTAATAGTTGTATCCTTTGCTAGGGCAAGAAATTTGATTTGAAACTTGAGTACTAATGTGAAATACCTTGAAAACCCCTAGTACCTTTTAGGTTTTTATTCTATAAGGTTTTTCTTTGTTAATTTTGAAATCTTTCATGAAATTTTATTTTTTCCCTAACTCATGACTCTGTTCAACCCATGATTTTATCATGGTTACCACATATCCCACATAAATTACTATTTTTTAAACTTAATTTTTGATTTGTTGTGAAGATTGTACATCTGCCTCAAGATCAAAGGTTGTCACTATGTTGCTATGAATAGATGATGTGGTTTTAACTAAACTGATATAATGATGAAGTGACATTAATCATGTGAGACCACAAAAGTTGCAATAGTCAAGTGCATCTTCTCAACCATCAAATCTCTTTAGGATCTACCATCATCACTATTTCACCTTTGAAAATTGTGCAAATTTTAAGTAAGGTAACATAACGACAATGTGACATCTATCAGTGTGGCCAATCCATTGTGACAATGGATGAGATCAACACCACTGTAGATATCTTGAAGATCAATGGTTTTTGTTATGTTGCTAATGAGAGTTGCAAGATATATTATCCTAGGTGAGATAATGACAACACAACACATGTAATAGGTGGGACCCATTTGATTGAGCCAAATTCAGAAATAGAAAAGAGCAATATCAGTCGTTGGTTTAGACAGAGATATAAGGCTATTATTATGTCATGATTAAAAGATGTAAGTTGCTTATCCATAGCAACATAGTGACCTTGTGATGCATGTCCAAGGTGGGTCTAGTAAATTTGTAGGTATTCTAAATGTAAGAATTTGTCTTAGGGTAGAATCACCCAAGACCAAGGAACTAAAACACAAGCACAACAGTAGACCAAAGAGAGTATGATCAGAATGACAATAGAATATTCATTCCATGTATGAAAGTGCACTAGGAGTGCATGTATATAAAGGCCTCTAGAATGCTTGTAGAATGCATAGGAATCAGCAACATGATAAGTCATGCAACAAGGCAAATGTCCACTAGATATGGGCTATACTCCATTAAGCATAGGAGTAAGTGAGATGATGAAAGGATAAGCCTACAAAAGTGTAGCATGCAAAATAATGTTGTAGACACCATTTGCTAAATTAGGAGTGTGAATAAATGTGTTGTCTACATGACAACTCAGGTAATTATGCAAACTCTAGTGTTGTAACACCATGTACTGAATTAGAGTTGCTTACTCTAGTGTTGTCAACATGACAACTCATAAGAGTACGCAAACTCCTAAGTGTCTCACCTAAGAAATAATAAAATAATGCATTGACCTAAGTAAACTTAAGTAAAGTGTAATAATTAAATACTTATTTACACCAACACCCCCCTTAAGTGAAACTTAGGGGAATGCACTTAAGCTCACAAAATCTAAGATGAAATGCATAATGGGTCCTGGCTACTAGGCCATGTTAGGTACCCATGTACATAATACAATGAAATCTCTCATAAAGTGGAGAAAAAGGGAAAACCTCATGGGAAAATCCTCCCCAAAAAAGAGAGATGAAAAGAACAAGATGCATGGATGGATGGAGTAATCAAGATAGCCCCCCCCCCCCCCCCCCTCGCATTACGACATACATAAAGTATATACAAAATTGAAGAATGAGAAGGACAAAACCGCATAAGAGGAAAAAGTACCCCCCATAAAAGAGAAGAAGAAGAGATACAAGGTAGTCCCCCCCCCAATGAAGAGTGTTAATCAATGATAGCTACTCTAATGTAGAAGCTAATCCAATGCTGCTAAATAATATTCCTCCCCTTTGGAAGAAACAATGACAAAGGTATAAATGAGATACTTTCCCTATGTGTAGAAAGAATCCCTATGATGAATGGTGTCTCTGAAACCTACTCAATTGTCCCTATGTTGATGTTGATAGTCACCCCTTCCAATACTACTAAAGAGAACAAATGCAGTTCAAACAAGGATTGATGTAGAACCTATCCCAAAGAACAATCTATCTCCTCAAATGATAAAGAGACCTCCTACAATTGTTCTACATAAAGATCCACAATCACATCAATTTGTGAAGATCGATCATGTAGAGAATGGAAAGGAGGGTCAAAGTGAGCCCTCGCAACAACTAAAGAAGGTTCTACTTCATCAAAGAGAAGATGTAAATCATCAATGATGTCTCACAAATCTGCTATGTGTGACTCCACAAACAAACCTAAAATATCTTTCAAGAAGTCATCCTCTAATGTTGGAGTTGGAAGATTGGGTGTACCCTACTATGCTGGACCTATCACTATGGAAATGGATAAGTGTTTGCCTCAAGAAAGAGAAGACCAATATCATTAATAATGTCTCCCACATCTTCAATGTGAGACTCCATGAATAGAGCTACAATATCTAGAAGGAAGTTATCCCATGAAGTTGAAGTAGGAAGACATAATTTTTCCTGCTGCACTAAATCTAAAGTATCTATGGATGGAACTAAATCAAGTGTAACAAAAAGAGAATTTGGTTGTGTGATCTCATCTAGAGAGGATGCAGCTACAACTGGAATGGAGGAATGTGTGGATCTCCATAAAGCTCCCAAAGATAGATCCAATAATCATATAAATTAGATGACTTCATGTCATCAAGTGAATCCATAACCTCCATATTCATATAGACAAAGAGTGTACAACAAATGACGAAACTAGTGCCACCATTCTATGAAAGTCCTTTCACATATGGCAATGCATTATACTAACTAAGATAAGTGATAACTAATTGACTCCATTGATGATAGTATTGTGGTGTCAAGGTAAATGAATCTTCCTCATCCATGATGTACTAATCAATGTACCCCCCAAAATGTAAAAAAGAATCAAAGAAACCCACCCTAATGTATGATTCAACACTTTATAGGTAGTGCAATTACAATGGGCAATTTAGGGCCTATTTCTGAAAGTAGTATTTTTATCCACAAAACCTATAATATAATTGCAGATCTAGAAAGTAGACAAAAGAATATGCACTTTCAAAAAAAAATGGAACCTAATTATGTGTCTAGATTAGCCCATACTAAGCATTTGAAGTGGCAAAAATTGGGATTTGCAAATTGCAAAAAAATTCAAGAATAGAGATCTCAAGCCACCTGCACCAATGTGTAGATTATGAAAATCTACCCCAAAAAAAAAAAAAAATTCTCAAAAAAGGAATTTGTATGAGGGAGATATTGCTATTGTAATTATTTTTCTTGAATCACCATTGTCGCGCCTCCAAAAAAAAAATGGCTCTAGATTTGGCGTCAGATGTCTGATTTAGATGACAAAATCTGATCTGGGGGTTTTTTGACCTTTTGAATGTGATGAAAATATCTAATTTGCACCAACAAGCTTCAATATTCACCTACAAAAATCTCTCCTATTGGCTTGATGGCCAAAAATTTCCCAGAAAATAATTTAGATCCCGAAAAAAATTGTAGAGATGTAGATGAAAAAAAAAAAGATCAAAAAATCAAATGTACAGATCTAAAATGATCATACCAATTGCACAAATTGGGCCTTTGGATTTTTGATTTGTAAAAAAAATGTTGCCTCAATTTTGACAATGGCCCAACATAAGTAAATTTATAGTCAATTCACTAAATCGATGTTTCAGACACAATGGTAAGGTCTACTTTTGCTCTAGATGCTCCAAATGACTATGGATTCTCTAGATCTAGGTCAAGGTGAAGAAGAAATAATGGTCTTGAATGGCTAGGTGAAGAGAATCTCCCTGAGCTCTGGTACCACGTAAGAATTTGCCTTAAGGGCAAAATTACCCAAGACCAAGGAACTCAAACACAAGCACAATAGTAGACCAAAGAGAGTATGATCAGAATGATGATATAATATTCATTCCACGTATGAATGCACACTAGGAGTGCCTCTATATAAAGGCCTCTAGAATGCTTCTAGAATGCATAGGAATCAATAAAATGATAAGTCATACAACTAGGCACATGTCCACTAGATATGGGTTATTCTCCATTAAGCATAGGAGTAAGTGCGATGATGAGAGGATAAGCCTACAAAGGTGTAGCATGAAAAAAAAAATTGTAAACACCATGTGCTAAATTAGAAGTATGAATAACTATTTTGTCCACATGACAACTCAGTTAATTATGCAAACTCTAGTGTTGTAGACACCATGTGCTGAATTAGAGTTTTTTACTCTAGTGTTGTCAACATGAAAACTCATAAGAGTATGCAAAATCCTAAGTGTCTCACCTAAGAAATAATAAAATAATGCATTGACCTAAGTAAACTTAAGCAAAGTGTAATAAGTAAATACTTATTTACACCAACACTAAAGGGTTGAGGTAATTTTAAGTGACAAGTGTTCGATAATGATTCCCCCTTCTGCCAAAGTAAGCCAGTCTTTGGAGTTTTTCCTCAGTCATTGATTGGATAAAAGATCAACAAACATTGCTATATCATTATAAGAAGGTGCAAGTTTTTTAACCAAGGCGATATAGCGATGGATTGACACGTGTCCCTGTAGGAAAACATAGTTTAGAAGGCATAATACTTTATCAGTTGTCAGATAAAATATCAATCAAGGGTGGTCACTATGTCACTGTCCCAAAATATACGAATTATAACCAAAGTGACATAATGAGCATGTGACATGTGGAGTGTGTAGCCCACTTGGGGTAAATTATGTTTATTTCTTCTCAACCATCAAATCAAGAACCAATTTGTGGTTGTCATTATGTTTCTATGAAAAGATGTAGGATTTTTAACCTTGGCAACATAATGACATGATGACACATGTCCCATGCATTGTAACCATTACTCAAGGGATGAAGGTAAGAAAGAGGTTTCAACATGTTGTGACACAATTGGTTTGGTTACCAAATCATGAGATGAAAAATGAATCAAGAACTAAGATAAGTCATGTCCATTAGATTTTTGTGGATCAACAACCCCTTTTCAAATTTTGAATAAGAATATACATCCCTACTCGATGTAAAAAATTTATGAAAATTGAATGCCTCTTATATGAATTGGGATAGAAACTATAATAGAAATTTGATAGTTTATTCTGAAAAGATATCATTGAAGAATCAGAGTACAATGCTAGCTCAAACCAATCTTTGTGTAAAGAAAAATCATGAGCCACCACAAAAATGAACTACTATGACAAAAAATAAAAATTTAGATCCTAGTAAGTGGTTTTCTCTCTCCTGGAAGAATTTTGATAGTGTTTGTGTTATTCATAATGCCTACAAAGAAGAGTTTCTTTAAGAAAAGTGATTAGCAGTTTAGAAATATCAACGATGTTTTTCTAGAAAAATTCAATGAGTCCACTAATGATGTAGTAAAAATGAAGAAATTGGTCCTTGTTATTCCAAGGTTGAAAGTGATTGAGGGTTTGTATGATAGAGGAAACTGGACTCAAGATGCAACAACATCTAAAATTGGCCTGCAACTTTTCAAAAACTAGTTTTCAGAGAGAAAATTATTCAGCTCAGTCATTCCATGAGTATTCATGGATTTAGACCTTCTCACTTAATTGGCTAGAATGTACAATCCAATAACTAGGTCTGTAACGGGGATAAATGGGGAATGCTTAGTGAAAATAACATCCCAATAGATTCAGGAAGTGTTTGGAATGGACCCTACTTCATAGTTCATGAGGTCAACGAATTTCATAAATTAGAGGAGCATCAATCTTAGAAATTACAAATTACATAGGGAGCATTGAGGAGACACCTTGCAACTATTGGGAATTTGACATTAGTCATAGTTTCAACCTAGGAACCTTTTAAGAAGCAATTTTTCAATTCTCATGCCCTAGATATATATGTTCTTGTAAAGGGTTTTTGGTGAGGAAAAACAAGACTTTATGCCAATCAAGTTCATGTATATGATGATGTAGATTTCATGTTTTGGGATTAGTATTATTTTTTATTTTATGTCTTTTATAGTTGAAGAAATCCATGTGGGATTGATTGGGATTACAAAAGGAAAGACAGAAAAAATAAATTGGGTGGTATTCAATGCTAATGCATATGTTCCTTTTCAAAGGGGTTACTTATTTTGAAAAAGAGATGAAATTGATAGGAGAGCTTGAGGGAGAGCCTTTTCCTATATAGTTGTGGAGTGTAGACATGTCATGGGATGCAAGTGAGGCTAGATTTGTTAGGTTTGATAGGTATTTTGCATCAAAGATGAGGATGCTCTTGTCAAATGATAACCCAAGAATTCACTAGTACATTTGGGTTCATTTTTTGACCTTTATTGGTCGAATTTTTGACCCAATTTTTGACAAAATTTCAACAAAATTTGACCAACCCATTGGTTGATATTTTTTTGGTCAAAATTTTGACCAACTCACTGGTTAGTCAAAATTTTGACCAACCTAATGGTTGAGAACCTTCCAAAGCCATTGTCGAAGATCAATCAGGAATTGGTCAAAATTTCAACCAATGAAGGTCAAAATTTTGACCAACAAAGGTAGAAAAAAATTAGGTGTTGGTGGAAATTTCGACCAACAAAGGTAGAAAAAAAATTGGTGTTGGTGGAAATTTTGACCAATGAAGGTGGAAATTTTGACCAACAGAGGTAGAAAAAAATTTAGGCGTTGGTGGAAATTTTGACCAATGAAGGTGGAAATTCCCACCAACAACTAGGCGTAAATTTTTTTCAGGCATTCTATCAAACAATTCACATGCCTTGCCTATGATATGATATTTTGAATGCATCCTACACTCTCTCATCTAGTTGATGATGGATTACATAGAGTTATACGAAACCATGATTCTAAAAAACACGCACAATCAAATCCAAATTGAACTTGCACTACAAATGGGTTGTGGAAATCTGATATTGTTAATTTTACATGCATGTCTACTTGGACAAATATATGTTTAAGTTGTGATTGTCCTGGTAGACATGCATGCAATTTTACCAATATCAGATTTCCACAATCCATTTGTCAGTAAGTTCATTTTGGATTTGATTGTGTTTTTTAGCATCATGGTTTCAGATCACTCTGCGTAATCCATCATCAACCGGATGAGAGAGAGAGAAAGATGCATGCAAAATGTCATATCATATGCAAGGCATGTGAACTATTTTATAGAATGCTTGAAAAACACTGACAGTAACTAATATGAAGAATATATAATTAGTTATATAATTGAGACGAATCATGTACATTGTATGAAGGCATTCTATGGCTGACAAGGCCCACCAAAAGATAAAACATATGATAAAAAAATTTATTTTCATGTTTTGAACATATGGGGCACACATAACATGACTTATTATTGCACAATTCAACTAAGTTTAGTTAATATCCACAGGGATTGTCCCCATTTAATGGTGAACATTTTGCCACATTTCAAGCCTTTTGATTATACAAAGAAACGGATAGCATGAAAAGTTTAATTAATGTCAAGCCATTTATGTACTTGATATATAATGTGAATAGAACTATTATGTTGCTCAACAACAACCACCAAATAAAATTATCATCATGTACCCAAAAAGGGATGGATGGAATGTTGGAACCAACCTCCAACTAACTACTATCACCATCCCTCTATATTATAAGTTATAGTGGTGCTCTAGATTTTCTCTATTCCATGATACACTTACATATCATACACTTTACCATAGTCCATATCAACAAGGTCAAAGAGATCAATTTCATTTGACTGGTATGTGGAAAACCTTGATGTTGAGAAGTTGTGTGATTCACGTGGAGGGAAAGGTGTTTTGGCCTTTTGGAAGGAAGCTTCGTCTATTTCACTGGCTTCTTTTTTTTTACTTGGAGAAGCATATTGCTTTGAATTGTCCCCATGGCTCCTTGTAGATGATGCCAAGAGTGTCCTTGCTATTTCCTTCTACCATAACATAATGTTCACAAATTGTTAGGATTGTCTCTAGATGAAAAGAAGCTGTAGAGGCTTAATTGATATGTGATATTAGTTAATTTAGAAGATAGATTATGAAATATCATCTAAAATGTTGATACAAAAGTCTTCCTAAAACAAAAATGTAAACCTCAACATGTGAAATCCTTTGGACTTGCTCTTGCAGAGCATCATCTAACAATGTGACCTGTTTGGGATCGCAATAATGAATCATGCACTACAAAATTAATACCAATTTCATACGCACAGTTACCAATCTCACCAATTGATTAGATTTTGGCAGTTATCAGGGTTGATATTGAGGGACATCAGCTTAGTATTGAGGAAGCGGGCAAATGAAAATGAAAAATAAATTTATAAATTTCTTCCTCTATTTAACTTAGATTTTGATCATGATGAATAGATTTCCTATGGCTCTAGCAATGTAAAATCATTAATTCAGGGTGTCTAAGACACTTTTTTGAAAGAATACCATGTAGAATAAGCTAAACAATTGAAAATGTACATAAATTTTACTTCCAACAATACATTCACCAGTATAAAAAAAAAAATAGCAGGAACTTGAAGCTTGTGTAGATATTCTACCCACAATATGTTACAGCCATTATCTAACTTCATTGTCTGGGCATAACCTTCAAAACAATCTAATTTGGTGTTCATTTCAAAACTCAACTGCAAGCCCTCAACAAAGAAAATGCATTACATATCTTTTTCAACTTACATGTTGAAAGGCACAATCTACTTCCATTTGGGATTCCATTCCTGGTGATTCTAGAGTTACTACCACTATTGGAAGCTCTGGAGCTGTAACGTATAAGAAATTCTTGACAATCCCAAAAGTGGGAATCATTACAAGCTGTTGATCATCGTCCCTGTAGTCCCCATCAACAATAAACTTGTACTGTAAAATAGTAGTAAACATAATACTATAAGTAGGATGGTTCAAATAAGACACCTATGGAAAGCTATTTTTAATATGTTGCATGAGACCAAAATATATTTAAATTAAAAACAAGAAGAAAAAATTGGTGTGCTTTAGATCATGTTTGTATAGCCTACACAAATATACAAGTATCACAACTCATAATCGGAAGCATCGAATCAAAATTATTCCTCTCTAGGTCGGTCTCATGAACTCTTCTCATGGGCTTCCAAACACTCCATCAGCAATAAGAAGGAATTCCCCCAAACATATTTTACACATTGACTTGAATGTAACTTAACAAAATATGAATTTAATAATTTATGTTAATTTTGATTACAGCTCATTAACAACACACAATCTTATGTGAATTTCCCAATATGTTACAGTTTTAAATTTATCATGATTATTTCTCAAGATTTAATATTTGAAGTACAGTTGTTGGCTCACGCTTATGAATATTTGTTCTCTATCAATATATTTTTTGATTGAATAAAATTATTTATATTCATCTAGAAAAAGGATAGCCTGATACCCTTTTACTGCACCTGGTTTCTTCCAGTCTTCCTGATAACTAACATGAATTCTGTTGAAACCATAGTTGGACATTCACCAAACACACAATATTTTTTTATTTTGTTTTAGTTTTTTGTTTTTGCATCAGCATGTTGTTTATCAAGCTTAATTCAATACGTAATCAGTGTGAAACATTGATACAATATTGATTAATAGTAAACTTTATCTCTCACAGAACTCATAGAGTGCGAGGTGGTCTACAAGTGTCATTTTAAAACATTCTGTGTTCATTCCATTTTCATGAATGCATGTTTTCCCATATATATCCATCTCTTTTGAGGCATTTTGTTAAATATTATATGCACATATATTTAAAAGTACATATATATAAATACACATATGCATACACACATAAAGAAGTACATATGTACATATGCATGCATCCAGGCATACATATACATATATGCTTACATACGTGCATTATACGTGTGTGTACATACTACATACAAAATGTCACTAAAAACATGGCAAGTGGTACACAAACTTTGTCATGCTATCAACAAAGCCGACGAGAAAATAATGGCTAGACTTTGGATTCACATAAGTTCATAACCCTACAAAAGCATAATTATTTTTAAAATGAGATGAACCAAAGACTATCTCTCTAGGGCTTTTGCTCAAATCTATTTCCAATAAATGAGAAGTAGATCTAAAAATATTGGGGTTCTAGAGCTACTAGATTCTTAAGCTTGAGAGACAATTTTCACAGCCTCTAAATGAAAATATGGATGTCAGTTAAAATTTTTTTTCAAGCCAGAGGTTAAGATTGTTACACACTGATAGAAAGTTGTTTACCCCAATATGAGAAATATAATAAGGTGTTAGTAACTATTAAAATATTGTTAAAAAAGGTGATGCCATTTCTAGTTTCTTGCCATGCTAGATGGTATTAAGAAACATGATAGTAGTAGAAATAATATTAAATATTGTGCAATATATATTCCAATATTATGAAGCTAATCATATGAAAACTTAAAAAATAGAACATAAAGATATGCTTCTGATTCATAAAATGAAAAAGAAGGTGAGAACTAATACAAATTATGGATGTCAAAGAAGAGGAATTTGTTTACATAATGTCAAACTTCATAGCCTAAGTAAGGATTCAAAAAAAAATCCTTACATGTCACTCAAGAGCGTTGTGCCAGCCATACTCTTTCAAAGTTAAGAAAACCACAAAGCTCTGTGCCAAGTACCTAGATCAATTGCTCCTTGGGCTGCTTTGCTAAGTATTTAAGAGAACCACAAAGCATAATACACATTCCAAAGAAAATAAGATTTTATAGATCTCATGACATCAATACTACTGTTGGTATTCTATTTATAATGAAACACAAGGGAAGTTGATATACCTTGGCAAAAGGGATTGTAGATTTATTTTTTTAAAGTGCAAAAATTGTAACATATATATTCAACAATAAAAGAAACAACACAATATTCCAAAATGTTACATGAGTATACTTAGTTATTGTTATGAACAAGGGACTACTAGATATACCAAATTTGTCATAGGAAAGAGAAAAACAAGAAATATTTGCATAGCACATATCTACAGTTGTAATAGATCAAAAATGCATCTCTAGAATTTGGAATTGGATTAAACCTAAAAAAAACATGCCTATAGTAGAGATCCAATCCTAGGCATATGAAAGGAAAAACACATACAAGAGGTAAATAATTGGATAGAAGATAAGTAATATGAAAATTAGATTTTACGAATAAATTATAAAAACAGAAAGAGAATTATTGAATTGAAAAAAGTTGAAGCAAATGACAAGCCAATCTTTATATTTGTGACTTAGTTCACTAAAAAATTGCATCTAAATCCATCCCTTGAAAGCAATTCATGTAAAGGTTTGCTTACATGTTGAACTATGATTGACTCTGTGTATACAAAGCTTTATAGAAATCTTGTTCTCTTGCATCAAATGCATGCCTATAATGAAAAGAATGTGACACAACAAATAATGAGAATCTACCTTGTCTAACCCTCTAAAGAAAACAAAAATAATAAATATGACTACTATAATAAAGCAATCTAAAGCCATAGGTGAAGAAATATAGACTATTTTAGGTGGAAGGGAAAGATCTGTTGCCCGTTCAATTAGAACTATGCTATTCAATACTTTGTACTTGAGTAGAATCAGTGCTTTGTGCCCGTCATGAGTATAGCCCCATTTCTTTATTGGATTTGCAACAAATTGTAACATGAAATATAACATAAAATAAAATGTTCAAATGGGAGGAATTTGTAGGAATATGCCAGTCCAGGCAAGGAAAAATATAAACCCAAATCCTTGTTTTCCCCGACATAAGGAAAAAGGGCAACCAATGATATTATACCTTGTTCCACAAGCAGAAGTGTTGTGGGGTTGAATGACCACAATCATCGCACTTCTGCCCATCCTTCCCAATCCTGTAGAAAATTAAAAATTTAATTCATCAGCAGAGTTAATCATCACTTTAAGTGTTCAATAGCATAGCATTTAGCTTTACATCTATCTAGATTCTACAGTAATAGTTCCAACATTTCTAATTTTTAACAATTATTTTCTTATCCCAAGCATCAAAATAGCATGATTTGAAACTATTTTCATTGCAAGCCTCAAAAGAACAATCATTCATCAAAAAAGTAGAGAAAATATCTAAAGAATAACATAAAGTACACCAAAAGGCTATACAAGGTTTCACATATGCTGAAAAGAACTAAATATGATATAATTTCTCTTAAACAAGTAACTTGTATAGTAAATTGAAAGAAGCTTTGAGAAAACACATAACCAAACCATTCAAATTATTTCCCAGTGTAGTTTCTCTAGCAAACATTAAACATTGTTTCATGAGATCAATAAAAAAATGTCAAATGCATTTGAGGTACAGAACATGATCAACAAACCAAAGGATTGACGAGGATATGTTGATGTAATAATTTACAATAAGCTCTTTTCTTTATGCTTATCCAAATAAGTTTTATAATAGGCAACTAAAATACATATGTGCTTCCTTAATTGAAAGCATCAGGTATCACCACAACTACTTCAAGTGCACCACTCACCTTTGTTGTCAAGTTAGTGCTTTCCCTACATTGTTACACCTCTTATTTTCATTAACTCATCTCCTCTTGGGCACCAATCACAATGAAAAATTTGTGCAAGAGGCTATATAATTGTGCGTTCTTAATACTTATTGACAATTAGCAATGAGAGAACCAATTTTTGAGTTTGTATATATAAATAGAAAATTAATAAATAGCTTGATTACCAAAACCCTAGGTAAAGCAAGAATTTTTCACGTCGCTTATTTTCTCATTCACTTTAATCTTCAATTTCACGACATCTCCACAGGTGGGATTACCCACCAAGCCTATGCCTACATCTAGATTGTTTTTTGTTGAAAGAGATCATGTTTCATGGACTGTTATAAAGATTGACCACTCTCTTGTGGTATGCTTGAACACCAATAGCCAAAGGTCCTTCACTCAATTCCCCTTCACCATTACTTCCATGGAGAACCTTCCCCACATTTCCAAAAATACTGCTCAACATGATTAAATAATGTGGAATATTGAGTCCATACAATCACCTTGCTTGTACCAATCTGAGCATTGTTCATATTCTTAGCATCTTAGTCAAGCTAGAATAGTGCTAATCAACCACCTAAATAGAAAATTCACAATATAGTTCTACTTTACCTCTAAATTACTACATCATAACAATGAGAATAGAAAAGCCAAAGCATCAGGAATGATTTTTATTTTATTTTAATCAGGAAAGATTTACTCCAATTTGAACAACTATTTGTTAAGATTCTAAATTTTGTATCACTTGCATGAGTCTGACAGTTGAGAATAAGTTTTATCATCCTCCCTGTAATATGTTCCAATTGCCCACACATCCATAAAAGTTTCAGCATCTCAAATTTGTAGAATATGAATTGTTTGGTAGTGAATGGACATGATTGACAATAAATCATCATATAAAAAGACTCCCATGTTGTGATCTAGATGAATAAAGTCATTGCAAAAAGTTCATACATCCATGACTTCCCCATCTGTCAACCTTCAAACAATGCCAAAGTAGGTTAGTGTGAATTTTCCTAGACTGCAATGGGAAACTTCAATCATGGTTATTGTGACTGAATTAGTAATCTGTCACAAGCATATAAATAACTTTTTAGTTCAATTACGCCCAACAAAGATATAATGACTAATGAGCAGTCCCATCTTAACTTAAAAGTATTTAAAAAAATAATAATTTCAAAATATAAGTTAGAAAATCCAAAAACCAACTTGACAAGAAAAAATGTTATCTTCTCTATAGAGGGAACTCTTTGAATGGCTCCCTCGGATATGGGTGTATCCTAGTCCAAAGCAGTTGATGTAACAACTACCAAACTGGTGATTTTCCATGTAAAGAAAGAATTCTTTGCAGATAAATTCATTGCTAGAAGTAAGAGGAATGGAATATAGATGAGAAAAGTAGCTCTCAAAATTCTTTACCTTTTGGGGGAGATCATTACATTCACAATCCTCACCCTTGTAACAATAATTTAGCCAACGATGTCTATATACTATCAATTCCTGATAACTCCTGCTGAAACATTTAAGATAGTTTCCATCACTAGTAAACTTCCTAAATGAGTGGTCTAAACATTCAATGTCATATATTGTATAGCTTGGAACCAAATTCTCATAAAATTGTCTTGCCCTATGGATCTGCAAGCGAATGTAATAGTATCGAAATCAAAATGTTGAGAGGGAAAAAATATTCTAGCAGCTAATTAAACAACAAATAAAGATCAATGTGAAGAATAAAAGCCAAAATGGGTCACCAAAATAATGAGTAGGCATGGTCTTTATATGCCTTATCCAAAAACTTAAAAGTACTTAATTCAACCTTTTTCAACTATAACTTTACAGAGCACAGCATTTTAGAGATAAAGAAAACCTTAAACTTTGCAGCTATAGAATCCTTAACTAATCTACATCTTGAAAGAAGCACTCTGTATCAAAAGTACCCAGATGATGCAGTCCAAAAAATATACATAGAGCTCATGAAAAAAAAATTATGATTGCAGTAGCAACTTGTCTTGACTGTTTAAAGTAGGCAATCAAGTGAGTTACCCATTCCTCTAAGGATGAGTGGAAAGTTGCATATGCCCATGTCTTGAAGAATGTTAATCTTTCAAATGTGAAAAAAACTAAACATGATTTATGTCTTCTCTAAATGCCATGTTTGATTTTCCATAATCTAAATTTGAAGGAAGTATAACGAGTTTGAAACAATCTAAAATAATCTTAAAAAGTTATGAGTTTTTCATCCTCAAAGACAGTAAGCCTAGCAATGCTCTCAATATCATCTTGTCACTTCCCTTAGCAATGTGACCAGTCTAGTGAAGGTTGCACTAGGCTTTTAAAGGTGTGTAGGCTTTACAAGGGTGGGCCTATAATACTAGAATAAACTTTAGTAATTATAATCTCCATTAGCTCTTCATTGTACAACTAAAGATAGCATAGGAGAAACTGAAGATTATTGGCAACAGACCATGATTTTGGAGCAATTGTGGACAATCCATCAAACCATGGTTCCAGAATTCTGACCCCTACTTTGTGTTCTCCCTTTCAACTTGTAAAAAAACACTACCCAACATGTTGCTCTGCTTATAAGAAAAATCAGCTTGAAAATTATAAGAAATGGGCCTAGAAGATTCATGTCTATATATATGCCATGTTTTGTGCAATCATTTGTCTTAACATGACCTTCTAGAGAGACCACATTGTGATTAAATAAGAGAAAAGGACCCTATTTTTACACCATGATGTTCTACTAGTGTTGACCAGTTTTTAGGGTCTCTATGGTTTCCAATTCTACAAGTGTTCCTCTATTCTTGGACAGCTCAAATTATATTTTTAATGGGTTTTGTCAATGGTTTCCATGTTACACGTGTGGCTGCCATTGCACTAAAAGATCAACTTGTCAATGGTTGCCATGTTTCCTTGTTGAACTCTCATGTACTGTAATGATCCCATCTTTTGGCCTTCACATTCTCCAAAGTCTAAGTGGAGGATAAGAAAATTAAAGTCATTCAATTAAAATTAAAAGGTGACTTTGTATTAATAGCTTCTAGGGTTTGTATTAATTATTGGAAGGATGGAAGCCTCTCGTGATTTAATTAATTATTGCCAGGGAGGAATTTCTAGGGTATGCATTAATTATTGGAAGGAGGAAGCTTCTAGCTCTTGCAATTAATTAATGTTTTAGTTCCTTCCAGAAGGATGAAGAAAAGGATAAATAGGGCTGAAAGTCTCATTGTTGAGCATTGGATGATTATAACTTGCATTTGATAAGAGCTTGGATGTGTGAATCACACTCTTTTTTGGCAATAGGGGACGTTCATTCTCTGTTGTAACATTCTAGACATCATTCCCTTAGGGTTTGGCCTTTGGAATACATCTCTCTGTACTTGATTGCAGCATTTTTAGAATTAATATAATTTCAGTAGTTGGTTCAGTTTTTGGGCATTCTTGGGTGTCCATTACATGTAAATGCAAAGTGCTATCCAGTACTATTGCTACAAATCTAGGAACTGTTGTTGGTGATGAGAAAATCACATTCATAATGTTGTTGAACTGCAAGATAATCCAGTTAGAAAAATAATTTAGTTCCAAAATATCATAGTTCAACTCAATGTCACCAAAATAAATGTATCAACATTCTCTAGCTCTTCAAAAAGAGGAATAGAAATCCTACAAAATAAATGCATTAATTACTAGTGTCTTCTGTGAACCGTTATGTCTTCGCTAGAGAGTAAATCAGTCTTGTCTTAGTTAAATATGAAGATGATTGTTTGCTTGTCTGGGCTATAAAAAGGAAGTTGTAGTGGTCTTCTCTCTAATGATGGTTAGGGATCTTACTGAGATGCATCATCTTTGCTAAAAGAGAATTTTGTAAAGTTGAAAATGTTTTTTTGTGTTTTACTTTTTGGTACCACTTTAGTCATTAGGCATGGCAAGTGATTAGAGAATACACAGAACATTAGTGTCAACCCTACAAACTCATTAGATGCTTAATTTTAATTGAAGCATACCTTCTTTTTATAAGCTTCTGCCTTGGGAAGTGTAGGATCATCCACTACATATTTATTTACCCCCAGTAAATTCTACAAATGGAAAGCCCCAGAACCACCACAATACTCATCATTCCCTTTAAGGAGACTACCCAACCATCCACACCAGGTCCCAGGTTCTTCTGAAGATTCAAAAAGTACTTCACAGTTCACCCTGAGAAAATTAGAGCTATGTTGGCTACCAGGCCAAAAAGAGGGTAAAACTGCTTTGCCTCATCCACGGTTGTAATCTGTAATCAATTAAAATAAAACAAATGATCTTTAGACCTTAACATTTCAGTTATACTCATTTTCATCTGATAAATTATGCAGAGTCGTTCTAGTCAAATCACAATTACCACAAGACAGCTAAGTCCATACTACAAAGCAAAAACAATTAACTGATTTTCCCATTAGAGATGATTTAACAATTAATAGATTTAACACTTTTTTTTGAATCTAAGCCCCGTGTTTTATCCAACGATCAATTATATCAATTGCTAGTTTTTATATTCTTTGATGCTTTCATTTTCATGGATAAAACAAAAACATGAAGTTGAGGTTTTTAAATCCTAGAGCCCAGACATAATTTATGTGATTGTGGAAAAAAAATAGCTTTTAATTATAGAAAAACACAAATATAGAAGGCATATTTCAATCTATGAAACAAGCACTCTTCTAAAATCTTATTTACCTGCAATATTGACAAAGCCTTGGAAAAGGTCTCTTCGGCATCATCAGAGAATGGCATGTATATTGGTTTTATACCCCAATATAGAGAGCCTCTGTTTTACCCTTTCTCTATACCCACAGAACAATATGATCAACAAATTTAGTCAAAGCAATGACTAACTTGCAAATCAAGAAACTGCATAGATTAAAGAGAGCAAGACAGATTTAAAAATTACAAACAATAAGCTTTGCATGCAAATCATTCGTAAAAATAACTTGATTACAAGATGATTAGCATAAAACTGTAGTGCAAGATAATGGCCAAGATGCATACTGATTTGTAAAGGCAAATATTGTGCCAGAAGGCCGATAATGGCCAAGTAAAGTAGCCATAAAGCCAGTCCTAGTAAACACCACGATTGAGGTTCCAAGAGTGTTCGACATCATCGTTGCATGGAAAGCAAACATCTC
Organism: Cupressus sempervirens; assembly: GCA_028749045.1. Taxonomy (NCBI): domain Eukaryota; kingdom Viridiplantae; phylum Streptophyta; class Pinopsida; order Cupressales; family Cupressaceae; genus Cupressus; species Cupressus sempervirens. Next base: position 518,344,372 of record CM053789.1, read on the forward strand.
ACTCATATGTCTCTAGAAAATTGAAATTCCTTAAGCAGGTGAGCATCATTTCACTCTCAAATAAAAGATTGAGTTTCTCATTTAGAGGCTATACACATTTGTAAGAAAATAATGTCAATTATAAATGTCTTTTTCCAACCTTGAAAGCACGACCAAGGTTAGCAGGAGGTGCTTCTTTCAATGTAGTCGCTTCAGTGCGTAATGCAACAGTGTGCATGACATTCACAGCTTGATAGAAGTAGCATGGAGAAATGAAACTCATTCAAAATCTTCTTGAACTGTGCCTTCCAAAAAAAGAAATCCAAAACTTCAATTTTGTCAAAAGAAATACATACTTTCCATTTGTTTTTTCTCCTAAGAGCATGATAGCATCTGTACCTTCTCATACAGCAATAGCAGTGTCTGAAACCTCCGCTCGAGTTGGCGTTGGGTGAATTATCATACTTTCCAACATGTTTGTCCATTATCATTCTGGCAGAGTTAAAGAGATTTATGTTACAACTATCCATAATCAGTGATCTCAAAATTAACAAGAAAAAATTAATATTTCAAAACTCACGGTGTGCAGTTTTTGTTTACTTTCATTTCTTCAACCTCTATGAGATTAGGATGGCTTTAAAAGTTTAAAAAATCAGTTATTTCTCTTTAAAAAATCAGTTATTTCTCTTATGATAGAAGATGGGGGGTGGGCATGGAGAGGAGGGATTTTTCCACATTTTTGAGTTGCCATGACGTTGCTCACTTTTTCCCTACTAGTATCTTGAGAAATTAAAAAATATCTTTATCATTTTCTATACTGAGAAATTACAAAGAAAGACATTTGCTAATCTGGACCAAATCATTGTTTATTAGAGCTTTAGATAACTCTTTAGCTAACCTCCACGTCATGAATCAAACCACAAGGATCTAAGGAACCAGAAGAATTTATATATTATATAATATATTCTTCTTCCTTCATAAGAATGGTTGCAAACCCAGAATTCAAGAAATGAATTTCATTGATATGTGTAACATTTAAACTGACGATAAAAAACTCTATAAAATTACTCAGAGTAAAGGAACTTCCTCGATAGGAAGCTCTGCTCCAAGATCCCCTTGAGCTACCATAGTCTAAAGAAGAGGAAGGAAGAGACAACTGTTAGAATCCTAAACAACATATAAATACCATAAAAAAATCAATACATGCATAACTTGAATGAGTGTGGCTAAAAATGAAGGTGGCTATGACCATTCACATGCAAGCAGTGTGTAAATGCTTGTCATAAATAAACTAAATGAAAGAAAACATTCAATAATGTCCAAGGGACCACCAGCATATAAATATCAAAAAACCTCCAACGAAGTACTTTCATAAAATTGTAATCTTATACAGTTGTCTAGATCAACAATTTCTATCCATTTATGAACTTTTTAGTAAACTCATGCAAAAAGTTTACCCTTGGACTAGCAATAACCTTATGTTTAAAGAAACTAAAAATTCAGGAACAAAGCTGAAAGTTTTCTCAAAGCAAGTAGCTTATGCTACTGAAAGAATAGAAATTAAATCTTCTTAAGTAAACTCGTGGGAATCATGATACTTGTGCTTCTTTATTGCTTTTTAAGGATAGCATTTTTAGAAGCTCTCATCACCATCATATCACCAACCCCTTTGCCAAGCAATAACCTTATGGTTAGAATAAACTAAGAATTTAGCAAAAAAGCCAAAAGGGTTCTCAAAGCAAGCAGCTTATGCTACTTAAAGAACAAAAATTAAGTCTTAGGTCACAAGAAGTTATAGATTCGAACTAGGCCTAAATTTAAACCTTCACTGTATTTGACTATATTCACTCAGATCTGAAATAAATCATATTATACATGATAACATACTCTAAAACCATTTCAGATTTAATAAAGATTATAATCAATACAAAGTTAAGAAATGTAAAATGTAAACAAGTAAATCTGTGCATGGATGTATGCGCACGTGCACGTGCACGTGTGTGTATGTGAGAGAGAGAGAGACAGAGAGAGAGAGAGAGAGAGAGAGAGAGAGAGAGAGAGAGAGAGAGAGAGAGTATGCATTCCTTTGTATATTATAGGCTGTAGCAAATAGAAGAAAAGGGAATAGAAACACAAGAACAAGGATCCAAGAAATTTTTTATTCTGGAGAATCAACTGGAGCACTAGCAATCAAGATGGATGCTTCTGTAGGACAGAGACTAGGAAAAAGACACACAACTTATATTCACCACCATAGGTCACTTGCACAATATCTAGGTGCTCCAACCCTGTATGGCCATCAGAAATGGACACTTGCATTAAAGAATAGTGCCCTTCTCTCTACAAATCACAAAATTGGACACATGTACTAAAGAATGGAGATCCTGCAGACTGAGAACATAAACTATTTTGTAGAAACACTACTCCAGGAAAATTCTACACTTTGACACTAGTGTCTGGACAAATAGTGGAGCCCTGAATACTAAGAGATGCATGATCATTCACAGTTTCTTTAGATTGACATATAAACTACTATATGGGCTCTGGATATCTGGAAAGCTAAATATTTACCTGAATAGGGACAAAAGACAAGGGTGTTGTTGTTTGGGAGACTATCTTAGTCAGTTCTCTAGGTGGTATCTTTCAACCTCAACTGAGCTGATTGAATATTTGGGTGTGTGAGATATCCTAGAGACTAGCCAAATACTATTAAGTGGTGTTTATGAGAGACAAAACAACAAATCTTGGATACCAAGTTCAAAAGAAGGTAAAAATTAACAAAACAATAAGATCATTGTTTCTTAGCTATTGAAATCTAACTTGTAAGATAATGTTTGTTGGCTTTTAAAACCTAGGTCATATCCTATGTATTCAAAATTTGGCATCTCATACCCAAACAAAAGGTGACAGGATGGAATCAGAGCTAGAATGAACCTAAAGCTAACCCTAAATACTTCTCAAGGCAGCACTAACAAAAATTATGGCAAATAGAAGATCTTTTCCCATGCATAGTATGACAGCTGCACAAAAATACCCATAGCCCTTGCATGCCACAACATCTCTATTAGGAATTGGAAAAGTGCATTTCCTCTCACAGAAAAATGTTTCTTGATAGTTCACAACTTCTAAGCCCTTTATTGTGAAGCTAAAAGATGGAGAGGACAAACATAACAAAGGCATAATTTATGAGATTGAACTAATGTCAAATTTATGAATTACGACAATAGAAAATGAAGAGAATGCCATGTTTAAATACATACACTAAAATTTCCTAAGCATAAGATACCAACAAGTCTTGCATGGGAATGTACCTAGTACAATCAATTATGAGAAGTTGTGATGACATAAAAATGCCCATCAGAAGAAAATAGTCTCAAAATGAGGAAGATGTCAAGATTTTCATAGTTGAGAGTTATGCCATTTTAAACAACTTATGTCGGATTTAGAAAAATCTGCAAAGGTTATATGGCCTCATAGATTTTACTCACACAGGAAAAAAAATCACATTGATTGATTTCATGTGAAAATTATAGCATAAAGAACATATCTATCCCTCCTTTCAAAGTGTCAATTTAGATATTAGTGTCCATGTTTAAGTTTTTCTCTCTCATTTCTTGATAGAACCATCCTGAGCTCTATGAGGAAACTACAATCTGAAAACTCAATAGCTAGGAATCAATCAAGCAGCTAAATGATGGTCTCATTCTAGTTAACTTCACTAAATGATAGACAATCAAAAAAATTTATTTAAAAACATCTTTACTAAAGCTCATAGTCCTTGCCAACAATTTAAAGAAGATTATAACATATTCACAAGTAAATCTTTTATATTTTGTATTTTACATCAAAGCCATACAAAAACCATCAAAAACCAACAATGGAAAAGCACCAACATCCAAACAAATACATGCATGAATAAATAGTAAACAAAGTAGCATGTGCATTTAACTTTCTATATAATGCTTGACAAGCATGACTTCACATAATTTATTAACCCCATTCAAAGCAATATCACCAATCATAAAGTAACAACTTATCCAACTAAAACCTCTGATCTAGGAAGACTGTACTTACCCGATCTAATGCAGAAAGAATTGAATGAAGATTTGGTATTGAATCAACACTTTCAATCTTCACAGTCACATGGATATCTGCACCACAACCTTCACATAATTACAAATAAAAATGCATTGATATTTTATCACTTTTTAAATTTTGATTTAAAATATAAATTAAGGGAACATGTTATATCAAGCCCAATACTGTCTGCAAAGGATTCTATTACACTGGAAAGTTAAAATTTTGCTTCAAAGGTTTACTTTTAAGGTAATCTTTCAACTCATGCACCACCTTAGCATCTTTAACAAAGGAAATAGCATAATAGTCTATGCCATTCTCAACTCCAAATTTAATATCATCCCAATCTTTATCTGCGAAAAAAAAGAAGACAAGAAATAGATTTTATCAAAGACCAAATTAAGCTATCTTAGATGTTGTGTTGGTCAAAACAACTCATCACATATACAAGCAACAAAATACAAATATTACACATATTTCAAGATTGATAAACATATCATTCAATTATATTCTAGGTAACTTCAATCAATCAATATTAGGTACAAAAAAGGGAAATCAAAATGAAATCTAAGTCCTTAAGAAAGAAGCAGACTGAGATGTACATGTCAATAAGCAACAAAAATCTAATTTGCTATGCATGCCTGAGAGTTGATAAAATGGTCTTAACCTGTAATGGAAGGTAGGGTAGCTCTTTTTCCATGCACATTTAAGTTTCGTCGTGATTTAAGCTCTCCTCCATCGATTACTTCACAAATTATAGAATCTGATGTTTTTGACTTCACTTGTAGTGACATCATCCCCCCTAGAGAAATTCAAATAACGATAAGAAATAGAAAGCTATGAAAATGTTGCGAATAACATTAGTAACTCTATTCTTTTCAGCTAATAAATGAATTTTCAAGCCAGCACAAGAGAACATACCATCAACAAGTAGTGTGTCTCATTTCTCCACATCATTCACAAAATCATCATAAGTCACACGTATACAATCTTCAGAGCCTACTCCTCTTTTGATTGTGAAAGTAAACTCTTGGCCCTTTGTGAGCATGATAGGTTGTGGTAGATCTCCACTTCTGACTTCAGGGCCCTACAATAAAATGATCTTTTAATTTATTGTTTGAGCAAAGCACTAACTAGAAAGACATCAAAAAGGGGGTTATCTAATAAATTGCACCTGAAATACAAAAAATGACTATTAATAATGTAGATGTATTTTAATTTAGGATGAAAAGAAAAAGTGAAATAGATTTCAAATCTACATCTTTTCTTATTGGCTAACGGTGTTGCAATATGAAAATAACCCACATTATGATGTTTTCAAATAGTTAGTTCCAGCAACAACCTATATATAATAAAGAAGTTTCAACACCTATGCAACTCTAGATGAAAGAAAATCTTGTATGATCCTAAAGATTTCATGCATATTGATAATATTCTCCTATTATAAGATTTCATGCATATTCATAATAATAAACTTAGATATCATTTTATAAAACAAACTCTCAGACATTAGTAGTAGAAAATGCTTCCTATTTAAATTACCTGCCAACAAAATAAGCATCTCAAATTGCAGATTAAAGCCCATAAATAGTTATAGAAAATGCATAGAAACAGATCTCAGTCCAGATTCATAAAAACTCATTAGAAATTATGACTGATTGAGAACCCTAAAATTTCCATGATGATATCACAATCCCTGATAAAAACTTGATAGGATTTAACATCCAGGTAGATGATATATATGCAACCACAATGAATCAATACAAAGGATGAACATCATTATTACGAAAAAGAAGCCCCAGCAAAACTGCTTCCTCGATGCATGAAAGAACCCCAGCAAAGCTACCCACTTGAATGAAGCCAAAACTACCTGCGTGAATGAAGCCCCAAGAAAACTATAATTTTCAACATAAAATTGAAACATAAGGTCAATTTTTTAATAATTTCATAATGTGATTTTCAAGTTGGTCAAAATTTCAACCAACTTAATTTCGACCAACTTGGGAAAACTTATGTTGGTTAAAATTTTGACCAAATCGGACAATTATTTTTAATTTTCAACCAATGTGGGAATGAAAACAAAAAAAAAAAAAATTTATAGCTTTGGTCAAAAATTTTGGTAGAAAAACAAGTGCAAATGTACTAGTGATTCCTAAGTTTCTTTTGGATTTTATTAGACCTATTAATTCCCCTAATAATTTGAAAGTGTCCCATAATTGGGTAGAGATTGTCCCATATCCAATTTCTACTGTATATAGAGTATGTAGATTTTAAGGGACTCCACATGTGCTACCATACCAAGTACCTCTAAGGGTTGGTTTAGTAGAGATATTATGGGAAATAGGTTGATTAGAGGAAATATAACTAATAGGTAGATCAAGAGGTTTCACATTTCCAACATGCACTGTTGTACATCAATTTGTGATTACCAAAGGGGCCTGGGTTTTCTTGTATAAAATTTTGAACCCCTATAAAATGGCTACCTCCCATGCAAGAATCGCTAATAATGAGGGATTCTTTGAAATATTCAAGAAAAGAGAAAAAGTTAAAGCTCATAAGCATTATTTCTATTATCCCAAGGATATTATAAGAAACAAGTTTTCCTTGCAAGAACAAGAGGTAAAAAAATGAAAAATGAAGAGTTTATTCTAGGGTGTTAGAGTTTGTGAACTATTTTGAGAAAGATTACAACCCATTGTCTGAGGTTAAAACAATGGCTAACAAGGTCAAAATGATAATTTCCTCTTTGTATAGATAATGGATACTCTCAATGAAGAGAAATCCCTCCTCATTAGAACTTATTATGATAGAGAAAGAGAAGTCATGAAGTAACTATTGTTTACTCCTGTTGTGGGTTCAGGGTAGTTAGTTGTTTAGAAAAGGTCAGACTATAGTGTAGTCAAGGTGAGAGAAAAAGGTGACAATAAAGGGAAGGAAAAAATAAAAGTAGACACCTTTATTTCCCCTACTCATAAGAGACTTGAGATTGAGGAAATGTCATCAGAACCGGCTCCCAAGAGATAAAGAACTAGAGAAGAGTCTATGACTCAAGGGGCAACTTATACACCATCTCATCCACTAGTTCTCTTAGGACAAGAACAACTCACAATTGAGAAAATGAAGCTACTTCAAAGCTAGGTTGGAGTACTTATTACCACAACTGAACTAGAAGAAGGAACTTTGCAAGAACCCCTTGTGCCCAACTTGGAGCTAGTTGTATTTAACTTTAAGGGCAAAGAGCTAAATCCTTTGATTGCACATGCTAGCCATAAATTTCTATCAGATGATAGCTTCATTAAGTAAAGATCATTTTACTAGTTTGCATGGAGAGTGAATATTGCAAATTTTTAAAAAATGTATAAAAAAAGACATGGCGACCTGATAAGGAGGACTCTTTTATACATCATAAAATCAAGAATGAAATGTTGGAGGGATTTAACACAATAAATCCTAAAGAAGGAAGAAGAATTATCAAAGAAGATGGAGTGCCACTTCTCCCTAATTGGGATAGTGCAGATGCTATGGTTTTTTATGTAGTAAGGAAAGGAATGAGCACTGAGGAAAAAACACACAAAGCATTAGGTTGTGTAAAACATAGTGAAGATCATCCTTCTTTGGTGATTTGTTCTTTGCAAAGAGGAAGTAGGATTCGATCCTCTAAGCCTAGTGACTCATATATAATAGGAAAGTTAATTGCAAAAAGGGTAGAAGACACCTCAAATAAGGAGGCTACAGAACTAAATGTTGAAACAATCAACCTTGCATCTACTACTATAGGAAAGGAAAAGAGGTTTGTGTAGGAACTACAGGTGAAGTGTGAAAAAGTCTTGGTAGCCTATTATGAGGAGGCTATGAAGGGGCTAAGACTTGAGAATGAAATTGCTAAATATAGAGGATAACCAATTAGAATATTAGAAATTGGGGAGTCATCTCAAAGACTTATTTCTTCCTCACCTGCTCCTCCACCACCCACTAGCCCTATAGTTGAGATTCCTGACACTCGTCTACATCAAGAAGATACCACTTAAGAGGACATGGAGGAAGAAAAGTTTAGTCTCAAAACTATACAAGAAGAAACATAGCAAAGGTATGAGCAAAAGGTAAGAGAAGAAATGCTATTCATTTTCTCTGACATTGATACTAGAAGAATATATTTAATGGTTAGTCAATTACTCTCTATCAATAAAACCCATAGAAATGATGATAGAAAATTAAGAGAAATAATAAATGGGTAGCAAGAGAGGAGGTGATGATAGAAATATGTTTTGAAATAGATGATAGAAATATGTTTTCAAATAATTGAAAGAAAGAGTGACGATTATCAAACTGAATAAACTTATTACCAAGTAACTGGCTTATTGGATTTTGATGTGAAGAGGGAGTCACTACAGAGAAAGATTGGGTCATGCATCTCCAAGTGTCAAAATAAAAGTTTCACTTTCTTTCCTCCATAGTTCACAAATGGACATGAGATAAAGACTTTAACAAACTGGGATGAAGACATTTTGACTATGATGAATGACAAAGTAAGACATAAGATATATTGCAAATGGCTTATTTGTAGATGTTGTAGTAGACTTGGTAGAAGCTAGAAGATTCTATTAAAAAATTATATCTAAGGAAAAGTTTATAAAAAGTGAATGGAAGGATATTATTAGTAAAGAGAAAGAAGTTATAATTTATGGTTTGTCTGATGATGCAACATGTGATGAATGGGTAGCCAAGTATGCATCAATAACTGAACATTCATAGGTAGCAACAAATAAGAGAATGCAGGATAAATCAATGTCTACTAAAGAGATGAAGTTTGTTGATAAATATGTTCAAGTAGTTGATGCGATAGCAAAGGATTTCAGTTCACAAATGCCTCATGAAGCTAAAACTAAGACAACAGAGATAGATGAGAGAATTCCTCAACCAACACAAAAAACTAAAAGCATCATACTAGAAGTTGTTGAGAAAAAGAATGATTAGCCACTTGCTACATTTATTAAAATATTAGAGCCAAGAATAATAGAAGAAGAAAAGGTGGCCCAAAAACTTAAAGAAAAACAAGAAGAAAAGAACCAATCATCAACTATTGTGGAGGTACAATAAACTAAAAAAAAAGAATAGACCCCACCTTGAAGCAATGAATAAAAAAAGCATTTTTTTATCAACCAAAATGCTACAAATGTTTTGTTCTTCTCGTGCAGTAGTGAAAGGAAAATTTTAGTCCTATATGTAAAGTTTTGTTTCACAGGACAACTGTCTTTTTCCTTTAGACCCAAATCTTGTTTCAAATCACACTATATGAGTTTCCAAGGGTAGAGAGTGGTTTGAGTTTCATTTTATTAAACTAAGTTTGCACATTCTGAGTTAGTCCATGCATATTATAATTTTTCTCCAAAGTTGAATAGAAAATTAATAGTTGTTGGTCTATTTGTCTAATGTTTGGATAGGGATAGTCATTGAATTGTACATAATTTCAAAGAAATTAATGCAAATGCATTAAAGTTAGCTATTAATCCTAGATCTTGTTTCTTCACTCATCTCGATTATGTTCTTTGGGATTTAATAGAAAAGTTTATTAAATTTAAGTTGTAATTCATTTTTAATTATATTTCACTTTTATTTTGTTGATAATCTAATGGGTTATGTAAATTCTCACTGTAATTTGGAAGAACCTTGTGGTTTTTAGTGAGGATATGATGAGTATGAGATCTGGAATTGAACATTGATAATCTTTTCACAAAGTGTCAAGATGAGATCTTGAAGTAGATGTCTAATTCCTATGAGTTTGTATCTTAATATATAAGGCACTAGTAAACTTTGAAGTTGATCTTGTGAGAATATTTTACATAATGAAAAATGTATGTAAATCAATCTTTTACTATTGTGTTGTTGAAGTTTGAAATATTAGCTAAGCCTTCACTCATTAAGTTCTAGGCTTTGATAAAGTAGCTATTTTTATTCTCTTTTACTATTCTAGAGTTAGAAGAAATAAATTTTATCTATTTTTTATTTCTAGAGTTCATGTCAAGAATCTAAATGTTGAGTTAATAAGAATGAATTCCTAGGTAAACCCACTCAAATCCTGTAGAATTCAAAATGGAGAAGATCCCAAAGTCTTGTTAGTTGGTCCTTTTACCTTGCTCCTTAGAATACTCATTATGGTTCTTAGCTAATTCCTAGGTTTTTTGATATTGTAAAAGGTTGTTGATATTCTATCAAAAAAGGAGCCAATAGAATATTAGGTCAACCTTTGATTTAAAGGATTTCAATACAAACTATTTATAATAATTAGAAAGAAAATAATAGGGTTTTTATCTATATGTTTAGAACTCACTTTTGTATATTCAAATCATTGTTAGGCTCATGTGTTGATTCATTGATAATTCATCTCTATACCTCCTTAAATAGGTAATTCTTTCTTTACCATTTTCCATGATCACTGTAGATCTTAGGGTTTGTGATATGATTCATCAAGTTCATTGTATCTGTCCATCTTTCTTCATTTCTATGATCTTCTCATCCATCAAATTTGATCTTAGGTATTATACCTAATCCTCTCCTTGAATTTAGTGATCCCACTTATTGATCTTATCTTCAAAATGGTTTTCATATCCCAAGAAATCAATCAAGTCATCTCAATATCACTATTCCTCAAATGCATTCAAAATACTATCACTTGGAAATAACTAAGTTCTAACACTCTATCATCACTTAATCACTTGATCACTATAGAACTTAGATCGGCATCAACTAGCTTTCTCAATTGATATTGAAGCTTCGTCAACACTAAATTTTCTCAACACCTGTTGTGGCTTAGTTGGCACTAGAATCACTCGGCAATCCTTAGTCTTTCATTCCATTTCTTCATTAACCTTTACATCAATGATATAAACATTCATATTATCTTATCAGAGTATAACTAATCAATTTTCCATTATAATTTCCTTTTTCATAGCTCATTATTTCCTCTAGGTGTTATTGTTATGAGAAATCTCTCAAATCCTCTTCATCAATTAAAATATATATGACATTTAGATCACATAGAAACTTGTCTCATTAGTAGATTTAACATCAATGAAAAAACAACAATTTTTACAACTATATTTTCTAACACATTCTGAATAAAGAAGTCAAAGGATTGAAGAGTGAACATGAAATCCAATTAGTAAGGTTATCTAAAGTGTCTAAACAAAAAAAGAATCTCAAGAAGAAAATATCATGGTAGAAGAAGAAAAGAGAAAAATGGCTACTAGACTTGATGAAAGATCATCTGATATGCATATGCTTAAAATAAATCATCGGGACATGATGAATCAATTACTACTTAGAAATCAGGAACTAAATAGAAAGGACATAGAGATTGCAAATCTGAGATCAGAAAGTGATCAAATGAGGAATGAGTTAAGATTTGAGAAGGAACTAATGACGAGGATGAAAAAACCTAGTGAAGCTATGAGATACTTTGAAGAAATGATGAGATCACCAAGGTTATCTACTAACACCTCAGGATTACGAAATATCAAGCACTCCTCATCCACTAAAGAAGGAGAATCATCCAAGACTAGAGATCAAAGAAATGCAAAGCTAAGGAACCAACCTACATGCTATCCTTGTGGAAAACCTAGACATACAAAAAGCATCTACATGAGAAAGATTGGTAAGAAAAATCCTAAGCCCAAGTTTACTAGTAACTATTTTAATTGCAACAAACAAGGTCATCAAGAACATGAAAATAGATCAAAGGCTTGTATTACTCCAATTGCACCTAGATTTGAGGGATATTTCTACAAGTGTTAGAAGTATGGAGATAGAACACAAGAATGTAGATCAAAGGAAAAATCCAACTAGACACCCAAAGGCAAGAAAATGAACCAAAGAAAGGTAACTTCAACAATTAGGATTACAACACATGGTATCATTGTCAGTACTAAGAATAAAATGGTCACATTATAGAAAATTACATTATGACACATTTCAAAGGTAATTGCAAGAAATGGTTGAATGGAAGCTTATTTTGTTTTAGTTGTCACAAGAATAGACATGTGAGAAAGAACTACAAGACTTGAGCATGAGCACCAAGCAATGAACACGTCAACGAAAAAGGAAAAATTGATGAGATGAATCAAACCTAGAAGAAGAAGGTAGAAGAGAGAAGTAGTGGAAGAAGTGAAGTTGATATCTACTTCAAACTGACTAAGCAAGGTATGTAAGGAACTACATATTTGAATTCCATATCATAAATAGTTCCTAACATAAAATGTACAAAAGTTCATACTTGTATAAGATAATATGCATTGGGACAGATTTGTGGAAAAAACTAAGAAGAGAAATCAAATACACTATTAGTGTCATACATCAATAATAGTGTCTATATTGATTGAGCATTGCAATATAGACCAAGTGCCTAGGTAGACTGAGCCAATGTGTTGGCTAAGTTAAAGGAAGATAGTATTGACTAAGTTGTGTAGTAGAAACTGAGTTGTCAAAGGGTAAAGTAATGACCGAGTTAAAAAGACAACACAATTCCACCTAAGAAAGTACACAACATTTATGAGTGTCCTAATTTGAATAAATTAAGGCATATAGTGGAAATTTGAATACATTTTTCACACCTTGCATTCAGATTTTGAGATCTTAATTGATTTAAGCAAGTTGTGAAGTGATTCCAAATGTGATTGACAGTTTCTTTTTGGGCCATGCATGATCAAGTGTTGATTGACGGAAGTGTTGACTTACTTAGAAAGAAAAAATCAACCCTAAACATAGATATAATATCTAGATCAACATCTATAGTGAAGAATCAAGGCAAAGAGGTTGGTAATGTTCAATTGGTGAAGAGTGACACTTTTCCTCCACCTAAATACTGAGTTGTTTGAGATATTGCTATGAAAGTGTTGACATTATGGTCAAGTTTTTTTATTAGTGACTCACACTTAGTCAAATGGTTAGTAGCTATTGAGCTTATCTTGTAGTTTACAGTGTTAATTGAGTAATTCAGGTCCTACCAAGTTCTACAGTTGCTACCAAATTCTAGAATTGGTATTTAGTTTACATTGAGTAGTATATACTAAGTTGATGAGTATCATTTCAAACTAAACTCCATAGTATTTTTCAAATTACACAGTGAAAACCATGGTTTCCAGTGTTTACCAAGTTCACAACATCAATGATAGGAATCAAGAGTTGATCAATTCTTGCAGTATCAACCAAGTGATTCAGTTTATATGTTGAATTTCATAGTGTTCACTGAGTCACCAATGCTATCCAAGTTTAGACTACTTAGAAGTGACTAATATGAACCAAGCTTCTACATTTATTGAGAGCATGGTGTTTTCAAGTGTTGACAATGGTTGCTAAGTATCAAAATCTCACCGAGTTTGTCTTTAGAGTTGAGTACCAGTAGTTGTACTGCCTTCGTGATCTTATTAAAATTTGTATTGCAGCTCACTTTGATGAGTTGTATTTTGGATGTCAGAAGTAATAGTTCACTAGGGTGAATTAGTTATGTATCAATCTTAAACAATTCTTAATTTATCAACCAAAGTAAGCAAAAATCATAAAGAAATGTGCATACACACATACACCAGATATGTTGACTAGGGAAACCCTTGATCAAAGGGAAAACCTCAGTGGGAATGATGCCCATAGAATAATGTACTAATTTGAATATTCCTAGTTAGAGGATAGACCCTATTAGGAGTTTGTTACAATACTTAGTACAAAGAGTCCCTATTAGGAGACTTTGAATCCCTATTAGAAGATTCCAACCCTATTGGGAGTTGTAGAAGGCAGTTGAACCCACTGTCCAAATAGTTTCAGGATCAAATTAATGAACCTACTATCCAATTGATCTTTGTATTGTTCCTTTTAGAATAATAGATGTCAAACAATCTCTTTTCTCTTCCTCTATCCAATACATTGGACTTCTTCTTCACCTTCAGATCATTCAAAGAGATCTAAACCTCATCAATAACCCTTAAGGTCACTTACAGACATTAGAAAATTATTCTACTCTTCTACTTCACAATTTGCAAGTCTTCTCTCCTTCTTGATCACACTAATGGTCTCTGGAACTTGGAAAACATCTTTCCTTTGTACTGTAATCAATTATTAATCTTTTGAGTTGGATCCATACACTTAACATTCATTTGAGTTAGCTCTATATTTAATTAAATGAAATACACATTTAATTAATGTTGTTAGCTCACAATTGTTCCCAAACTTCCACTCGTGTGACTTATGTACCTGTACACTTGCTAACATCATCAGTTGTTAGTGTAATTCCTCTAGTTAACTACACAACCCTTCATTCCAAACACAAAGTGTTATATTAATCATACAACAAAGATTGTTTTCCCAATGCTCTATTTCCCTAAGAATCTCTATAAATCATTAATATCTTTCGTACGCTATCAATTCAGGTTCTACGCACTTGACCACATGTCAAATACAAGTTGTCGTATATGCTGTTAACTATGCATGAGTAGATACAAAATGTGATGTCCTCAATACATAGATCTTAGTTTATTGCTTTGTCAGTCTTACTATGTTTTCATCAATGACAAACAAAGTCATAGCATTGTTCTACAATGTTTTCTCATAGCATTAGCATTCATGCTAACAATCTCCCCCTTTGGAATTGATGGAAACATAGATGAAAAACATCTAGTTCCAAGAATACCAATGAGTTTTCTTCATCAATCAAATCTTGCTTCATGTAAGTCCTTCAACACTACTCCCCCATAGTGCAAGTTCTCTCTTCTTCTTTTCTTTTTTCTTTTTTTTATATCACTCTCTCTCCCTTTCTAATGTAATGTTTTCTTGTATCACTCTCTCTCCCATTCTAATGTTTTTCATATCACTCGCTCTCCCCCATTGATATCAATGCCAAAGGTAGTACAAAAATTGAACATATAACAACCAATTAGTACAACCACAAGCCAGTTTGGTGCTTTAAAATCTTTTCATATAATTGAACAACACAAGTATCTAAAGATATTTTTGTATACTAATTATCTATTACAAGAGTCCTTAATTGACTTTTTTCATCACAAATACTCCCCCATTGAGGAAACATTAGCATTCAGTAAAGTCTAACAATGGTGTTGTGTACCCTAGATTGATGCACTTCTACATCTTCTATTTTGAACCAAGTAGGGGCATAACCCCAAGCATACCTCTTAAGCATTCAACTGTATCCTTTGGTAAGGATTTTGTGAAAATGCATGCAATTTGTTCCTTAGTGCTAATGTATTCCAATCTGATTTCTTTCTCTACAACTTTTTCTTTCAACACATGATATTTTATAGCAATGTTCTTAGTCTTAAAATGCAAAATAGGATTCTTAGACATGTGGACTATACTTGTGTTATCATAGTAAATGATAATAGGTTCTGTGAATGTGACTCCAATATCCTTCATCATATGTTTCATCCATACGACTTGATTACAGTTGTTTGTCGTTGCAACATACTCTACCTCTATAGTACTTTGTGAGGTACAATCTTGCTTCTTGCTAAGCCAAGAAACTAATCTTCCTCCAAGGAAAAATGCTCCTCTTCTAGTGCTTTTACTGTCATCCCTATCTCTTTCCCAATCAACATCTGTATAAGTGCAAAGAGTTAAGTCACTATTTTTTTCATGCCAAATACCATAATTTGATCTTCCTTTCAGATATCTAAATATTCTTTTCACTACTACATAGTGATATTCCTTAGGATCGGCTTGGAATCTTGCCACAATTCTAACTACATTGGCTATATCTAGTCTACTATGAGTCAGGTACTACAATCCTCTAATCATAGATTTGTACTTCTTTTCTTCAATAGTAGGTGTCTCATCTTTGCTAGATAATTTATGATCAATTACCATAGGAGTTCCAACAAGTTTACAACTTTCTAAACCAGATCTTTTCAATAAATCCTTTAAATAATTGGTTTGAGATATAAAGATACCTTCTTTGTTCTGAACAATCTATAATCCCAAAAAAAAATTTATTTCACCTATCATGCTCATTTCAAACTCATCCTTCATGTCTTTTGAGAATTTGTTATTGGCTTCATTATTTCCACCAAAATGATGTCAACAACAAATACAATGATTATTAGCAAACCATATTCTATTTTCTTCAAGTACAAGCTACCATCTATTGTTCCTTTAGTAAATCCAAGCTTTGCTAAGTATTTGTCCAACCTAGCACACCAGGTTCTTGGTGCTTGTTCTAATCCATACAATGCTTTCTTTAGTCTACAAACCATATCTTTTTCTTCTGTTAAAGGAAAACCATCTGGTTTCTCTATGTAAACTTCTTCTTCAAGTTCTTCATTTATGAATGCTGACTTAACATCCATCTAATATACTTTAAAAAAAAAATTTGTTGCATATGCTAGGAACATTTTGACTACTTCCATTCTTGCTACAGGTGCATATGTCTATTCATAATCAATTCCTTCTTGTTGAGAGTAACCTTTGCATACAAGTCTTGCCTTGTTTCTTATTACTTCTCCCTGTTCATTCATTTTATTTTTGAATACCCATTTAGTGTGAATCACATTTTTGTCCTTGGGTCTAGAAGCTAATTCCCATGTGCTATTTTTAATCATCTACTGGAGTTCTTCCTTCATTTCTTCTTTCCAATAATTATCTTTGATTGCTTCATCTGTGCTTCTTGGTTCTACTTGAGATATCAGACATAGTTTTTCATTAATTATGCTCCTTGTCATTGCCCATTTTTCTTTACTTCCTATTATCTAATCAGTAGGATGATTTCTTATCATGTTTCTATTTAGAGTAAGATTTCCTGCTTCAACTCTTATCTCAGGTACTACACGTTGTTGTTCTCTCACATCTTTAATTTGCACATTACTCTGCAAGTCATTGTTAGTCTTAAAAAATAACTCATTATTTCTATTAGCCATTCTAGAGTAATCGTCTTCATCAGAGTTATAGTCCATTATCTTTTCCTTGGTACCAAACTTTTCATCAATTTTAACATTTGTGCACTCTATTATAGTTTTTGTTCTATAGTTGAAACATCTGTAAGCTTTACTTTTCAATGAATAACCAAGAAATGTACCTTCATTTCTCCTTGGATCAAACTTACCAATATCATCATCTCTTCTTATGTAACATTTTCTTCCAAATATCCTGAAGTACTTGACTGATGGTGAGTGATCAAACCATAATTCATAGGGTGTTTTGTCCATATGTTTCCTAATCTACACTTTGTTTAGTGTGTATACTATTGTATTGATTGCTTCTCTCCAAAAGGTCTTTGGTACATCATTCTCAAATAACATAGCTCTTATTGCTTCAATAATTGATTTTTTTCTTCTTTCAGTAATCCCATTCTACTTAGGTGTCTGGGCTGAGGATAGTTGTCTCCTGATGCCATGTTCTTCACAATAGATATTGAATTCTCTAGAGGTGAATTTTCCTCATCTGTCTAATCTTAAGCTTTTGATCTTAACTCTATATTCATTCTCAACCTTGTTCTTAAATATCTTGAATTTCTCAAACTCTTCTAATTTTTCTTTAAGAAAAGCTACCCACATCATTCTAGTGAAATCATCAACAAAAATCATAAAGTACCTTTCTCTGTAGAATCATCTTGTTCTTCCAGGACCACTTAGATCTGTATGTATGAATTCCAGATTTTGTGTAGTACAAAACTACTTGCTAGGAAATGAGACTATTTTCTGCTTAGCCAAAATACATTACATACAAATAGTGTTAGTGGGCTTAGAGATCTTGGGAAAATCTCTCATAGCAAGTGTATTACTGGTCTTTACAATGTTATCAAAGTTAATGTGACAAAATCTTTTGTGTCATAGCTAGCTATTGTCAATCTTTTCTATTAAACATGTTATTTTAGTGGAGTTTAACTGAAATACATTACCTCTAGTTTCTTGCCAGTACCAAGTAGTTTCCCTTCCTTGTTCTTGATAATGCATGTATCATTACCAAACTATAGTTGATAGCCTTTGTCCATAAGCTATCCAACACTCAACAAGTTATGGTTCAGTAAACATCATCAGTAAATGTTTTTCCATCAAGTGTTATAGATCCAATTCCTATAATATGACAGGCTGAATTATTCCCTACTCTGACAATTCCTCCATCATGGCTTCTAAATTTGACAAACTTGCTCATATCACCAGTCATGTGATGTGAACAACCACTATCAATGATCCAATCTTTCTATTCAACTTGTGAAATTAGTGCACTTTCTTCTCTAATTTCTCTGTCAAGATCATTCTCTTTTATAGCTACAAATAGTAATTCATCTTCACTTTTTCTTTGATCAGATTCTTCTTCATCTTCTTCTTCATTAGCATATAAATAATTTCTAAGTCTTCTAGATTTGAATCTACCCTTAAACTTCCTTTCTCTTTTAGGAAACTTAGATGCATAATGACCATATTCATTACAAGTCCAACATTTAAAGATATTCTTACCATCTTTTTCTCTTTCCACAAGAAGAGCCACTCCTTCTTAGATCTTTTCTTCAATGGATTTGCTGCTGCTAGCAATGTCTCCCTATGTTTTTGTGCTCCTTGCTAATCTAGGTTTGATGTTTAATGCACTAAATGTTGTCTCAACTTTTTTCAATTCTCTAGACTATTTTAGATTAAATTCTACAGCTTCCAATCTACCAAGCAATGTCTCTTTGGTGAAATTACTAGTGCAAGGTATCATTAATTGAATCATTTGTGCTACTAACTTGAAAGGTGGTGTCATAATTTTCAAGATCTTCCATATCACTTCATCATTAGATTTCTTTCCATCAAGAGATGTGATTCCTGTAACAATCTTATATATTCTCCCAACATACTTTCTCACAAATTCATCTTCCATCATTCTAGCATCTTGAAATGCGCAATACAAATTTGGTAATCTAACTCTTTTTGCATATGTATCTCCTTCATAATTAGGCTCTAAATTTTTCCAAATTTCATGAGATGTTTTAAGTAGTTTTACTTGACTGTACTCACTTTCAGGTAATGCTGATAGTATTTCTTCTCTTGCCCTTATGTTGCTCATAAACACTTCTTTTTTTCTTCGGTGTAGGTTTCAAGATTGTCTTCTCCTACAATGTTTTTGGATGTCTTGGTCACAAGCCAATATTCTGGACCCATGTACAAGAGATGAGTTTTCATTTTATTCTTCCAACTATCATAGTTTGTGCCATCAAATCTAGGACTTACCTTTCTAAAGATATTTGACATGGATCTCCCAAAGTTGTTAAACTTTCTTTTAAGGACTTTTGTTAGAAGTAATAGTTCACCAATATAACTGAGGGGGTGGGGTGTGAATCAATTATTTATCAATCTTAAATAATTCTTACTTTATCAACCAAAGTAAATAAAAAACATAAAGAAATGCGCATACACACATACACCAGATATGTTGACTAGGGAAACCCTTGATCAAAGGGAAAACCCTGGTGGGAATGATGCCCATAGAATAATGTACTAATTTGAATAGTCCTTGTTAGATGATTGACCCTATTAGGATTTTGTTACAATGCTTAGTACAAAGAGTCCCTATTAGGAAACTTTGAATCCCTATTAGGAGATTCCAACCTTGTTAGGAGTTGTAGAAGGCAACTGAACCCACTATCCAAATAGCTTCAGGATCATATCAACGAACCCACTATCCAATTGATCTCAGTACTATTCTTTTTAGAATAATAGATGTGGAACAATCTCTTTTTTCTTCCACTATCTAGTATGTCAAACTTCTTTTTCACCTTCAAATCATGCAAACAGGTCTAGAACTCATTAGTAACCCTTAAGGTCACTTACATGCATTAGCAAATTACTCTACTCTTCTACTTCACAATTCACAAGTCTTCTCTACTTCTTGGAAAACATCTTTCCTTTATATTGTACTCCATTATTAATCTTTTGAGTAGGCTCCATACACTTAACATTCATTTGAGTCAGCTCCATATTTAATTAAATGAAATACACATTTAATTAATGTTGTCAGCTCATAGTTGTTCCCAAACTTCCACTCGTGAAACTTTTGTACCTACGCACTTGTTGACATTATCAATTGTCAGTGTACTTCCTCCAATTAACTATGCAACCCTTCATTCCAAACATAATATGTTATATTAATCATACAACAAAGATTGCTTTCCCAATGCTTTGTTTCCTTGCAGATCTCTATAAATCATTAATATCTTTCGTACGTTGTTGATTCAAGTTTTGCACACTTGACCACATGTCAAATACATGTTTTAGTATATGTTGTTAACTACACATAGATAGATATGCAATGTGATGTCCTTAATACATAGATCTCAATTTTTTTCTCTATCAGTCTTACTATGTTGTCATCAATGACAAACAAAGTCATAACACTATTCTACAATGTTTTCTTAGAGCACCAGCATTCGTGCTAACATTGGATTGGTATATATGTAATGTATTGTATCACATCCAAAAATAATAATATAAAAAAGAGTATGAAGAGTAGAAGTGTGAATTAAGAAGGCTACAAGCCATATAAGCAGTAGCAAAGATTTATCTATCATAGCAAGGTGATCATTACACTTTAAAAGAATCTCAACCAAAAAATCAAAGTTGGAGATTAGAGATTGGCCATTGGTTCATCCTAATAGGTCTATCAGTTAAATCCTTTCACAAGGTAGACTTAACAGTCTTTTGCAAATCTCTTTACTAGGTGAATACTTCATTGTATGTTTTGTAAATCCTTTAACAAGGTGGATCTAGTAGTCCTTATTGCTCCTAATAGGGAAGATCATCAAAAGTGATCAATTGTAAGCCTTAACTAACCAAATTTATACTATAGTACTAATTCTTGTGGGTATCATCCCCACCCCAGTTTTACTTTCTATTTGGAAGTTTTCTGGGTCACCATATCTTGTGTCAAAGTGTTATGAATGTTTTAATGCTTTCAATTTTTTATGCATGCAATTACATCAGAATATATATGAAGGATTAATTGGTGAAATAAGAATAAATTTTATTGGTTCTTGATTCACCCCTCCCCTCTTAGTAACCTACCCTATCCTATATTTCCAAGAATTGGTATCAAAGCTTTGTGGTTCTTAAAGAAGAAGTTTAATAGCTTGATCAAAGATCAGAGGCAATGGAGGTATTCAGGCTAGATAAGGCTATTGACAATGAAAAATTGGATTTGGAATTGGTTATTGGGCAATGTAAGAAAGAAAAGGAACAACTCTCTCAATCCTTAAAAATAAGAAAAGATATTGTAGTACAAATGGATAAAAACTCTACACTGAAGAAATAATTGAAGATATCTATCTAGAAATAAATTCAGACAAAGCAAATGAGGCGATCGGAGACCTATTAGAAAAGAATTGAAATATTTAAGAAGAAGTTAGAAAGTTAAAAAGACAACAAGAAATTCAGTCAGTAATATTGTGTGAACTCATGGAAGAAAAAGACAAAGCCAAAGAAGAGATAGAAGGAAAGAACAATGAAATTCAACATTTATCCCTTCAAAAGGAAAACTTCATTGATTAGCTTACTAATGAAAATGAAGAAATCATGAATCTAAGATTAGAGAATGAAGGATTAAAAAATGATCTAAATGCTACAAAGAAAACCAATAAGAGGATGATGAAATCTCAAGTAGACATGAATCAATTGAATGAGTAAAGTCAAGAAAGGCAAAGTAGGAATAGTATACACAGAACAAGGTGAATCGTCCAAGCAAGAGCTCAAAAGAATCAAAAGCCTACTTGCAATCAATGTGGTTAATTAGGTCATACATCAAACAAATGTTGGAGTAATGGTAAACAAAAATTCAATGGAAAGTGTTACAATTGCAAGAAGCATGGTCATAGAGCCAATGAATACAAAGAGAAACCTAAATTTGAAGGTAAATGTCACATATGCAAGAAGCATGGGTAGAAATCTTCTAGATTCAAAACCAAGATATTGAACCTAGTAGAATAGATTGTGAGAGCTATATTTGGTTGGGACTACAACACATGGTGTAGATGCCACTACTATGAAGAATTTTGGCACATTAGAGCAAATTGTGTAAAACATCACATGAGGACAAGAGACACCACTAGAAGATGTTTTAATTGTACAAAACCTAGACATCTTACCAAGAACTGTATGAACACTCCAAGGATTGAAGATGAAAAGAAAACCAAAGCTGACAACATCATAAAGTAGATGAGGTAGCAATGGATTTTGAAATCTTCTTATAATACAAGTCTGAGCCATGAAGCAAATGTCACTCAAGAATTGGGTGACTCAAGCATTTCTACTTGATATCCCACAAGGATGACTAGAACTAAAACTCTGAAGTAGACATCTTACATCAGTTCACTCCAACTAGAAGGAAAGATCCATATCAGCATTCAAGATGCAAAGGGATCACCAAGTGACTAAAGAAAATCTAGAATTTACTGAGCTAGGTCAAGTTGCAAGATCCTACCGAGCAAGGTCAAGATACATTAAAACATTGTGTGGACACTGAGTTAGGAATGACTCTACCAAGCACTAAGGTCAAATTGAGGGGAAGATAGTCTGTCACCAAATAAGAAATTATACCAAGCATTTATGGCGATAAGAAAGTGAAAAATGTATTAAAAGGAAGGGAATTGAATTCATTTATCACCATGAATTTTTGAAGATATATTTGCAAAAGGCAATTTCTATGCTTCCAAGTAATCTGTGAGTTTATTCTTAAAAATTCTCATGTTTTCATAAACCCTACCAAGCATGGTGTCCTCCAGTAGTAAAAATAAGAAAGGATCTAAGATGTTGGTTCAAGAAGTCAATTGGAAGGCACCAGACTTCAAGTTGAATTCAAAAAATATAGAAGCACTTGATTCAACTAGAGCTTGGTCATAGATTCCACCAAAGGTTTTACTTGTTAACAATATTTGTTCACATTTTCATTGTTAAATATAACATATTAAAACCCTAGAGATGGATGAGACTCTAGAAAATTTATGTGTGAATGGTGCATTGAAACCCAAGCATCAACATTTGGAGACCAAGGGTTTAACACACATTTCGCATATGCCCCAAGACTTTCAAATAAAATGGATAAAGTTTATCCTTAGCCATGTACACAATAGGTAACTATGGTTGGAGCAACCTATTCAAATAACAAAGAAAATGATTCATCAATTCACAAGGCTCCCAATGTTGAACAAAGAAAAGACTACCAAAACCCTAATTCGGGTAGAACTGGAAAGCAAAACTCTTGCTGAGTGGGATGGAAGAGGCATGAAGATCAACAATATGACTAATATGGAGCTAAAATTTGGAATTCATGTGATAGCTCATAAGATCTATAGCTCTAGTCATCTCAACAGTGCGTCATGTGAGGTAGTTGATTTGGCTCTCAATGTGGTGAAGAACAACATATCCTTTGACCTTGTTGAGCTAATGTTGATTCAATTCAACAAGAACATGGAGCGCATTAGGACTTCAAAGAAAAACCTATGTAAGTTTGGTTCACTCTTGACTTATTTATTCTTCTTTGTGCAAAATTTTTTCCCTTCAAAAGTTTTAGTCATATGGAGAAAAGATGTACCAATACTATATCTAATTATTGAATATATAGCAAAGATGGGTGAGAACTGTGTCAGTATCATGGACAATTACTTTGATTCATTCAAAGAAAAGATGAATAGTAGATTCAAAATCCCTTAAAAATTTGTAGAAGATTACAAGGATGGTGTTTGTTTCATGGTAGACTATGACAAAATGTACATTCAAGTAGTCAAACCTAGAATGGTGTAGGTTAAGCCTCTAAGATATGAGGTTAACATTGACAACACCAAGGATATCATTGAGGCACTGTTGAATGAACCTATGGATCCCAAGGCCACATATTTTGGTACTCTTGATGAATCCAAAGCTAAAATAGAACTTGAAATTAAGATTCCTCAAGTAGTCAACAAAGGAAAGAAAATGATAGAAAAACTAAGGCAAGCAAGTTCTACTCTTCTATTGATAGAAGGAAAAGGAGATGATGTGGAAGAAGATGATGTCAAAGAAGAAGGGTAAGGTTATCATAACCAAAGCTACCAAGTCATCTACTACAGTATTCACAAGAAGAGCATCCAGATCAAGAAATAGATTGAAATTAGGTGAAGAAGAAGCAGAGGAAGTTATATTCAAAAGGCCTGCACCTATATTTTAGGAAAAATTAAAAGAAATTGATGCAAGAGATGGCATGAAAAACTTCAAATATCTCATATATGAGACTAGGAATGTAGATGAGAAGAAGCAAGTTGAAGACATGATAATGTCAAAACTAAGTAAATAGAAATACTCGCCTAATCTAGGTAAATAGAATCAAGCCTAGATGGGAAAATGCTAAGAAAACTGCAAAAGATATATTTGAACAAGCTCTGAGGTAGCTCATGTCAAGTCTTAGTGATAAAGAGGTAAAAGAATCCATGAAGAAAAATGAGGAAAAACTCACGTTGAAATTCAACACTTGCATGATATTGGTTAATGACATTGAACATGTTGTGAAGACAGCTACAACTACATGGAAGAATATTTACAAACTTCATCAATAAAGTGATTTTTTTGTTCATGTTAGTGATATAGATGATGAAGATGACAAGGAAGAAAATAATAATAATAATAAAGAAGATATAGAAATAGATGATGTAAATCTAGATGATGAGAAGAAAGAACAAGAATCTACCAAGGAGAATCTCCCTAAGATTCAGAGTATTGAGGAACTAACCCAAAGAAGATTGCAGCAGTAGTTATGGCCTCATTTCCTCACTCTTTGAGAAAATATTTAATACCATCAAGCTCAAAGAAAGCTTCTGTCAAGTTATTGTGGCAACCACTAGAACACCATGCACCCAACTAATCTCTAAACATGTTCAGCTGAGTATTATATTGATTGAAGTGATCAACACTTCATCTACCAAGTAGTTACTACTTCCTCCATCATCAAATTTGACTTTACATCAACTAGGTATTTCTACTATTAGTGCAATATCTACTTTTTTTTTGCTAGCCCTTCTATTTCTAATATTATTACAATTCCTAGTATGCAAATAGTAAGTATAAAGATAGTTGAGAGCAAGCCACAACCAAGTACTAATATTTCAAGCAAGGACAAAGGTAAAGAATAAGACATTGATCTTGATGACGATATAGTTATCCCAAATTGGGATATCTCTACTCAAAATCCTAATCAAATGAACATCATAGGTGAACTATTGTAGAAGAAATCTAAGCAACAAAAGTTTAGACAAAAGAAAAATTAAATCAAATCAAATTCTTGAAGATGTAAAGAACCTACTTATAGATGCACTAAGTATCGAGGTTTATAGTACACAATGTATTTTGGTTTAGTTAGCAGAAGGTGTTCAAAAATTCAATGAAGATCTAAATGGGCAAGAAAAGTTGTTACAAAGAGTAGAGAGGAAATTTGAGAATAAAGTATTGGAGCAAGTTGCACAGAAAATTGCAATATATCAAGTATACCTACCTACTATTCTCATCTCATTAGAAACCTCTATAAATAATGTTACTAAATTTTTTAGCAATTCATGTGATACATCTATCTTCACTCAGGAAATCAAAGATAAACTATCTAAGATAGATGAAGACTTGAAGACAAGTGCACACCAGTTGTCACTTGACCCACGATATAATTCTACTCACTACTCAAAGATCAAATTTTTTACCAATATGCGAGAAGAATTATTGAGGGAAGAAGCCAGGATCAGAGCCACACTTATCAATATCCAAGGCATGATTCTCCTGAACATGGACTTATTGCAGAAACACGTTGAACATGTCAAAACTCTCATCCATGATAATAGCTTCTCCGTAGCTAATAACATGATGGAGTTATTAGTAGAAGTGTAGATTGAATTACTTGCAAGCAAGGTGTTACAGAAAAATTGGGACAAGACAACGACATTGATTTTGAAATTATATTCTAACTTCTTGTCAAATTTTGGCATTACCATGTAGCATACACCTTTTTCATTTATGTCAAAAAGGGAGAGAGCAAGAGATAAGATAAAAAGGAGGAGAAGATGTGATATAAAGATATGAGATATATAGTATGTATAATATGTGTATATATGTATGGGGGAGCATCATAATATTATACATATACATGTACAGATAATCAGCAAACATCTCTTTCAAAAGAAATTTTTGAAAAATCTCAAAAACAAAGTATTTTACTAAGTTGAAGACATGTGATGATGACTAAAGAATATTTTGAACTTGAAATTTTGAGAATTCAATTTTTGATTGATAAGTTTTTTTTCACTAATGCCAAAAGGGGAGATTGTTGACATTATGGTCAAGCTTTTTATTAGTGACTCACACTTAGTCAAATGGTTAGCAGCTATTAAGCTTATCTTGTAGCTTATAGTGTTAATTGAGTAATTTAGGTTCTACTGAGTTATACAATTGCTACTAAGTTCTAGAATTAGTATTCAGTTCACACTGAGTAGTATATATTGAGTTGATGAGTATTAGTGAAAATTGAGCTTCATAGTATTTTTTGATTTGTACAGTCCAAATTGTGGTCTCCAATGTTTATTGAGTTCATAGCATTAGTGATATGAATCAAGTGTTGACTGAGTCTTGCAGCATTAACCAAGTGATTTAGTTTATATGATGAGTTCCGTAGTGTTCACTAAGTCACCAGTGCTAACCAAGTTCAAACTACTTGGAAGTGATTAGTATGAACCAAGCTTCTACATCTATCAAGAGCATGGCAATGTCGAGTGTTGATAATGGTTGTTGAGTATTAGAACCTCACCAAATTTGTATTCAGAACCCAAGTACCAATAGTTGGGTTGACTTTGTGATCTTATTAAAATTTGTATGGTAGCTGACTTTCATGAATTGTGTTTTGGATTGGTATATATTTAATGTATTCTATCACATCCAAAAATAATAAGAAAAAAAAGAGTATGAAAAGTAGAAGTGTGAATTAAGAAGGCTACAACCAATATAAGGAGCAAAAAAGATTTATCTATCACAATAAGGTGATCATTACACTTCAATGGAATCTCAACTAGTAAATCAAAGTTGCAGATCAGAGATTAGCCACTAGTTCATTCTAACAAGTGCATCAATTAAATCCTTTCACAAGGTAGACTTAATAGTCTTTTTCAAATCTCTTCATTGAGTGCATACCTCATTGTATGTTTTGTAAATCCTTTAACAAGGTGGACCTAGTAGTCCTTATTACTCCTAATAGGAAAAATCATTAGAAGTGATCAATTGTAAGCCTTAACTGGCCAACTTTATACTATATGACTAAAGCTTGTGGGTATTGTCTCCACCCCAGTTTTACTTTCTATTTGGAAGGTTTCTGGGTCACCATATCTTGTGTCAAAGTGTTATGAATGTAACTAGATCAATATATATATATATATATATATATATATATATATATATATATATATATATATATATATATATATATATATATATATATATATATATATATATATATATATATGAAGGATTAATTGGTGAAATAAGTATAATTTTTATTGGTTCATGATTCACCCCTCCCCTCTTAATAATCTAGCCTATCCTATATTTCCAATAGAAAGGTGATTATATGGGTGTGTTATCATCAATACCACCTAGGTTTATAATGATACATGATGTACAAATTTGTTATATCTGCAAAATCAATGAAGTTGGAGACTATGAGATTCATATGGTATATGAGAAAATGTGTGAGGAAGGAGTTTTTAAGGATGAATTCAAGAGTGTAAAGAAGAAATAGTTAACACTCACCCTATAATTCCTAAGAAATTTCAAAGTGGAATGGATAAAAGCACTTTTGACCCAAATTCACGATAGGTAGTTATGGTTGGAGAATGGGGCAGTAAAAATTACAAAGAAAATCATACATAAAAAATCACAAGGTATCTAATGTTTGAGAAGAAAAAGACTACGAGATTGCAAAGAAAAGATGTCATTGAGGAAAAAACTAAGGCTGAGTGGAATGGTCGAGACATGTCAATATCAAACACCAAAGAGCCATTTATAGATTTTGTCGTACATGTGATAGCACACAAGTTTTGCCAATCAACCTAACTAAATAGTATGTTGTGTGTGGCTATAGACCAAGCCTAGAATATTGTAAAGAAAGATCATGAATATGATCTTGGCAAGTTCCAGTGGTTGCAATTGGTAAAAACTATTTATCGGTCAGGAGAGGAAATAAGTCTATGTGAAAGTTCAGATCTTTGATAATGTGGTTTTTTTATGTACAAAATTATTTTCCTACCATTTGGTAATGTTGCTTGGGAGCAAGGGAAACTTGTTACTAGATAATTAGGTAGATATATTAAGAATTTGGGAGATAGTTTTGAAAGTATTTTGGATGGATACTTTGAATATTTCAAGAAAAGGATGAGGAAAAGGACAAGGATTCCTAAATTCTTTGTTGATAAGTGTTACAATGATATGTATTTTCTATTTGATAATAATAACATATATATTGAAGAAATTAAGCTAAGGAAAGTTTGTCTTAAACTATTTTCTTATGAAATTCACATTGATGATATGAGTGCAACAATCATTGCATTGGTTGGTGACAAAATCGATACAAATGTTGAGCCTTTTGGTAAATATGAGATAGAAAAGGCTAGGATAACAATTGATGTGAGGATTTCCTTATCTGATAGAATGAGAAAGAAGATTATAAAAGACTTAAAAGAGAAACTAGGCACAAAAGGTGTAGGTGAAGGAACCCTAATGATAAAACAAGGTCTTGGTGAAGATAGAGAGAGTGATGATGATGATAATGATGCAAAGGAAGTGAAAGAAAGTGCAAAGAAGAAGTATAAAGCATTAATACTTGATTCACCATAGGCTAATAAGGCTTAGAAAGTTATAATTATTAAGCCCAACATGAAGAAATTTTTGAAAAAGGTTATATCCAAACCCATCTCTCCTCCTACACTAGTCAAACTAAGGACTAGAGCCACTGCACCAGTGGGTGTCGAGCTACCTTTGAGAAAAGGAGTTGCAAAGATCATAAAACCAAGGGAAGGTTCAAGTGGCACAAGTGGTGCAAAGAGAAAATTGTCGACAACTAAGGGTCAACCTCAAAAAAGGAGGAGGAAATTCATGGCACAAAAGGATGATGATGAGGAAGATGCAAAAAAGACAGAATCAGATAAATCAAGTCACTACTAAGTAGCAGTGCACACAAAGCCTAAATAATTTGATGAGATACATGAGAAAATTAGAAATTTTGTTGGCTTGTCTGGTTTTAAGTTTATAAAGTTTGGAAAGTTTGGAACATTAAGTGTAACAAATAAGACCAAGGCAGAGGAAGACATTCTAGATATGATGATTAAGTTTGAAACTACATCTATAGAGATAGGTATTACCATTCATAATGAGTTGTATAATATAATGGATTCCAAATGGAAACATGCAATACATACTAAAAGGAAGATTAGGGAAGGTGCACTTTAAAAGCTTATGCCTAAGTCAACTAATAAGTAGATTGCAATTTTTTTGGAGAAATATAGGAATAGATTTGTTCCAAAGTATGGAGCATTTTTGGTTTTGCAACATAAGATTGAGGATGTTGTAAAACAAACTTGATTAATATGGAAGATTATTTTTGGATTGACCACTAAAAAAGGGGGAAAAAGAGGATAATAAAGGAAAAGGTATTGAAGAAGTTGAACTAGAATATGAATAGGATGTGTATAATGACCTAGACACACTTCAAGAAGCTAACAGACAAAAGGTCAAAGAGAGTAAAAAAGACACTATGATAATAGAAGAAATTCATATTAATGAAGAAGATATAGGTGTGATGAGATATCAAGAGAATAATAATGTATCACCTATCCAATAATCCATACCTAAAACTCCATTCTTGCATCAAGTAAAGGACTATCCTAAGATAGGTGAGACACTAGTTCAAGTTGTTTATTTTAATGCACAAATCCAAAAAATTATTTAACAACTCCAAAAATCATCTCAAACTTAAATCATAATAGATTCCAAGGAGATAGATAAAGGAAAGAATCCACCAAGGCACAAGAGGAAGACAAGAAAGAGAAAGAGCAAGGCAAAGAATCGAAGGTAGATCAGTCAACCAATGGTTAGAAAGGACCATGAGTCTCAAGACCTCTATCAAAGATAAATAAGGAGACTTGGACTAAAGAAAAGGAAGATACTAAAGTTAATACAACATAGGTAGTGTTAAGTGTGGAAGCTCATGTTCAACCCCAAGAAACCACATAGTCTACATTTGCACAATAGGTGCAAGTTACTCAAACACAAAGCTTTCTATGTACTATTGTTTCTCCCTCTAGTATAGAAACACAAGATAGACTAAGTGATGAAACCTCATCATTCACTCAAGCCTTAGTTGTGTCCAGTAGTAGGACACCCAAGAAGAGTGAAGTAAAAAAAAGGAAAAGTGAGTTTTCTAGGTAAATTTGTTACCTTGGAAGAAGTTATTGAACTACCTAACTAGGATTTGAAGATTCTTTCATATGAACAAACTATTATTTTACAAGATATTTTGGCAAGAAGGAAAAAGAAAGAGAGAAACAATAGAAGAAAGTGTTGCATGACACCAAGGATTTTTTGTCAATGCATTTGACACTCATCATATTGATGAACAAACCCCTATCATTTCTCAGCTAATGTAAATAGTTGATAAGGTAAATATAGAGGATATAGAGACTAATGAAATTCTAATGGCCTAATCAAAAAATAAATTTGAAAAGAAGGTACTTGAGAAGGTCTCTACTAAAAATGTATTGATGAAGGTTGAAGAACTTGTGAAGAAAATTCAAGATCTATGCAATACTCTTTGTGATGTACCCAGATCACAAGTGAATTTCAAGCTAATATATAGAAGATTGAAGGTGGCCTAAAATCTTTAGGTAACACTCTTTCTCAATCTACTGGATCTAGTTCAATGCATTACAATAGATTATTGTTTGCATAAGGGAGGTTAAGTGAGCTATAGATAATAGAGAGATGAATGAGGGCTAAAATTAGCTCTATACAATCAATATTAATACCTCATTTGGAGGTGACACAACATGAATTAGCCTCAAGAAAGGATTTGGTACAAAGAGATCATAATCTTTCTACTACTGATAGAAAGAAAAATAGATATTACTAAGCATTAGGAACCATATGTACTAAGTAAAACTATTTGAATAAGATGTTTAGAATAACACAAAATATGAGGTAAACCATTTTTGGCCAACATGAAGATGACATTTAATGATCATATACTTTTTTACAAAAGTGATTACAGGTTTTAGCATGGATTACTAATCCCTATGAAAGAAATTTAGCCAATTAGATTAAGAGGCAAAAAGGGAAGCATCCAAATCATTGATTATGTTCTAGAAAACTCTGCAAATAGCTATTTAAAGGAAGATCCAAACCCTATTATGTGTGATGTGAAGTTTGGTGGATGCATATGTGAAGGGATTATGTTTTGGATGCTACAAGAATTTTTTGAAGAAATATAGTGTAGCAACCAAGTGAAGAAGTGAAGAGTAGAGAAGAGATATATCATATAGGAGATTAGTTCAAATATTGGAAAGAGAAGATCCATAATCAGCATCGTAAGTGCAAACCAAAGGATTATGTACTAATACATTTTGGCAAGTGGGTCAAGATAAATCTCTTAATAGAGTGGTCCTAATATGCCTAGGTAAATCTCCTAACAGAGAGCTTACTTAATTGTAAGATTTAAATCCTTTAATCAAGGTAGACCTAACATTGTTGTAAGCTCCAAGAGAATACCCCTCATAGGGTAGATCATCAGAAGTGATCACAATTGTAGCCCTAATTGGTGAAATTTTTTACTGTAGTAGTGAATATTTGTGGGTGTCATCCTTACCCTAGTTTTACCTTCACCTTCAAGGGTTTCTAAGTAACCAAATCTTTTTATTATGTGTTTATATTTATTCTTATGGATGTGATGCATTTCAATTTTAAGGTTATATTGTTCATGATCTAGATATGATATGGATTAGTGGTGAATGTAACTAATTTTTTATTTGTTTTACATGATAAAAATTTTAGTGATCTTGATTCACCTCCCCTCTGAGTATCTCACTTTCCCAATAAACTTCCAACACCTTGAACAAAAATTATGTCTAGATGTTCCACTTTGAATTTTTGGATGATGATGGTAATTTCTTCAATTCCTAACAAGTCTAAGGACTCATATTTAGTACACACCACTTGTCAATATTTTTTTTTCTATTCTATTCTCCAAAAAATCTTCCAGCTTGGAGTACAACTCAATCAATGCCTCCTCAATTTTGAATATTCTTTTAATGTCATCATCAGAGGATATTGTCTCAAAAAATGCTATCAATTATTATACCACTATTTCAACTAAGCATAGCTATGTTCTTGATTTGTCTGGCTAAATCTCCAAACTAGCAACACTCTAATACTTATCAGCCTCTAAAAAGTATTCCCAAGATCTAATCTTCATTTCCTAGATCTCTTCATTTGATCCCATTGTAACTTCATTTCCTTTCGACACCTTTTCGATCCATTCATCAATTTTGTCTAGCTCATCTATCGTATACACACCTATAAGGACCCACTACCTCTAACCCTTGATATTTTTCACTACTTCTAGGTCAATGGCCCAAGTACTCATTTCATCCATCGACCCAAAATCTTGGTCTACTATTGTGACCAACCTTTCAAAATTCTTCTAGGTGCTATGTGGAAGGTTCAAATTACCTTCAATTATATTGATGCCTCTATCCTCAAAACTATGATGCCACCTTTGGCATGCGTTCAAAAATAAATCCCTATGTACCATGGCTAGAGCTTGTTTGTTGAGGGAAGCTACTAATTTGAGCTTATGATGGTTAGGGTCCAATTGACCAACTACTTCCTTTACATATTCTTGAAGTACATCATTCTTCTTTCTCAATTACAAAATTTTGACCTTATCTTCATCTAGGTGTCAAAACAACTATTTAAGGCCTATTGTTGTCAATACTTTGGTTGTGTCATGGTTTTCCTTCCCGACTACTACCTCCTATATTTTATAGTCCTTTGGGGAAATATATTCAATGTGTGCATGCAAAGGAGGAATATCTATATGTTCTATTATATCATTGCTCTAATTTCTCATGCCAAAGGCAAGCTGGTTTCAATCACCCTAAATAAGTGTCAATGTCTTCAATATCTTTGTCAATACCTTCAACCCATCAGCCTCTTTATACTCCACACATCTCCTTTATTGAGTCAACACTTCTCATTTCATCCATGTTGGAGTAGTACCCATAGGAGACATATACTAGCCTAATGAAGAGGTTTTTTCAGTGGTTGGCCTTTTACCCCTAACACTCTTTTTAGGGGTTTTTTTTGTCCTAAGTGTCTCAATTGATGATGTGGCCATTATTTTTCATAGGGGAGAGTTTTTGGATCCTTCTATATGTGGTGTTTTCTCTTTATCTTTAGTAATTTATCCTTCCTCCAAAACCTCATCAGTACGCAACTGTTGAAAGTCATTCCCACTAGTCTCTTGATTGTCTAATTGAGTGAATGGTAGGGGCATAGGGATATCTTATTTCTCTAGTGGAGGAGGATTTGAAGGTGGATTTTCTAGTAATAGAGGTGGTAATCCAACTAGCCCTTGTGGTAGTAAAGGCAACTAGTTCTGGTCTACACCTAGGGATTCTTGATGAGGCATGTCCCTTATTACTCTACCTTCAAAATGTGTCCCAGTGAGAATAAAGTCAAACTCTAAGAGGTCAAATACATTAGAGTCATATTCTTTTATAGACTCTATACATCCCTCCTACTTGGTAGACTCCTCAAAAAAGATTAGTAGTTCTGGAATGAAAGAGGACTATGAGTTTCACTCCTCCATCTTTCCTCTTCTACCACCCTAGCCAACCGGGTCCTCTTGTTGAGTGGGAGGTATTCAATTTAATCTCTTTTCTCTTCCTCTTCTACCTCCAATATAGTTTCCAAAATTTGGAGGGATGAGGCACTCTTGTTCTTCTTTAATTTCCTCCTCTTCTCCCCTAATACCACCATCTCAGTCTTAGCCCTCTTAGACAATGACATAGAGGCTTCTGTTTGGGCCAAAGTTTCTATTGGTGGAGCATAAGATTCTCATGCTTGAGCTAGTGCTTCCTCACTAGGAGCCTCCTCTAGCTGGGCTTCTTCTTCCACCATTTCCTTATTTCTTTTCTTACCTTTAGCTAAATGAAATGCATGGCCTCGTGTTGTATATCATCATTCTACTCTCAACCAATCTCAACATTCATTATTGGCCTCTCAAATATTCTATCCTTATTGTATAGTGAATACAACACATCTTTAATATCCTTGTTCTATATATTCAAATGGATATTCCAATTGAGGGATTTCTCTACCATCTATACACATCCTACAATAGTTCTTAATCTAAACATCATAGTCATCCATACAATTCATCCAATGATCTTCAATTGAGGCATCAAGTATGAATTGCTTCCCCATGAAGTGTCACATAGTCTCATTTTTCTCAAAGGATGGGCAAGCTATTGGGAAGTCATTCAAAGGATATTGATCCTACTCTAGCTGATATGTGGCAATATCTTTCTTCTTCTTTACCTCAAAATCTCTAATAGTGATGGGTTAAACCCATGTCTTCTTATGCCACTTTCAAACCCCCCTATCATATGTTGAGGCCAATAGCCTTGCTATCTCTAGTAATATTGATGGGGACAATATCTACCAAGGTCAACCTATAGGACCATCCTAGGCTTCTTTCTAAGCCTCTTAGGGTTCTCCACTTGACCCTATCTCAAGAGGAATGCTACCCCTATCCCCCTTCTTCTTTGATCCTCACCTATCAAGCAATCACTCCTTCAAACTTCACTTACTCCTTAGTAATTAATTGGCTAAGTCCTCCACCTAACAACCCATGGCTAATTCCATTATCAAGGAATGTGAAAGAGCTTCTTTACTAGTCATTAGACAATTTCTAAGGCCTACTTGTTCATAATACCTATGATTTTGTTAATGATCTCACCAAGCACCTGATACTAGGCCAGTAGCCTTTTCTCACAATTAGGCCTCCTTTTTGAGTTTTTAGAAAATAACTAATAAAAAACCTTAATAAGGCTCTAAACACCATAGATACCATTTTTAAATTTCTTGAGTATTTTCTTGGTCTCTGACATCCAAGTGTCCACATAGTACTATCCATAACTTTAGCCTATTATTGAGGGTTTCTTGCTTTGTATGATTACAGTCTCTAGGGTAGATTCAAACACCATTCAAATGGATTTAAAATAAATTTTTATTTGACATATTATACCTTCAAAGGATCCTCTTTGTGTTATGCACTTGGATTGATCAAGTCAATCCATTTAAACACTCATTCAACCTCTATTTTTTACTAATTTCCTAGCCAAGTATATCCAAACTTACCTAGGGATTAATTGTAAAAATAGAAAACTTGCACAAAAAGAGACCAAATTACATATTTATAATGTATATATAGTGTCCTAAAATTTCCCAATTGTATATACAAATCCATCTGTTGGGTTTAAAGTTATAGCCATTTGTTTATTGACTAGTCTATACAAGCTAGTGAACATGTTTTTGATTAAGTAAAAAAAATTTTTTATAGGGGCTCCTAGAACCTACTAGTTAACAACATAAAATAAACTAACAGTTCAGGTTTAGCTACTAAGCAACATAAAAAATAGTAGGCCAGGCCCAGCCAACAAACAAAAGCCAAAAGTTAGGAAAGTAGCAAAAACTAGGAAGAACAATCAAGGAACGATATCTTTAGCTATGTCCTTATTCTTTAACTCCATCTCTCTTATGGCCTCTACCTCATTAGTATTTGAGTGACTATAATCCTAAGAAGCTAACTTGACCTTCTTTCTCTTTTCCACTCTTCTCTTTCTACTTGGGCTCTCTTCCTGCAAGAATTCCTCCTCCTCAATCATCCCAGTCCCATCAATGTCCTTTTCCTCCTTATCCTTTTTATTCTCCTCTATCATCCTATGGATCTAAATGATGTTATCATTTATGCCTTTTATAATGTTAAGGCTCTAATTAGTCGAGCTGTGAAGCATACTCTCCATCCTTTCCACCCTTTTTTCAATCTCTAAAACCCTAGTTTTTAGATTGCCAAATTTGACATTCTCTCCCATCCCTTCTAGCCTATCCTGTCCCTACATTCTATACTTTATTTTCTCAATTTCATGAAATATTCATTTGAAGGATCAAAAATTATCCACAAGGCTCTTTTTGGCATTTTTAAGGAAATTCATACCCATCCCCTGCATATTGTCACTTAGAATAACTAGATCGGGATCAATAAGCTCTTCCGGCTGAATAGTACCATCCCTACCCTCAAGCACCTTTGGGTTTATGTGTTCTTTGACCAACCCCATCTTTGCTATTCATGCATGGAAATTCTTCCAAATAGTTTTTATCCCCTTTTTCTCCAGAGAAACCATTGTTTTAACCACACCCTCTTCCTCCTTCCTTTCTCCCCAATCTTTAGAAAACCCCTACTTACCCTTGTCCTTAGCCCTCACTATGTTCATATTCCCCCTCTTTTCCTTTTGATTGAGCTTTCCTCCTCCCTACCTACCTAAACCTTGCTAGGTCCAACCTCTCTGACATTTCCTTCCTTGTCTAAGTCCATCCCCTCTTCCTCATCATTATACTCTTCCTTTGACTCCTCCTCCTATTTTATCCTTTTCTCCAAGCCTCTCCTTCACTTCTTTTTATTCTTGTTACCCATATTCTTCATGATTTTTTCCACCTCCTCTTCTTCTTTCGAGTGCATACCTACACTATCCTCTGTATCTAAAAGGAGGTAAGAGCTCTAAATGTCTTCAAAAGAAACTGCCTTCTAGGAAACAACCCTTCCATTAGTTTGAGCTTTAAAATGCTTATTAATGAGTAGTAACAAACCCTCATGGAAGGCAAGGTTAGAGTAAAATTTCTTCTTATAGTCCATTATGCTCTTATTAGCTAACAAAAATAGATAATAGGGAATGCAAATCTTGGTTCTGTACCTGAAATGATTAAGGATAATGAAATGGTGGGTTTGTATCTTGTCAAACCTAGTGACAAGCATGATATAGGATATAATTTCCCCAAGGAAAAACCTCCATAGCTTCTTAATAGATGTAGGCTCATAATAGGCACTTGTCTTCACAAGCTCCTTCGTTTCCTTTGAATCGATAGCAAAGTCCTTAACCACATTTATGGATATTTTCTTGTCCCTATAGAATTTAATGCCTTATTTTGGGGAATTAATCACCTCAGCAATAACCTCTTCATTGATCTGAAAGTCCACCCCATCAATCTTTACCTTCCCCTCTCTCCATGTCTTCACCATTAGGTCAATGATATTTGTGTCCTAGCCATGAAGCTTTTCAATGAAGGAAAAAATACCTCCTTCCTTCAACATCTCCCACACCTTCAATCACCTCTTCCACTTCTCAGCTCCTCCCCACTCCCTCCCTTCTATGCCTCTCTCCAACCATATTGTCAAAGCCAGTAAACATGGTACAATGGAAATATTTTTTTTTTTAAAACTATCAAAACCTAATAACAATAACCCATATTATATATAAGGTAGAATATTCAATGCACTACTGATCCATGCACTCAAAAAAACCTATTCAATCCATTGAAGTATAGATTCTTGGCTTGTAAGGCGTCTGAGACAAAAATGTAGGAAAACTATTATTTCTATTACCCAAATCCATATAGTGGTACTCCAATCATAAGCTTTGAGATGAGATTATATAACTCTCCCATGCATGCTACATCAAACTCTTTAGACATCCAACTAATTTTTGAGGTGATTTTTGTAAAGTTGTCATTATTATCATGACAACATTGCAAAGTTGTAATGTTGTCATTGACAACTTTTACATTTTTTCCATTTTGAAGGTTCTATCACACATGAGCTCACCAAATGGGGCAAGAATTACTATGATAGTCTATCTAACATCATTTTAACAACTTCCTCACACTTTGGAGTACATTCACCCCTTTGACCAACTATGACTCCTGATGATAACTTGGTGTTTATAGTCTTAAGCAACTTGTAACACACCTAACAACCTATAAACAAGAGACCGAGAAAACACTTGAGACTTTATATTAGTCCTTATTCCATAATGGTTGGCTACAACCAATTATAAGCCACAATTTTCCCTGGATCCACTCGAAGACCCTAGGTGATCCTATGCCATTGTCCCCCTGCAAAAAGAAAGTTAAGTTACCTCAAGATTTATCAATTCTAAATTGATTCCAAACTTCTTAAAATTACTTTACGATATCCAAGTAGCCTCTGACTCAAGCTGATGTCTCCCTTTGATAAGGTGCTCCATGTAGGTATGATTTCTTATCTTCTTTTTAACCCTTGAGTCAAGGATCCTTTCAGCTTGTGGCCTAACTTGGACAAGTATACTGATATCTTTGACTTCTTTATCAACCTCTAAGCTTCTCCCCTTCTCTACTATATCAAACCTTTGTTTTGATCAGGTCTTGAATGTTGAAGATCAAGGAGACAAATGAGAATTTGGGAAGATCCACCTTATAGGTATTTTTGCCATACTTAGCTATAATTTTACATGGCCCTATTCTTCCCATTCGAAATTTACTTGGAATTTCCTTTTGTAGTCTCTTCTTGTCAAGATGTACTTGCACACATTCACCTACTTCAAATTGTAAGTCTTTCCTTCTCTTATCCACCTTACTCTTCAACTTTTATTAGCCTCCATCAAAGTCTTCTTAGCCTTCTCATGTAATTCTTTCATGGAATATGAAAAATCATCAGCATGCCCACTAACCTCTTCATGACTTTTTAAGTCTCTGAGTTGAGAAACTTCCCTTGGATGAAGGCCATAGACAATCTAAAATGACCTCTTTCCAATAGTCTTGTTTGTTGCTATCATTGTAAGAAAACTCATCTTGAGGAATTACTTGGCCCCATGCTCAACCATATTTATTTGTTAGATATCTCAAAATATTACCAAGTACTCTATTGATGACCTTTGTTTGACCATCAATTTGGAGATGGTATGCTAAACTATGTGTAAAGTTTGTACCTAACCTTCTCCATAATGTTTTCCAAAAGTGTCGCATGAACTTAACCTCTCTGTCTGAAACTATACTAATTGGTAATCCATGAATCCTTACCACTTCTTTGAAAAATAGATGATCCATATGGCTACCATCATGATTTTTTAACAAGGTATGAAATGAATCATTTTTCTTAATCTGTCCACAACTACACACACACTATCACAACCACTAATTGTCCTTAGTAAGCCCACTATGAATTCCATGGTGATGCACTCCCATGGTCTATTGGGAGTAGGCAAAGGCTGGTACAACCTTGCATTTGATGAGGTCCCTTTTTCCTTTTAAAAAATCATAGATTTCTCTCTATATATCTTCTAACATCCCTTTGCATCGTTGACCAGTAACAGAACCTCTCAACTAGGCATAGTGTCTTATTTAATCCAAAATACCCACTAAGACTACCATTGTGCTTCTCTTTTATAATATTATCTATCATTGACCCCTTGGGTACATATGACTAATTACCTTTAAAAAAAAAAACCATTTTTCAAAGTAAATTTAGAAAAATTACTATAAAAATGATTATTAAAATCTAGGCATACCTTGTAGGCTATTGAGAAATCATCATCCCATGTATATAGATCTTTAAATCCTACAATCCCTATTATTTAAAACTAAATTTCTTGGACAGTAAGCAACTTCCTACTTAGTGCATTTGCAACTTTGTTATTCTTCCATTTCTTGTATTTGATGGTGAATGTATAATCCTACAGGAATTCCATCTAATTAATATTCGTAAGACTTAGTTTTTTTTTTTTTTGTGTTTATAATGCTTAAATATTCGTTGTCAATATACACCAAAAAATCCCTGGGAAATAGATAGTGTCTCCGCTTCCTAAGGGCTTAGACCAATGCATAAAGTTCTAAGTCAAAGGATGAGTACCTAGACTTGGCTTCATTCAACCTTTCACTAAAAAATCTATTGGCCTCACTTCTTGGCTTAGATATGCTCCCAGAATAATGTTGCTTGCATCACATTCTACTATAATCTTTTTATCAAAACTAGGAAACACTAGGACATGTTGTGTAGCCACTTCTTGTTTCAATTTTTCAAACCCTTTGTTAGCTTCTTTCGTCCACTTGAACTTGGTTTTAAGTCCTCCCTTAATAGTGTCCAATATAGGTGCACATATCTCACTAAATTTTTTAACAAACTTCCTATTAAATTAAGCCAAACCTTAAAAAATTCTAACTTTAGTCCATGTTTTAGGATTTTTCAAAATTAT
The DNA here is from genome assembly GCA_028749045.1 of Cupressus sempervirens. NCBI lineage: Eukaryota > Viridiplantae > Streptophyta > Pinopsida > Cupressales > Cupressaceae > Cupressus > Cupressus sempervirens. The sequence continues at coordinate 518,384,783 of CM053789.1, forward strand.
GACAACTTCTACATTGCTTGGGTCCATTTTCAAATCACCTTGGGAAACTAGGAAACCTAGATACACAAGTTCTTGCTTCAAAAACTCACTCTTCTCTAGATTGATGGTCAACTTCTTCTCTTGTAGCCTTCACAACACAATCTACAAGTATTTCATTTGCTACTCCTTAGTTTTACTAAATATGAAGATATCATCAACTTATACTACCACAAGTATGCATATGTAGTCTTTTAACACTTCATTTATTACTCTCATGAATTTACTAGGTGCATTAGTGAGGCCAAATGATATTACTAATCATTCATAAAGACCTTCTATGGTTCTAAAGGCTTTCTTCCACTCATCCCCTTCCTTCTTCCTAATTTGATGATACCTACTCTTAAGATCTACATTAGAAAAATACTTAGCAGCCCCAAGATGATCCATTAAATCTTCTAGGAATTGGAATCCTATATCTAATTGTTATCCTATTTATTGTCTTATAATTAGTACACATTCTCCACTTACCTCATTTCTTAGGTGACAAAAAAATTGGGACTGCACATGGGCTAATGCTCCTCCTAATTAAGCCTTGGTCTAGTAGTTCTTAGACTTGTCTTGTCATCGCCTTGTTCTAATCTAGTGTCATCTAATATGTAGCCATGTTAGGCAATGATGCCCCTAGCACAAAATTAATTTGATGAATGGTATATCTTTGTGGTGGTAGTTTGTCTAATGCTCCATCATTTATGATATCTTTAAACTGATCTAACAAATATTTTACCTCTTTAGGAAATGGTGCCTTCTTAGAGTTTACCTCCTCCTTTGATTTCATAGCTATGTAAAACCCAACTCCTTCTCCCTCCTTGAGATCATGCAAAAAATCCTACCTAGTCATGAGAAGTGTACTTAGATCTACTGGTGTATCTACTCCTTCTTCAACTAGAGACTAAATTTTGTAAGTTACTCCATCCTTCTTAAAAGAATACAAATTCTTCTTCCCATGATTTATAGCACCCCTATCTTATTGCCATGGTCTACTTGAGTATAGATGGAAAGAATCCATAGGTAAAACATCACACAAGATCTTTTCTTTAGAGTCTCTAATAGAGAACTCAACCCAAACTTGTTCATTAACAAGAATATTTTGTCCTTTGTCCAGCCATGTGACTTTGTAAGGGTGTGCATGAGGGATCTTTGTTAGTTTGAGTTTTTGAATAGCCTCCTCTGATATGATATTCTTGTTAGAATATCTTTAATAACTGAGAGTGGGGGAGGGGGTGTTGGGGGTGGTGGGGTGAATCAATTATCCAAGATCCAAATGTACCAATTGAAGAAACAACAACTTAAACAATTTCATATCTTGTCATTCCATTACTTAGCCTCTACTATAAACTATTAACAACATTAATTGGCTATCCATTGTTCTTAAAATAATATACTTGAAAAATATATAATTAAATCAATAAAGTATAATGATAACATTCACAGAAGTTTAACACGAGGATTTTACTTGGAAACCCAATTTGGGAAAAGCTACCAGCAATATGTCACAAATTTTCACTCTTCTTAAGTGAGCCCTATTAATAGCTAACCATATTAAATGTCACAATACACACTATTAAATATTACCTTGTTAAAGGATTTAATCAACCTGCTAGGAGTGGACTTGTTAGAGGACTTTAGAACATTCTATTAGAATGTCACCCAGTTAAAGGATTTACATAGACTGTTAGATCAACCTTGATTACAAGATTTCAAATACTATTCACAATGTTTAGAAAGTAGCAACATGCTTGATATATTAAGTACAACTCACTTTGTATGTTCAAATCTCTATTTAACTCCTCATACCAATTCATTTTCTAGCCTCCATTGTTATCTCAATCTCAGATTCACTTGGAAACTCTTCAAGAAATCACCCTACACTTCTCTTCAACTCAATTAAGCCTTCTACTTAGATTCACCAGTCAAAAACATCAATAACAACTTTGACTCTCTAGAACTTCTCCTCATGCAAAGCTTCTATTGGAAATTTGTTTAGTTCTTCCTTTAGTATTTGTGACAAGGATTTAACTATCTCCTGTGTATTATAAGTTGAGTGGTTGTATCAGGCATTGAGAGATTGATCTTTTGGTACAACAATAACCCTACTCTAATAGGTGGTATCAGAGCTTGGTCACAGGTTCAAATCCTCAAACCCCTAGGTAACTTTGAGGCGGAGATTGCTAGAAAAAATTTCAACACTCCCCTTATGATTCATGACAAGGGCTTAACCACCTCTTGTGTACTATAATTTTAGTGTTTGTATCGAGCATTAATAGTTTAGTTTTTGGTGCAATAGAAACCCCACTCTAATAGCTTCTCTAAAGTCTTCTATTCCATACATGCATACACACAACATAGCTATAAGTTCTCCTCTACACCTATTTAAATAGGTAGTTCTAATCTCTTTCCACTTAATCAACACCATAGATCTTAGGGTTCATGATCTAATCCATCAGATATAATGTATCTAATTGTCATTCTATTTATCTCTTCTTTTCTAGAAACTTCTCCTTTAATTCATCTCTTAGATTGTTTACCTAATCCTCTCCTAGAATTAAATGATCCAACTCATCAATCCTTAACTTCAACACATTTTTCATATCCCAAGAAATCAACTTAGCTAGCTAGAAATCATGATTCCTTGCAAACAGTTAAAATGTTGTTCCTTGGCCAACACTAAGTTTCAACACTCAATCATCGTTGAATTACTTAGTCACTATAGCACTTCTCACTTGGCATCAACACTGTCAATTAGTTGATATTAATGCTCGGTCAACATTGGATTTTCTTGACACTTATTGTGGCTTGGTTGATACTAGCATCACTCAACATGTACATCAAAATTTTCTAGTCTTTTACCTTGTTTCTCAATCAAGCCTATATAGGTGATATGTCTTTGCTCATACTTTCAAGACTTGAACATTACTATCTTATCCTCTATCAACATTATTTAAACAATCACTTTGTCTTGTGAAAGTCTAACTAATAAAATGTCCATTTGTAGCTTCCTCTTCATAACTCAGTCTTTCCCCTAGATGCTTTTGTTATGAACAACTTCTCAAATCCTCTTAATCAATCAAATAGATATGATAATTACATTAGATAGAAAATTGCATCACCAATAGATTTGAAATCAATGACAACACAATAATTATTCCAATTGTAGTTTCCAACAATCTCCCTCTTTGGCATTGTAGGCAAAACCTCTACAAAAAAAATAAATAAAAAAATTCAAAAATACTTCAGGTTACCATACAATCCAAGATTTGCATAGACTTCAAGTAACACTCTCAATGTGTCTAATATTTTATTACTTAATTTCATTTTGATGCATATCTCTAATATGGTAACACTTCTTAAAAGTTTATGAACTCCCTCTAAGTAATCACACCCTCTTACTTAGCATGTCTCTACTAGCATCCAGTTTCTTCTTTCTTGAATCTCCCTCTTTGAAGACAATCTCTCTATCTATAATAATGCAATATCATCATCTAATATTTTTCATTGTAATCTCTCCCTCTTTTATAACAATGCCAAAGACACTATCTCTTGTGCATACATCTTGATTATGTAGATAATTGCATATTAGGTTTGAATCCTTCATCTATCATCTTTATGTGACTGATATGTTATATTCTTCTTCTTCTTCACCACTACCTTAGGCTACTCTTAAAGTAGGGGTAAGTACACCAAGATGGTGTACAAAGAAGTGGACACCCCCAAAAAAAGCAAAATTTTCAATAACTTGATCAAGTTTTTAAAAACCCCTTTGGGTTATATGAAATTTCAAAAAGTGGCTAGGCTTGGTTACCAAGCCAAGAGAAAATATAGAAAAAATAAAACCCAATCAAGTTTTGAAACCAAATTGAGTTTCTAGGATGAAAAATATATTCAAAACTCAATCAGGTTATTCAAAACTCAATTAGGTTTTGAAGAAATAAAAATAGGCTCCACTTCAAAAGCCATAACTTTCTCATCCAAACTCTAATTGACTCCATTCAAAATGTGTTGGAAAGATATTGAAGAGATCTACAAGATTATACAACTAAAATAATAGTAGGAAATCAATACTTTATTTTCCATCCATTATAATCAATCATGCTCTAAAATAAGTAGTCATTCTTTTTCAAACATGGGGCTAATAGGTAGGTAAGAGTATTATGATAGTTTTTATCTTTTTATCATCTCTCTCACTCCCTCTATCCCTTTCTCACACACAAAATCACTCACTCATTCACTCACTAGCTCCTAATCTCTCTCCTACTAACTCTTAGCTTCTCACATTCTCACACCAACTCCTGACCTCTCTCTCTCTATCTCTCTCTCTCTCTCTCTCTCTCTCTCTCTCTCTCACACACACACACACACACACACACACACACACACACACACACACATGCACACACACACATTCCCTTGTCTCCCTTAATCTCTCTATCCTATCCTCTGACCTCTCTCTCCATCTTATTTCCCCCTTCCTCCCTCTCCATATTTCTCTCTCTCTCTCTCTCTCTCTCTCTCTCTCTCTCTCTCTCTCTCTCTCTCTCTCTCTCTCTCTCTCTCTCTCTCTCTCTCACACACACACACACACACACACACACACACACATTCCCTTGTCTCCCTTACTCTCTCTATCCTATCCTCTGACCTCTCTCTCCATCTTATTTCCCCCTTCCTCCCTCTCCATATTTTTCACTCTCTCCATCCTCTCCTCTCTCTCTCTCTCTCTCTCTCACACACACACACACACACACACACACACACACATATTCCCTTGTCTCTCTTACTCTCTCTATCATATCCTCCCACCTTTCTCTATATCTTATTTCCCCCATATCTCTCTCTCTATATTTCTCACTCTCTCCATCATATCTCCCCATCTCTCTCTCACTCTCTTTTATCCTCTCTCTCTCTCTCTCTCTCTCTCTCTCTCTCTCTCTCTCACACACACACACACACACACACACACACACACACACACACACACACACATGCATTCTCTTGTCTCTCTTACTCTCTCTATCCTATCCTCCCACCTCTCTCTCTCTCTCTCTCTCTCTCTCTCTCTCTCTCTCTCTCTCTCTCTCTCACACACACACACACACACATGCATTCTCTTGTCTCTCTTACTCTCTCTATCCTATCCTCCCACCTCTCTCTCTCTCTCTCTCCATATTATTTCTCCCTCCCTCTCTCTCCATATTTCTCACTCTCTCCATCCTATCCTCTCTCTCTCTCACACACACACACATATTCCCTTGTCTCTCTTACTCTCTCTATCCTATCCTCACACCTCTCTCTTCCTCAATCTTATTTCCCCCTCCCTCTCTCTCCATATGTCTCACTCTCCCCATCCTATCCCCTTGTCTCTCTCACTCTCTCTTATTTTATCCTCTCTCTCTGACCCCTAATCCCTAACCTCCCCCCATTCTCTCTCTCTCTCTCTCTCTCTCTCTCTCTCTCTCTCTCTCACACACACACACACACACACACACATGTGCGCGTGTGCATGCGTGCGTGCACACATATTCCTTTGTCTCTCTTACTCTAGCTATCCTATCCTCCCACCTCTCTGTCTCCATCTTATTTCCCTCCCCCTCTCTCCATATTTCTCACTATCTCCATCCTATCCCCCTATCTCTCTATTTCTTATCCTATCTTCTCTCTCTTTGACCCATAATCCCTAACCTCCTCTCTCTCTCTCTCTCTCTCTCACACACACACACACACACAAATATTCCCTTGTCTCTCTTACTCTCTCTATCATATCATCCCACCTCTCTCTCTCCATCTTTTTCCCCCTCCCTCTCTCTCCATCCTATCTCATTTCTCTCTCTCACTCTCTCTTATCCTATCCTCTCTCTCTCTCTCCTCTCCCTTAATCCTGACCCATTTTATCAATATTTCTCACTCTCTCTATCTAATTAGAATCCCCTCTCACTCTCTCTATCCTCTCTCTCTCTCTCTCTCTCTCTCTCTCTCTCTCTCTCTCTCTCTCTCTCTCTCTCTCTCTCTCTCTCTCTCTCTCTCTCATCATATATTCTTTCTTTCTTCTTATCCCTTACTCTCTCTCCCTCTCTCTTTGAAACCTAATCCATAACCCCTCTATCTCTCTCCAACCTCTAATCCTTGAAATGGGAACTTCACATAGAGAGAGAGAGAGAGAGTAGGGGATAGTAAGAGGGAGAGTGAATAGGATAAGAGAGAATGAGTGAGAGATGAAGTGATGGAGAGGGGCATAGGAGATAGGGATTAGGGAATATGATAAAGAGATAGAGAGATGAATTGATGGAGAGAGATCGACATAGGAGAGACATATTAGGGGATATGAGAGAGAGAGAGGGAGATGAATTGGTGGAGAGAGAGGGAAATAGGAGAGAGAGAAAGTAGGGGATTGGATAAAAGAGAGTGAGATAGAGATGGAGTGAGAGAGAGAGAGAGAGAGAGAGATGAAGTGATGGATATAGAGGGATATAGGAGAGAGAGAGATTAGGGAATATGGTAGAAAGAGAGAGAGGGGAAGAGGGGGGATAATATGGAGAGAGAGAGAGAGAGAGAGAGAGAGAGAGAGAGAGAGAGAGAGAGAGAGAGAGAGAGAGACGGGGCTTAGGGATTACTATTGAGAGACAATGTGCAAGGGTAACAAGTTAGACATAGAGAGAGAGAGAGAGGTTATTAGTTAGTTAAAGAATGTGAGAGGTTAGGAAAAGTAAAAGATATATCTTAGGATTTATTTATCTAGTGAGTAATTTTGTGTATGTGTTTGAGAGAGAGAGAGAGAGAGGGAATTAACACTATGCCAACATTCGTGTTTACCTATTAATTATGCATTCAAAAATAATGACTACTTGTTTTAGATTATGTTGAATTCAAATTGATGGGAGATAAAATTTTGATGACATAGGATTGATTTATCTACAACATGTGGTATATCTCTTCAATATCTTTCCAATGCATTTTGAACGAAGTGAATCAGACTTCGTATCTAAAAGTTATGGCCTTCGGAGTAAAGATTACTTTTAGTTCTTCAAAACCTAATCGATTTTTGAATGAAATTTTACATTTCATAACTCGATCAAGTTATTTGAATCCTAGAAACCTAATTGGGTTATGGCTTGGTGATAGCATAGGGAAATGACCCAAACGCTTGGGAGACTATTTTCCCTCCAATTTTTTTCCTTTAGACATTTTTTCATCTTCTAAGACAAATTCTCATCTTTTCCTTCATCAGTTTTTCTAATGGTGAAGTGGGTATCTCTAAAATCACCACCATAATCTTACACATCTTCTTAGCTTTCTAACCATATAATTTTTTTTTTTTTGAACAACATTAACATTGTAAACTTTAATTACTTTTACCAATGCCTTGACATTCCTCACAGACATATGTCTACCATTTCTTTAATAATGTTTTATATAGTTAACCAAATTCAAAATAAATTATATATTATTACACTTGATTCTATACACTTTTTAAAGAAAGTTTTCATTTTTTATTATTTTGATGCAACTTATGCTCAACACATGAATAGGTACCAAAATATAGGATGTAGTTAGTTCAATAATTCATAATTAAAAAAATACTCATCATAAAATTACAAACAAATTACACAACTTCTAGATATGACTCTTAACTATCATTGCACCAAAGGGATATGCAAGATACTAAATATAACTCAATCTATTGTGTTGAACATGAAAATAACTATGTTATATTTTCTTAAAAAAATGATGGACTTCTTTTTGTGTGTGTAGGGTTTGACCCACCTAATCTTATCCATTTTGTAAGAACTCTAGTAGTTTAGAAAGTAGATTCAGAGTACTACAATTTATATGTTTTATACATCTTGTCATTTTTAGTGGATGACCCTCAAATGTCTCATCCAAATTTAGGTTCACATGATTTTAGAAAAATGTGTCCATTTATACCCCTCTTTTTGTACACCATCTTGGTGCACTCACCCGTAGAACTATCTGCATCAATGTGTAAGATAATTTGTTGTGCACATTTGATGCAAATGCTTCTTTGTAGCTTAAGTAGCTTTGTCTAGGGGAATCACCCCCAATCAAGCTCTAAGATATTCATGAGCATCCTTAGGTAAAGATTTAGTGAATATGTCAACAATTCTCTCTTTTGTGTTCACATATTCCAACTTTACTTCTTTGTCTTGAACTATCTCACACAAGTAATGATACTTGATAGCAATATGTTTTGTCTTTTTGTGCATAATAGGGTTTTTTGATATGTTAATAACACTAGTGTTATCAAAATAGATAACCACTACGTCAATGATTTATTTCTTCATACCTCTTAACAATTGTTTGATAAAATTAATATTTGAACAATTTACTACTACTACCACATATTGGGCTTTAGTTGCTGACTGGGAAATGTAGTTCTACTTCTTTCTTGTCCACGAAACTAGTCTCTTTTGTAGAAAGAATGCACCACAACTTGTGTTCTTTCCTTCATGTGATTGTCCTTAGGACTTGCTGAAAATCTAGTAACTATCCCAATAGCTAATGCAATATTTGATCTGCTATGAACAACATATTGCATTTTACCAATCATTGATATGTATTGTGTCTGGTTTACATTAGCAAAATTGTCATTCTTGGATAGTTTGTGTCAAGTAACCAAAGGATGTTTTTATGGGTTTGTAGTCTTTTGTCCTAAAAAATTTCAATATCTCCTTGATATATTTGGACTAGGTAATGAAGATATCTTGCTTCATTTGATATACTTGTGAAGAAACAAAGAAATTGATTTCATCAAATATTGACATTTCAAATTCCTTCTTCATTTTATCAGCAAATGATTTGCATAATTCATATTTTCCTCCCAATATGTTATCATCAACAAAAATTTCAGATAAAAATACCTCATTATTCTTTAAAGTTTTCAAATATAGATTGCTATTATCATTTGTCCTTGCAAAACTAGTCTTTACCAAATAATTATGGAGTCTTTCATACCATGTTCTTGGAGCTTATTTCAAACCATATAAAGCTTTGTGCAACTTGCACACCATGTTCTTCTTGTCAAGGTCCACAAATCCTTTAGGTTGTTCTATGTATACTTCTTCCTCAAGTATCTCATTCAAAAATACAAATTTGACATCCATTTTATATACCTTGAATCCTTTATAAGATGAATATACAAGCAGAGTTCTTACTCCTAATATTGCTATAGGGGAAAATGTTTCCCCATAGTCAACACCTTCCTCTTGTGCATATCCTTTGCATACCAATCTAGCTTTATTCCTTCTGACCTCACCTTTCTCATTCAACTTATTTATGAATACCCACTTTGTTCCAATAACATTTTTGTTTTTAGGTCTAGATACTAGAGACCATGTTTTGTTCTTTTCAATCTGTTCAATTTCTTCATTCATAGCTTGTATCTAATCTTCATTCTCCAAATAATATTTCATTGATTTGGGTTCAAACTCACAAATTTAGCATGTATCACTTCTAAGTATTTTTCCTGTCATAACAATAGAATCTTTCTCTCCAATGATTTATTTAGGTGCATGATATCTTTTAACAAATTTTTCTAACACATGCTCTTTCATTCTTTGATCTTATATAGGTTCATCTTGAAAAATAATTTCAAGCTCATTGGCTTTCACTTGTTCAGGTTCTAGTTTAGGTTCTTTATGTTTGGCATTGCCTTCCTATTGTCTGGCTTCCTCTATCTCCAAATTGACATCGTTAATCTATTTCTCAACACCCACAATCTACTGCTCAGCAACTAGCTATTGTAATTTGGTTTTCCTAGTCTGCTAAGGATCTGCTACTTTGATTTCTTGTTCAAGTGGAGTTCCTGGAGCACCATTGTTCACATGTATGAATGAACTATAATCTTTGGGTTCTATCTTACATTCAACTTCATTTTTCTCTATGTATTCATCAACTTTCACATTTTCACTTTCCATAACTTTGTTAGTGTTAGAATTCAAACACTTATAAGCTTTACTATTGGTGGAATATCCTAAGAATATGCCTTCATCACTTTTATCATTGATTTTTCCATTCCTATTATCTTTAAGTATATAACATTTACTTCCAAAAACTTTGAAATATTTCACATTAAGTGCATAACCATACCATAATTTAAAAGGTGTAGCATTTGTAAATTTATTGACTTGTACTATGGTCATAGTATGAATATCTATACTTACAACTTCTCTCTAGTATTTATGTGACATATTCTTCTCCATCATCAATGTTCTAGCACAATTCATGATTGATCTATTCCTTCTTTAAACTATTCCATTCTGAGGAGGGGTACTAGGTGTAGACATCTATCTTTTGATTCCTCTATTATTTCCAAATATGTTGAACTCATTGGAAATGAATTCACCACCTCTATCTGATCTCAAACACTTCAAACTCTTCCTTGTCTCCTTTTCAACTCTGGCCAAATACCACTTAAACAACTGAAAAGTGTTAGATTTTTCTTTAAGAAACATCATGTTCATCATTCTAGAGTAGTCATATAAAAATAGAATGAAATATGTGTCTCTACATTAGCTTTAAACTCCATTAGGTACACATAAGTTAGTATGAACCAATTCCAAAATGTCATCAGATGAATATGTTCTTCTCTTGAAACTAGACTTTGTCATTTTTCCCAATTGATATTGTTTGCACATAGCATTGTTAGGTTTCTTTAGTTAGGAAACCTCTTAATCTTTTCATTTTACAAATGCTAACCAAATTGTCAAAGATTACATGACATAACCTTTTGTGTCATAACCAAATATCTTCATATTGTGCAAACAAACATGTCTCATCTGATAAATCTAGATAGAAAAAGTTACATCTTGTTTGATCACCACTTCTAATCAATTTACAATCAACATCAAATATTTTCTTCCTATGATGGAATTCAACTCTATAACTTGATTTGTTTAGCTGTGAAACACTCAACAGAATATAGTTAAGTTCTTCAACCTAGTAAAAATTATCACATTTAATTTTATCTGTTAATTTAATTGTCCCTTTACCTTTCATAAGACATGGCACATCATTACCAAATTTTACACAACCACCCTTGTATAGTCCAATGTCCTCAAATTTATTTCTATCACCAGTCATGTGATTAGAGCAACCACTATCAATTATCCATCTATCACTTTTGTTCACATAAGAAATTAAAGAAATTTTCTCATCTTCATCAAAATATTCTTTCATAGCAACATATACTACCTCTTCATCATTAATTTTAGATTCAATATCAATTTCTTCTTCAACAATATAACAATATGTCTTACCTTTGTCCTTGCAGTCCTTGTTCTTCTTGAAGTCTTGGTCATCTCTTCTTCCTTTGTACTTGCTCTCTTTTCTTTCATCCTTGTCCTATCTATCACACCTTCCAGCAATATGAATAACCTTGTTGCATGAAAAATAGATTATAGGAAGTTCACCATTTTATTTTCCTTTGCCTCTTCAAAATATCCTATCTATCATTGCCTCAAGTTCATCAATTTCATTATAAAAAGTATCACTATCATTTTTCACATGTTTTACTTTTCCTTTCTAGCTAAGAACCCGTTGTGATTTAAAAGCATATTCAATAGTAGTAGGATTGTAATTATGAAAAATAGACATCTCAAAAGTAGTAAGCCTACCAATCACACCTTCCAAACTTAGTTTATTACTTGTTGTACATCTCAGTTCTTGTATTGCAAAAACCCTAATAGCATAAATAGGAAGTAGAGTTCTCAATACTTATTGATTAGTGTTTCATTTTCAATCTTTCCATTAGCTCCTTTATTAGTATTGACAACTTCTTTGATTCTTATATAATATTGCACTATGTTCTCACCTTTTATCTAATGCAATGCAAGGTAGGAAAATCCCCAAAGGAGATGTCCAAACCCTCAGAAAATAACCATATAATGCAAACACAACAAAAAGCAACAATAATGCAAGATTCAGTACCAAATCACAACTCTTTATTCATAAAAATAACTAATTACATGCACTATGCCTGATGGTAAGGCCTTCTAGCTTAGGGCCAAATACAACAACAATTACAATAACAATTTTGCAAGATCCAATAAGATACAACTTACAACACAAAACCAAACTAGTCCAAATCTAGAATTGGATAAGAACGTCATGAAGAATCCACACTTGTACCCTCAGGTCCACCAAGAAATCTTAAGGTTCTCAAGCTGCAGCTACTAGATTTTCAAAGTTAGCATCTACCCTCCATCCTCTTCTCCAAGATAGATGATAATAATCCCACTAAAGACTCCACAAAACCCCCTAGTCATACCCAACTAAGCCACAAGTCAGCCCAGTTCATTACAAACTAAATTAAATCCCTTACATTAAATATAGGTTGAGCCACAAGTCAGCTACAACACAAATTAAATACCCCTACATAAATTAAATGCCAAGGTTGGCTCACTAACAACTCAACACCAATAGGAACCAAGACCAAGCTAAGTTCTAGAGAAAATAAAGTTGAGCATTAGCCAAACCATAAGAAATGTCAAGCTCCCAAAGCATACCAAGTTGGCAGAGCATGCTGAGCTCCTAGTGTCTATCGAGCTCCATAGCGTTTATCAAGATTCCAGTGTCTATCAAGCTCCATAAAGTATGCCAAGCTCCCAATATCTATCAAGCTCCTTAAAGTATACCCAATAATGACCGAGCATGACATCTTCAAGCCAAAATTCATCCAACATGCAGGATTACAAGCCAACTAGGGATGTTCCTACATCATTATCATTCTCATTTCATCAAACTTACCTCTTAGACTTTTTGATTTGGCTCTCAATAAATTATCATCTCCTCCATAGATGGTTTTTAGATAATCCCATATTTCCTTTGAATTCTTACATTCTTTTAGGTCATCAAACTTAGCATAGCTTAGGGTTGAAGAAACATCTGACATTGACTGATTATGTTTTTTTCTTTTCTTTTAGTTGTTGGGTAGACAGAGGAATTGTTGTTATGTCCATATATGTAGTGTCCATAAAATCCAATGCAACATCACAATTACTAGCTATATGTAACCTCATCATCTTTTGCCATGTAGGAAAGCTTTCTTTTTTCAACTTTTGTACCTCTCTCTTGTATGCCATGATCTTTAACTTTAAGTACCTTCAAACTTATCTCAACAAGAACCAATGCTCTGATACTAATTGTTAAAATATCTAGAATAAATAAGAGAAGGGGTGAATCAATTATCGAAGGTCCAAATGTACAAATTGAACAAATAAACACTTAAACAATTTCAGATCTTATCATTCCATTGCTCAACCTCTACTAAAAACTATCAGTAACATTATTTAGCTTTCTACTATCCTTAAATAATAGACTTATAGAAAGTAAACTTAAATCAATAAAGCATCACAATAACATTCACAAAAGTTTGACATAAGGATTTTAGGTGGAAACCCAATGTGAGAAAAATGACCAGCAACATGTCACCAATTTTTACTCTTATGAAGTGAGACATGTTAAGAGCCAACCCTATCGGAGGTTACAATACACACTATCAAATGTGACCTTGTTAAAGGATTTAATCACCTTATTAGGAAAGGCCTTATTAGAGGACTTTAGAACATTCCATTTGAATGTCACCTAATTAAAGGATTTACATAGACTATTAGGTAAACCTTGATTAAAGGATTTCAAATACTTTTCATAATGGTTAAAAAGTAAAATCAAGTTTGATCTATTAAGTATCACTCACTTAGAAACTCTTCAAGAAATCAACCTACACTTCTCTTGAACCCACTTAAGCTATGTGCTTAGATTCTCCAGTCAACAACATGAGTAAAAACTCCAACACTCTAGAACTTCTACTTCTGCACAGTTTCTTTGCACTCTTCTCTTCCACACACACATACACACAACATAATTGTAAGTTTGCCTCTATACCTCTTTAAATATGAAGTTCTAATCTTTTCCCATTTAATCAACACTATGGATCTTAGGTTTCATGATTTAGTCCATTAGATACAATGTATCTAGTCGTCATTCTTTTTATCTCTTATTTTCTATAAACTTCTCCTTTAATTCATCTCTTAGATTATTTACCTAATCCTCCCCTGGAATTAAATGATCCAACTCATCAATCCTTATCTTTAACAAATTTTCCATATCCCAAGAAATCATGATTCCTTGCAAACAGTTAAAATGTTTTCCCTTGGCCAACACTAAGTTCTGACACTCGATCATCACTAAATTACTCAGTAGCTATAGAACTTCTTACTCAGCATCAACAATGTCACTTGATTGATACTAATGCTCAATAAACACTAGATTTGCTTGGCACTTACTATGGATTCATTGAAACTAGAATCAGTTGGCATGTACACCAAAATTCCTTAGTATTTTACTTTGTTGCTTGGTCAAGCCTACACAAGTGATCTGTCTTTGCTCATACTTTCAAGACTTGAACATTATTGTCTTCTCCTCTATCAACATGATTTTAAAAAATCACCTTATCTTGTCAAAGTCTAACTAATCTAATGCCCATTTGTAGCTTCCTCTTCATAACTCAATCTTTCCTCTAGATGCTTTTTTTATGAACAAATTCTCAAATCCTCTTCATCAATCAAAGAGATATGACATTTAGATCAAATAACAAACTATCTCACTAATAGATTTGTCATCAATGACAACACAATAATTGTTCCAATTGTAGTTTCCACAAATTATTAGTTGAACATGAGTCTATTATGACTCTATAGACCTTGCTAAGTATCTTGCATTTCACCCCTGCCTTTCACTCTAGATATCGAAGGAGTTTATAAATTATTTGATATAGGCAACAAAGCCATAGAGAGACAATGAATTTCAGATGTTTATGAAGCTTTTGATAACAACATCATTACCTTGTAGCATTCAATGTTTAGAAGATCATCTTCTAATGAGCATACATGCCATAGACCTTTGGTAGAAATTTTTGAAATTTTACATTAGGGCTTCATTTAATATAATATATTTTTTCTTAATTTTTATGTAGAAAATTGAACTCTCCACTTGCCTTTTTTTATGAGAACCAATCAGCACTAAGATAAATACTAATTTTTAAAAAGTTTAATACATAAAAATTATAGACTATAGTTTCTCTTAACAAAAAAAATTAATTCTTTATTCTTATTGGTTAACGCAATAAAATACTATAATTAATAGGAACTAAAAAAATAGTATCATGCCTTTCAGAAGAACTAATAATAGCACTTCAAAATTTAAATATATTGTTTTGAATATATAAATTGATGGAACATTTGTAATGCACTACTATAAATCATATTTTTGAATGGATGCAACTATCCTCCATACAAATTGCACCATTGACTAAATTTTTAAAAAATGAAGACACAATAAATTTTTTTGAAATTTTTAGCATTTGATCTTCATGATTTGTATAATTTGTGATAAAAAACAACAAAAATTTGAGCAAATTTTGTTGTGTTTTTGTGAATCTAAAAAGAATCATGTTTGACTTTTTTTTTTGTCTTTGGTGCATTTTGTCTAGAGATTAGCTAGCCCCTTTTTGAACCCTACACATAAATTGACTTGATGTAAAAATGATATAACTATTAGAGATGTTAACAATGATATGGGAATGCAATTTAATGGTGACAAAATAATCAAATAACTAGAATAAAATTTCAATTAAAATTTTGTATATTAACATAGTAACATGATAAATTACACAGCACAACAATTTATATGTAACATAGTATATACATAGCATCTCAGGGGACATTTGGCAACTCCTGACTATTGGAATACTTTAGAATAGCTAGGGGGAGTGGGGTTGAATCAGTTATCCAAGGTCCAGATGTATAAATAAATTTTTTTACAGCTTTAGTGAACCCATAAAAAATTTATACTCATGCATGCATCCATAAGATTATGCAATCACTTAAAACTTGTAGGTTAATACCAAATCAACTTGTAGAAATGTAAAGCATGAAACATAACAAACTCATCAACACACTTGACACAATGATTTATGTGGAAACCCAATTTGGGAAAACCCACTAGTAACATGCTACTCTTTTCACTCTTCTAAAGTGATGCCCTGTGAAAGGCCAACCTTGTTAAAGGTTACAATACACACTATTAAATGTGACCCAATTAAAGGATTTCAATCACCCTATTAGGAGTGAGCCTTTTTAGAGGATTTTAGACCATTCACTTGGAATGTCACCCGATTAAAGGATTTACAAATGACTGTTAGGTCAACCTTAATCCAAAGGATTTACCCTATACTGATACAATTGTTAGAGAGTAACAATAAGGCTTTGATCTAATACAACTTAGAACTTCTCTTGTAGATTACAGATCTTTGTTCATTCCTCAATTCTACTTGGCCTTCATACTTTGTAGCTTTGATAGCTTGTTTACCCTTTAATAATTTATCTCCTTAAGCCTTCTTGCTTAACATGTCATTGCAGACTCTTCTCTTAGGTCACTAGATGAAGCAAAACCCTTGACTCCTTGTCTCCCTTAGGTTCTTGCACATGAAAACCTTGCTTCATGACTAGCCCTCCATATAAATAGGAAATTAAAATATTTTACCACTCATTCTCCATCATCCAATTTAGGGTTAGGATGGATTAGGTAGGATATAATGTATCTACCCCATATCTCATATTTCTTCTAGAAACTTCTCCTAAAATTCACTTGAATTCACCTATAAATGTTTTACGTTGAATTCTATGCCACCAGCTCATCAACCTTATCTTCCAATTGTTCACACAATCCAAGAAAACAAACTTGTTAGCTCAGATTCATCAAATCCACAATCTTTTAAATAATGTAGCAGCTTGGCATTATCAAGCTTGTGATGCTCGACTCATACTATGTTGCTTGGCATCCATTGTGAAAGTACTCAAAATGAACTAAAGTTTACTAGTACTCAGCATCAACTAAACTTTACTTGACATCCACTGTTCTTCTCAACATACACTAGAATAAACTTTTACTCATCTCCAACTAATTTTTTGCTCAGCTTGTACTAACTTTTCTCGACACCTACTATCCACTCGATCAAGCTTGGCAAACAAACTTTGTGTAACTTGTTCTTCTAATTTTTCTTAGTGTAACTAGCCTTTGTAACCTTAAGTAGATTATCAATACATCATGTCATCACTATCTGAATTGATCCTTGTACTTCATTACATAATCATAACTCAACCTTTCCTCTAGGTGCTATTGTTACATCTTTTGATCAAATCCTCTTTGTCAATCAAATAAGTGATAGTACTTGAATCTTATAAGTAGTTGTCTTACCAGAAAATAGTAGGTTTGACATCAGTGACAAAATAATGATTGAAACACATAGTCTTCTTCAACAGCCTCCCTCTTTCAATAACCTCTCTCAACAATGATCTTTTCAATATATTTTCAACAATCTCCCTCTTTGGCATTGATGGCAAACCAAACTGATCAAACAAATCAACCAAACTAACTAGGTTAAAATAGTAGGAAATACCAAAAAGAAAAACTTGTATTGAAATATCTCCCTCTATCAGCAACTTCCATCTTTTGATTAGGTTACAAAATTCTTTCTTATAACTCCCTCTTACTATATCTCCCTCTAACTAGGTAGAATAGGATTTCTCCCTCTTTCTTATATTCTTCTCTATCTCCTTGATCATACTTGTGTTCTCTTCTTATCAGTAACACTCTCCATATCTTTGACAAAAATCTCTTGATATTTCCCTCTTGATTAGTAATCATATTGTTGATCAGCAATATCTCCCGCAGCATTTTATTGGTTTGATCAGCAAAATATCTTCCTCTTTGATAACAATGCCAAAAACATACTCCAAAGACTTGTCATCTTAACATGCAGATATAGACTTTGTCAAATTCTTTTTGTTTCTCCCTCTGTCACCTTGTTTGTGACTGATTTAAAGTTTCATCTCTTTGATTACTTTAGGCAGCTCCTAAAGTAAGATCCTCTGCACCAATGTGTAACATATAAACATCATCTTGTTTGATGTAGGGCACTCCTCTTGTTACTTAGATAGCCTTTGATAGAGGTATCACCCTAATTTACCTCTTAGATACTCATGAGCATCCTTAGGTAATGGTTTTGTGAAGATATCATCAATTTGTTCTTTTGTGTTGACATATTCCATCTTCACCTCTTTATCTTGAACTAAATCTCTCAAATAATGATACTTGATTGCAATGTGCTTTGTCTTTGTGTGCATTACTGAATACTTTTATATATTGATAGCACTAGTGTTATCACAATAAAGTATTACTAGTTCTGTGATTTCTTCCTTCATTCCTTTGAGTAGCTATTTGATCCACACAATGTTTGTACAATTTATAGTAGTAGCAACATATTTAGCTTTAGTAGTAGATTGTGAAGTGTAACTTTTTTTCTTGCTAGTCCATGTAGCTAGTCACTTGCCTAAGAAAAATTCTCCTCCATTGATGCTCTTTCTATCATCAATGTTTCCAACCCAATCAACATTAGTGTAGGCTCTCAATTAAAAAAATTCATTCTTCTTGTAGCATAGACCAAACTCTTATGTTCCCTTCAAATATCTCATCATTCTCCTCACATTCATTAAGTGATTCTCCCTAGGATTAGCAAAGAATCTTGCAACTATCCCTACATATAATGTAATATCAGGTTTGTTGTATACTACATATTGCAATTTTTCAATCATAGACCTATGCAATGTTTGATTCACCTTAGTTGAATCATCATTCTTTAACAATATGTGTCTTATCGCCATAGGTGTACTTATTGGTTTGGAATCCTCCAATCCAAAAGTTTTCAATATCTCCTTAGCATACTTTGATTGAGTGAGGTATATACCATATTTCATTTGATATACTTGCAAACCTACAAAAAATTTGATCTCCCCAAACATAGACATATCAAATTCTTGCTTCATCTGATTTGCAAAATCCTTACATAAAGCATCTTGACCTCCAAATATGATATCATCAACAAATATTTTAGATAACAAAATACCTTTTCCTTTCTCTATCTTCATGTACAAATTTTTTCTATCATCAGTCCTTTAAAACCCAATCTTCACAAGATAATTGGGAAGTCTCTCATACCATGCTCTTGGTGCTTGTTTCAAACCAGATAGAGCCTTGTGTAGTCTACATACCATGTTCTTACTGTTAACATCAACAAAACCTTCTGGTTGTTCTATGTAAACTTCTTCCTCTAATATTCCATTCAAAAATGCAAATTTAACATCCATTTGATAAACTTTGAAACCTTTGTATGCAGAATAAACAAATAGAGTTCTTACTACTTCCAATCTAGCAATAGGGGCAATTTTCTCTTTATAGTCAATTCCTTCTTCTTTTGTATATCCCTTGAAAACTAATCTTGCTTTCTTCCTTGTGACTTCACCATTTTCATCTAGCTTGTTTCTAAATACCCACTTGGTACCAATCACATTTTTGTCTTCTAGTCTAGAGACTCCATGTTTTGTTCTTCTCTATTTGTTCAATCTCTTCTTCCATGGCTTTGCTCCAGTCAACATCTTCTAATGCATCTCTTACTAATTTGAGTCCCTTCATGCTCAGAAAACATGTATCATTTATTAATCTATTTCTATTCAGTGGTCTAGCATCTTTATCTCCAATTATTTGAGTAGTAGGATGATGTCTTTTCACATATTTAGACAATCTTGGTTCAGCTCTTGTTTCTTCATTGTGTCTTTCAACTTTAGAATCACTGTGTATATCTTTTTCAGGTATCTCAACATCTCTTTCATGTTCACTAATCTCAAAATTAGAATGTATACCCTCTTCATTCCATAACTTGGCATCTAAATGTCGCTTGGTTCCTCAGTACAACTCGGCATTCATTGGGTGTGACGCGGTAGTCACTAAAAGTTTCTATTGACTTGTAACTTGATTTGTAGCATCTTCTTCTATAGGCATTCCTTCAAAAAATTATAAAAATTATTTATATTCTTTAGGCTTTTTCATAGGTTCAGCCTCATAAACTTCTATATATTCATCAAAGTTCACATTTGCACTTTCCACAATTTTGTTAGTAATATTTAAACACTTATAAGCTTTACTTCTTATGGAGTATCCTAGGAATATACCTTCACTTTTTCCATCAAGCTTGCCATTCCTAACATCTTTAAGAATGTAACATTTACTTCCAAATACCTTAAAGTCTTTTACATTGGGTGAGTATCCATACCACTATTCAAAAGGTGTTGAATGAGTACCTTTCTTGATTTGCACACGGTTCAAGGTATAGACAGTTGTGCTTATAGCTTCTCTCTAGTATTTCAAAGCAACATTCATCTCCATCATGAGTGTTCTAGCATAGTCCATTATAGATCTATTTATCCTTTTATCTATTCCATTTTGTGGAGGTGTTCTAGGGGCAGATGCTTGTCTTTTGATTCCTCTATCATTACAGAACATCTCAAATTTATTTGATGTGAATTCTTCTCCTCTGTCATATCTCAAACACTTCAGACTTTTACCTATTTCCTTTTCAACTCTTTCCAAGTACCACTTAAACATTTGAAAAGCATCATATTTTTGTTTTAGAAACATAACTGCCATCATCCTCGAATAGTCATCAACAAATAACATTATGTACTTTTCTCTTTTGTAATTTTTCACATCAATTGGTCCACACAAGTCAATATGAACAATCTCTAGTATTACTTTAGAGGTATAAGTTTTACTCTTAAAACTTAACTTTTTCATTTTGCCTAACTAACATTGTTTCCACATTACATTATCAGGATTCTTCAATTTAGGCAAACCTCTATATTTCTTCATGTTATTGATACCAACCAAGTTATCAAAGTTATCATGACATAATCTCTTGTGCCATAGCCATACATCATCAAATTTTACAACAATACAAGTAGCATCCTCTATGTCAAGATAGAATAGATTACTTCTAGTTTGATCACCCTTTCCAATCAGTTTCCCACTTGTGTCATATATCTTAGCAATCTTGTTTTCAAATTCAACCTTACATCCTAGATTATTTAGTTGTGACACACTCAACAAATTATAGTTAAGTCATTCAACATAGTAAGCATTATCACACAAAATCTTGTATGTGAGTTTGATAGAACCTTTTCCTTTTATCAAACATGGTGCATCATTACCAAATCTTACACTATTTCCATCATAACAATTCAAGGTAATGAACTTACTTTTGTCTACATTCATGGGATGTGAACATCCACTGTCAATGATCTATCTATTATTCTTGTTTACACAAGTCACAAGTGCAGCTACCTCATCTTCATCAAATTTGTCCTTCATTGCAACATATACCATCTTATCATCATGTTCATCAGAATCATCCTTTGTTTCCTCTTCAGCAATGTAGCAAGAATTCTTGCCTTTTCCTTTGCAGCCCTTGTTGTCTTCATCTCTTCTACTCTTGTATTTGTTACCACCTCTATAGTTCTTCTTCTCTAGGCATCTAGCAGCAATATGACCAACCTCATTGCAATTGAAAAAAAAGATAGGTAACTTATCTTTGAACTTGCCTTTACCTTGTATGAAATCTTCTTGCCAGTAGTGCTTCAAGTTGTTCAACATCCTCCTTATTTTTATCACTATCAATGGACATATACTTCTTTTTCTTCTTCTTCTTCTCATTAGGTTCCTTCAATGACACCTTAGCTTTGAAAGTGGATTCAATCTTTTCAAGCTTGTAATTATTGAAGCTAGATAGCTCAAAAGCAGTGAGTCTACCTAGTATACCTTCAAGTGATAAATTATTCCCTAGAATACATCTTAGTTCTTGAAATGCATAAAAATCTAATAGCATAAATAGGTAACAGTGTTCTCAAAACTTTTCTTAAAATAGTATCATCATCTATATTGCTAGTAGTTCCTTTAATTGCATTGGCAACTTCTTTTATCCTTTCAACATATTGAGAAATATTCTCGCCTTCTTCCATTCTCATATCATCAAACTTATCGTTGAGACTTTTAGCTTTGGCTCTAAGAACATTTGCATCTCCTCCATAGATAGTGGTTAGGGCATCCCTCATTTTCTTTGCACTTTCAAGACCTTTGATATCATCAAATTTGGCATAACTTAGGGCAAAGGCAATCTCCAACATTTCCTAGTTGTGTTCTTTCTTCTTTCTCATATCTTCAACAATTAGAGCACCAGCAGGATCAACATGCTCCATAGAAATAGTAGATTGTGCATGATTTCTAAATCCTCTAAGGTATAACTTCATCAAGCTTGGTCATGTAGGAAAGTTATCTCTATTGAGCTTGGGTACTTCTCTTTTAGACATCTTGATCTTTGTGCTTCTAATACCTTTAAACTAGTTCTCTCAAGCAACTATGCTCTGATACCAATTGTTGGAATACATTAGAATAACTGAAAGGGGGGGGGGGGGGGGGGGGGGGTGGTGAATCAGTTATCTAAGGTCTAGATGTATAAATAAAAAATTCCATGGCTTTAGTGAACCCATAAAATATTTATGCTCATGCATGCATCCATAAGATTATGCAATCGCTTAAAAATTGTAGGTTACTATCAAATCAACTTGTAGAAATGTAAAGCATGAAACATAACAAATTCATCAACACACTTGACACAATAATTTATGTGGATACCCAATTTGGGTAAAACCACTAGTAACATGCTACTCTTTTCACTCTTCTGAAGTGATGCCCTATGAAAGGACAACCCTATTAAAGGTTACAATACACACTATTAAATGTGACCCAGTTAAAGGATTTCAATCACCTTGTTAGGAGTGAGTTTTGTTAGAGTATTTTAGACCATCACTTGGAATGTCACCCAGTTAAAGGATTTACAGATGACTGTTAGGTCAACCTTAATCCAAAGGATTTACCCTAGACTAATATGATTGTTAGAGAGTAACAATAAGGCTTTGATCTAATTCAACCTACAACTTCTCTTGCAAATTACAAATATCTATTCTGTCCTCAATTTTTCTTGGCCTTCATACTTTGCAGCTCTAATAGGTTGTTCACCCTTCAAGCATTTATCTCCTTTAGCCTTCTTGCTTAGCATGCCATTGCAAACTCTTCTCTTTGGTCACTAGATGAAGCAAAACCCTTGACTCCTTGTCTCCCTTAGGTTCTTGCACATGAAAACCTTGCTTCATGACCATCCATCCCTATAAATAGGAAATTAAGATATTTTCCCACTCATTCTCCATCTTCCAATTTAGGGTTAGGATGGATTAGCTAGGATAAAATGTATCTACCACATATCTCATATCTCTTCTAGAAACTTCTCCTAGAATCCACTTGAATTCACCTAAAAAAGGTTTTCCTTGAGTTTTGTGTCAGCATCTCATCAACCTTATCGTCCACCCGATTCATACAATCCAAGAAAACAAACATGTCAGCTTAGATTCATCAAATCCATGATCTTTTAAATAATGCAGTATCTTGGCTTTATCAAGCTTTTGATGCTCAGCACATACTATGTTTCTCGGCATCCATTGTGAAATTACTCGACACAAACTAAAGTTTAGTGGTGCTTGGCATCAACTAAATTTTACTTGACATCCATTATTCTACTCACCATACACTAGAATGAACTTTTACTTAGCTCCAACTAATTTTTTGCTTGGCTTGTGCTAACTTTTCTCAGCACCTACTATCCACTCAATCAAGCTTGGCAAATGAACCTTGTGTAACTTGTTCTTCTAATTTTTCTTAGTGTAACCAACCTTTGTAACCTCAAGTAGATTATCAATACATCATGTCATTATTGTCTCAATTGATCCTTGTACTTTATTACATGATCATAATCAACCTTTCCTCTAGGTTCTATTATTACATCTTTTGATCAAATCCTCTTCATCAATCAAATAAGTGATAGTACTTGAATCTTATAAGCAGTTGCCTTACCAAAAAATAGTAGGTTTGACATCAATGACAAACCAATGATTGAAACACATAGTCTTCTTCAACAGTCTCCCTCTTTCAATAATCTCTCTCGACAATGATCTTTTCAATCTATTTTCAACACTGACGACCCTTGATCACTATGAGTTACAACATACTTAGAAAGAAGGCAATGTGGTGGCGGATGTTATGGTAGGCTTGGGATTTGATTTGGGTAGCCTAAAAAGATGGATGAGAATTGAAATGCTACTATACTATATCAATTCCCTCATTAGTAGTGGAAAGACCCCTCTAAACTATGATTGATGCATATCCAAATTTGGAGAAGTAACAACTTTGGCATCTTTTCTAATTTTATTACAATGATGGTTAAGACTACCTTAAATTTGATGGGACATTTTGTGATATTCAATTATGCAGATTTCATCATGCAAGGGCATAGAAAAAAGAAAGCCATTGATAATCCCAACATTAAAAAAGGATTCATCATTTTTTTGTGGTATTGGCTAATTATGGAAAAGGTTATCATTAATATTAATATCATATTGTTAAGGTATTTCACTTGAATCCACATCACTCCCCATAATGATGTTTCAAAACTATCTAAACATTCTGGATATCACATCCTTGTGAAGTATAAGGAAGAAGTCATTTTAACTATTAGACACATTATTTTTAGCGCTAGGTCTGTGAAAATTGAGGTTGTGTTCTTCCTGCAAATGATAATTACTGAGCTTGTTGAAAGTGATATCATTGAGGAGCAGGATTCTATGGGTGGGGACTTTAACAAACTAGAGCCCACAAAGATGGAGGATTTCTCCAAAAGGCAGGAATCCTAGATAATGTTGAAGGAAGGTGGGTTTGTCCCTTACATCTAGGCCATAGTTGGTAACGATGAGAATTGTACTCAACAACTCATTAGTAGCTAGAAAGATAGGGGTTCACTATTAATGGTATTACTTTCTAGGTGAATGAGGAGTCCATAGCTATGGTAACAAGCCTTGAAATAACTGGAAGGAATTGGTAGAAAATCATGAAGGTGACGAACGAAGCTAGCATGTCTAGTTTTTTTAGATGGAATGAAGTCTGAGACCAATATCATGGAAAATTTTGAAGGGATAAGTTATTGGAGCCCTGGGATGATGTGTGCCTAGTCATAATGAAGTACCTCACCCTCAAAGGTGGATATGGTATGTGTTATCTCTATCATTTCCCTTTGCTTAATCACTTTAACAATAGGGAGTTAGTCTGCATTCCCTTTTTTCTAATGCACGCCCTAGAAGAGATAGTTATGGATGTTGAGGAAAAAAGAAAGAAATGGGCTAATTTTTCTATTCTATACCAAGGGCTCATGTTTCATTTATTCCATGTCCACCTGGCCCTATGCCCACCTAGAGTGATTGCCATTGATAATTTCCTCCCCTATGTTAACCCCCTTTGTCTAGAGTTTGCAGGTTGTAGTTACACCCCTACTCCACAACCCTCACCAAACCAAACCCTAGTCAAGAGCAAGAAGGACAAACCCTAGGTTCTAGAGCTAGTTTCCAATAAAAAAACAAAAATTGAAAAGAGGGTTGAGGTGGAGATTGGAGATTCAGATGAAGAGATCGTTGGGAATAGAAGAAGATCAAGTAGGCTAGCCAAGACCAAGGGTAGAATCAAACAAATGGCTAGACACTCATAGGAGGTTGGGGAGGAAGATACAATTTAGAGGAGGGTGCTAAGATGTCAAGGGATGGTAAGGAGGATTTAAAGGATGATGCTAACAATAAAGATGAGGACAAGTGAGATGACACTGTTGATGGCACCTAGGATTTTGAAGCAGAGAACCCTAACAAGGACCTGTCCCAAGACCCCACTTACATTTTTACCACTTTCACCCTATTGTTCGTTGCTAACTAGGAAGACCCTAATTCTAATAAAGCTTTCCCCAACAATATTTCTTCCCCCATTAGGAATTATGGTATGGAAATTTAAAGGATCCTACTAACATTCTAAATGTGCGAGATAAGAGGAACTCACTAGTGAACTACAGCAAGGCAATAAATTTAAGTAGTGTGAAGGAGGTGTATGTTACTTGTAAAGACCTCCAGGAACTAAAGGATCGGTGTAATGCGCTGGAGGAAGGCTTCACCTTATTCTCCAAGTTCACTCTAAAGGTGACCCATGTAGTTGTGACCACCCTCCAGCTTATGGCTTAGGAGAAGGAGGAAGAGGCCCTTAGTAATGAATATTTGAAGCTTCTTTATAACTTCCTTGTGGAGGACTGGACCAATGTTCTTTTGGCTGTGAAAAGCAAGAAGAAGGTTACCAATTAGTGGGCCTTTGTTCCTATGCTTGGGGTTTTTTTGTGGGTGCTCTGCTAGTTGTTTCTTCCTGTCTCATTCATGATGGTTTTTCTTTTTCTATTGAACTTGAGTTTGGGTTGTGGGTGGTACGATGCGTTAACCACTCATGTGCCTTTTTATAATTTGTTAAACTATGTTAGTATTAAGTGCATGAACTTTAGTACTCTTACTAACTATTATGATGCTAATTCTATTTTTTATGCAAATCATTAAGGGATCTGTTTGGTTGTTTGTTGGTTTTGTGATGGTAGTTTTGTCACTATTGTAAAGGGTTAGCCCCCTTGTTTTGACTAATTTTATTTCAAAAACATATGATAAATTAACTTTTTATTATTATTATGCACATGTTTCATAGAGATTTTATTATTTATTTATTTTTACTATGGAAAATTTGATTAATAATTAGAATACATGAAATACAACTCCTTTCATGTCATATTAATTTAGACTAATCACTTGTATTTAAATTTGTGATTAATCTTTTCTTCTTCAATTATAACTATTTTATTTTTAATTAAAAAATTATATTAAAAAATTCTATTTTTCAAATATTGAAATTTATTTTTAATGTTAATCAAATATTTATTAAATTATATTATATATTTTCATTAAAACTTCTATTAAGTTTTTAAAAATTTAATCTAAAATTCTTAATAGATAATAGTAAAATGTAAATATTATTAATAGAAAAAATAGTATTATTTAATAATATTCAAAGTACAAATATTATTATTAAATTTAACAAGATTTTGATGCTTATATTATCTTTGATTTTTTAAAATATTTTTTCTCTCTATTCCATAAAAATATAATATTAAAGAGACCAAAAAATATAACTAATTATTTTTGTGTGTGATTATTTGTTAATATGTATTTGATAATTTGTTTATATTCTAATTCAATAAAACTCTTTCAAATTAATTTATCTCTTAATTTAAAACAAGAGTTGTGATACAACTGGAGTCGTCCAATTTTACAAGGAAAAATTTACAAATTCATTATTAACTAATATGAAAGCATTTGATTTTGTGAAAAATCAAACTATTGCAGTCACTGATTATTAATCTCCTATCACAAATGATTATTAAACTGCTGAAAATAAATTTCCAGCTAATATCGAAAAATAACACAACTGCAACTTCACTTAAAATACGGAAAGAAATGTGCAACAGAATCAACACAATATTTTCGGACAAATTGTCCCTGGAAAAACCCCTAAGGGAAAACCAGTTCTACAGATGAGAAATTATATTAAACTTCAGCAAATCAAGAGATACAAAATTTCTTTCCTCATACTGGCAGAACTCCGACAACCTCCTAATTTCTTCCGCTGATATTTCTCACTGCTATCCCTGCGCTAACACTGCGCCCTTGCTAACACTGCAAGACTGTTTGCTAACACTGCAAACTGCTTCTCCAAAAGCTTCCTTGCTAACACTGCAAGACTGTTTGCTAACACTGCAAACTGCTTCTCCAAAAGCTTCCTTGCTAACACTGCAAGACCGTTTGCTAACACTGCAAACTGCTTCTCCAAAAGCTTCCTTGCTAACACTGCAAGACTGTTTGCTAACACTGCAAACTGCTTCTCCAAAAGCTTCCTTGCTAATACTGCAAGACTGTTTGCTAACACTGCAAACTACTTCTCCAAAAGCTTCCTGCCTTTGCTAACACTGCAAGACTGTTTGCTAACACTGCAAACAGCTTCACGAAAGCTTCACTTGCTAACCCTGCAAAGCTTCCTGCCTTTGCTAACACTGCAAGACTGTTTGCTAACACTGCAAACAGCTTCACGAAAGCTTCACTTGCTAACCCTGCAAAGCTTCCTGCCTTACTCTCCAAATGCCCCCTAGACCCCTTTTTATACTACTCTCGTTGGTAAACCAACGACCGAGATTAAATCAAACCAATGGCTAAGATTAAGACAACTCAACAGCCAATAATAGAATTGGTTGCAAGGTGTCCAAAAGGGAATCTCTAAAATTAGTAAATAATAACCATTTACTAATTTTTGGCAAGTGGACAAACAGCTGTCCAAACCACCCATAAATAAAACCGCTATTCATAGATAAGGACGAACAGCTGTCCAAGCTACCCATAAATAGTGCTGCTATTTCCGGGTCAGAAATAACAGCTGTCCAACTAACAATAATTAACACTCCCTCTTAGTGAGGAAGTTGTTCTGCATGACACCCATCTTATCTCTGAAGAAGATAAATTTGGCCTTTCCCAAAGCCTTCGTCAGAATGTCTGCTACCTGCTCATCTGTAGGTATGTATTGTAGTCGAACAACTCCCCTTTGTACACAATCTCTGATGAAGTGATATCTGATATCTATATGTTTAGACCTATCATGAAACACTGGATTTTCAGACAACTTGATGCAACTCTAATTGTCACAATGTATCATAGTAGTCTCAACCTTCTGACCAAACAAGGCTACTAACAACTTTCGAAGCCATATAGCTTCACATGTTGCCATGCTAACTGCTATGTATTCTGCTTCTGCTAAACTTAGAGCCACAGACTTCTGCTTCCTGCTTAACCAAGATACAACTCCTGATCCCAAGCTGAAACAACACCCTGAAGTGCTCCTTTTGTCTATTGTACTTCCTGCCCAATCTGCGTCAGTATAGCCTATCAACCTGATACCTTCACCTCAAACATATCTGATCCCATACTCGACTGTACCACACAAGTAACGTAGCACATGCTTAGCCGCTATCCAATGCATTCTCTTTGGTTCAACCATGAACTGACTAAGAGAGTTTACTGCAAATGCTATATCTGGTCTAGTGTTGACCAAATACATAAGCGTACCAATCAACTGTCTATATAAAGTGGGATCTACATCTTTCTCCTTAGATGTATCGTCATGCTCTGTGCTCACCTCCGGAACACTTGTCACGGTCTCACGAAGCAATCTAAGTGCTCCATGATGAATATGGCCCAACCTCCTATGCCATAGCTCTCCAAGATCTCTAGGATTATTGTTGCTCATAAGTGCCTTAGGAGTATCAAACTGCAATCTATAAAGGCGACCACTCCTAACTCCAATAGTTATGGGTGATTTCCAATCCTTGTGCTTAATCAACACATGTGTCCCTCTAAAGAGTACATTATACCCCCTATCCTGAAGAACAGATACAAAAATCAAATTCATACCTAAGCCCGGCACATATAACACATCATGAAGAGGAATTATCTTTCCATTCTCCCTCTGAAACTGAACAGTCCCTTTCCCAACAGGGTTGAGTTTGGACAAGTTTCCCATAGAAATCTGGATGTTGGTGTCCTCCTCCTTGTAACTGGAGAAGTACTCTCTAACTCCTGTCATATGAAATGACGCCCCACTATCTATATGCCAAACACACTATGAGGTTGAGCTAACCATACAAGCTATGAGTGCAAACTCATCTTCCATTCTGCTGGAGAGTTCTTCTACACTTGCTGAAGCTGCCACCTGCTTCTTACCCTTTTTCCTCTCTGGGCAATCACTGACATAGTGGCCAAACTCGTGACATCCAAAGCACTTAACCTTAGAAAGGTCCTTCTTCTTCTTTTCACTTTGTGAATTTGATCCTTTGCTAGATCCCTTCTTTGCTTTCCCTTTACCCGCTAGGGCAACGTTCTCTTGTTCCACCTCATTTTTCTGACTCTTGTTGGCCCCATTGACAAGACTTAGTCTAAACTCCTCCTGAGTGAAATCAGTCCATAGTCGATCCCAACTCGGTAAAGTATCTCGTCCACTGACAACTTGAACAAAGACACTCCATTGTTTAGTAAACCCATTTAGGCTATTCTCACTAGCTCATCATCACTAGGGCTATCTCCAATAGCTGCTAACTCATCCTTGACAAGTCTGAGCCTGGTGAGGTAACTTGTGACGTCTTCTCCCTTATTCATCCGGGTATTCTTTAGCTTCTCTCTGAGAATCAACTTCTTGTTAGTGGTAGCATTCTGGTACAGATTTAGAATGGCGTCCCACATCTTCTTTGCTGTATCTAGCTTCAAGATATGTGGAACAATATGATCCTTGACACCATCAAGGATAATCCTCCTCGCTTTGGCATCGTCCTTCCTATATGCTGCAAGCTGTGTTGCATCCGTTGGTACAGGTACACCACTGGTAGCATAATCCTTGATACCATTCTCTTCCAACAATAAAGAAATTATGGCCTTCCAGACACCAAAATTTGAGGCACCATCCAATCTATCCTGATCTCTCAAACCAGCTGAAGCCATCTCAAGGGTTTAAAGCAATAATAAATCTAAAGAGATCAAAATTTCTTTCCTAGGGCAAAACTCTTCTACCCTTAACAATGCTCTGATACCATGTGAAAAATCAAACTATTGCAGTCACTGATTATTAATCTCCTATCACAAATGATTATTAAACTGCTGAAAATAAATTTCCAGCTAATATCGAAAAATAACACAACTGCAACTTCACTTAAAATATGGAAAGAAATGTGCAACAGAATCAACACAATATTTTCGGACAAATTGTCCCTGGAAAAACCCCTAAGGGAAAACCAGTTCTACAGATGAGAAATTATATTAAACTTCAGCAAATCAAGAGATACAAAATTCCTTGCCTCATATTGGCAGAACTCCGACAACCTCCTAATTTCTTCCGCTGATATTTCTCACTGCTATCCCTGCGCTAACACTGCGCCCTTGCTAGCACTGCAAGACTGTTTGCTAACACTGCAAACTGCTTCTCCAAAAGCTTCCTTGCTAACACTGCAAGACTGTTTGCTAACACTGCAAACTGCTTCTCCAAAAGCTTCCTTGCTAACACTGCAAGACCATTTGCTAACACTGCAAACTGCTTCTCCAAAAGCTTCCTTGCTAATACTGCAAGACTGTTTGCTAACACTGCAAACTGCTTCTCCAAAAGCTTCCTGCCTTTGCTAACACTGCAAGACTGTTTGCTAACACTGCAAACAGCTTCACGAAAGCTTCACTTGCTAACCCTGCAAAGCTTCCTGCCTTTGCTAACACTGCAAGACTGTTTGCTAACACTGCAAGACTGTTTGCTAACACTGCAAACAGCTTCACGAAAGCTTCACTTGCTAACCCTGCAAAGCTTCCTGCCTTACTCTCCAAATGCCCCCTAGACCCCTTTTTATACTACTCTCATTGGTAAACCAACGACCGAGATTAAATCAAACCAATGGCTAAGATTAAGACAACTCAACAGCCAATAATAGAATTGGTTGCAAGGTGTCCAAAAGGGAATCTCTAAAATTAGTAAATAATAACCATTTACTAATTTTTGTCAAGTGGACAAACAGCTGTCCAAACCACCCATAAATACAACCGCTATTCATAGATAAGGACGAATAGCTGTCCAAGCTACCCATAAATAGTGCTGCTATTTCCAGGTCAGAAATAACAGCTGTCCAACTAACAATAATTAACAGATTTTCCATTTGAACTCTAAAACACTTGTAACAAAATTTCATATTAACTGTTTTCAATATATTATTTCAAACATAACTTCTTTTACAATTTCCACTCTTACAAAGTCTTAAGATTAAATGTATGACATTTTTCCTTGTTGTTGAAGGAATTGTAATGTTGCCTGTCTTTTATAGAAAAATATTATATAAATCCATCTTTGTACAAATCAACATCATCCATAATTTTGAATTGATGTATTATGAAATTTTATATAAATCCATCTTGTACAATTCACATCTTCCATAATTTAGATTTTTGTGAATTTAATTATTATAGTTTGAGAAATTGTTTTGGTGTAATTCCTTAAGTTTGAAAATAGTAAATATTTTATAGCTAAAGATTTTTCTTTTTAACAAATAGATACATAATTTAGAAGATTTAAATAAACAACTTTAACTAAATAATAATAATAAAATTTTAAAATCAAATACAAAGTTTATAGTTTAGTCAATAATATTTATAATTTTGTTTTTTATTTTTTTTGTAAAAATAAAGGCATGGTCTTCATATAGCATGAAATTATATGATATTAGATAAATATGACCAAAAGTGATTATAGCAATATACAAATGACTTTGAGTAAATCTATTTTACTTTTTAAAATGTTAAGCAATATAATAAAATATTTATATAAGCATGTAATAATTATTTACATGCAAGAAATATTTTATTTATTTCATATAATGAATAATATTTTATCTAATTTAATATTTTATGTATTATATATAAATACATTCATATATGTTATTCAAGATTAAAATAATAAATAAATTAAATAAATTATTAAAATAGGAGACTAACTATACATTACCAATTCAGCTTGATGTAGAATTAAGACAACTAACATATTCATACTTTAGAATACTTGATTTAATTAAATAATAATAAATAATGTAATAAATAAGAATGAAAGTAAATTAGTTATTAATTTTTAAGTAGTGGTATAACATAGAAAACTAAACCAACACATGTATTGCCCTTTACCCCCTATAATTAAAAAGAAAAATTATGAAAATTTAAAGACTCGGAAACCAAAACTTTTCATCTACATCAAAACACATTTCAAGAGAAAAACATAACAAAATGCAGAATTCCCAATGTTACAATCTATACAACTTTTTTACAATACTGTGTTCATTCCTCTCTCGATTCCTATTCATTCCTCTTTAAACTTTTGACAATATTTTTTAATTAGATAAAAAAAATTATAATTATTTAATTAATTAGAACATCATTTGCTATTCTTTTTTTTGAAAAGTTCAATCGATTCAAGTTGACGCCATTATTTAAAGAGTTGTTTAGACTTAATAAGAAAAATTATGTTATTTAAAAAAGAAAATATTCTATATATATATATATATATATATATAATTAAAATAAAAAAATAAGAAGATGAAGAGGTAGAAAAATAAAAACCTAAAAGGGGTCAATAAGGGAGTAATTAGTGATGAGGTCATAGAGAGAGGGGGGTCAATGATGAGGTCAATAATGAGGGGGGGTTCAATAAGGTGTATGAGATATTTAGATGGGGGAGAGGAGAGAATTAAAAATATATTAATTGGCTGGGAGAGATGGAGACATATGAGATATAGAAAGAGGTTAAAAGGGGGATAAGATTGTGAGAGTAAGTAGGGAAGAGAGTTCTAGAGGGTACATAGGGGAAACAAGATATGATTTAGAGAATAAGACAAGAGGGAGAGATCTAGAGATGGAGGGAAAATATGGGATAGAGATTCTGAGAGGAGGGAGGGGAGAGAGTGAAAGGGAGTAATTAGGGGGAGAAAAGTTTGTGTATGAGAGTGAGGTAAATAAGAAAATAAGCAATAAGAGATAGTGAGACAATGAAGGTGAGTGACAGAAAGATAGTAATTAGTTGGCAGAGAGTGAGACATATGAGGTAGAGAAAGATGGTGAAAGAGGGTAGAGAGAGAGAGAGAGAGAGAGAGAGAGAGAGAGAGAGAGAGAGAGAGAGAGAGAGAGAGAGAGAGAGAGAGAGAGAGAGAGAGAGAGAGAGAGAGATGGGGCATATATAATGAGAGTATGTAGGAAAGAAAGTCTAAGGGTAATTAGGGAGAGATGCATGTGTGCATGTGTGTGTGTGGGAGAGAGGGGGGGTGAAGACGCGGTGAGTAAGGGAGAGAGAATGGAAACATGGGAACTGGCAGTGAGAGAGAGATAATAAATGGTAAACTAAACTATAGTGTACCTAATCTATGGCTAAACCAAATTAAATTAAGGTATAGCACTAAATTTAAAACTAAATATAATCCTACATTACAAATCAAAACCTAACTTTAATAATAAACCAATTATACCCATACTAAACCAAACTAAACTGTAATGATAAGAATATGTTAGACTAAATTTACTATTAGAAAAAACCACACAAAAATAATTTCCCCTAATAGAAAACCATATGAAACCCGAATCCTAAATATAATGAAACACTAGATATTAAGTTCAACCTCGATCTTACAGATAATTTACACAACAAAATCAACTTCAAAATTGATTTCTAAGAATAATAATAAATGAACATAAACCTATACATGAAACTAATTTAATTCATAATACCAAAATAAATTAAATACCATCCCTTGACATAAGAAAACAAATTGGTGTCCAAATTTTCAAAGTTCTATGTGATATTATATTTATTAGTTAAACCATTGAAATTTAATTATTTTAAATTATATTTCATAAATTAATATAAAAATATGTACTTTTTCTAAAAATAAATTAGATATACTATTTTGAAAAATATTCTATTCATAAGATATTACATTTTAATTATTTTAATTTTTAATAAATAAAATATTTAAAATTAGAATTATTAGATTATATAAAAATTTTGAATTAAAAGTACACATCCATTTGACATTTGAACCTTAATTGGCACTGTTATCTCTAAAAGTTGCACCTAGACTAGATTATAACTCAGTCAACTTCAAGTAACATGGAAACACTCCTAGGTAGTGGGAAATACCTAAGTTAGGAGGAAATCTCTGGGTTATAGGCCGACTCCTCTTGATGTCTCATTGATTTACTTCTTCAAATAGGAAAATAAACTTGAGGGGGAAAAAGGGATAGAAAGATTGCTTGGAAAGTAAACACTAAAAAAGTAAAGTGGGGCGATACACCAGATGGTAGGATGAAGATATTTCTAGCCTAACTTGATGAAACACTTCTACGCAGCTAACAAGAACTCAATATTGCAAAGAACCATTCACATATAAATATTTCACAAGAAGGATGTGCTTTAAACAAGGAGTTGAAGGGAATGCTAGTATTCACAATGTCATAACTTGAAAAAGAGCAGAGTATCTTGACTTGCAACCTATATGAATAATCGAATCTCTCTTGCAGTTAAAACTAAGATAGAACCTAGGGATTTGAAGAGTAAATCTCAGAAAATTCTATCAAATCAAAATTTTAAGAGACAAGGAGACACAATACTTGGGTTCTAATATTGTTCCTTCATTCAGATTTCAAAGGTCATGGAATAAAATTCACCCAGATTGACTGTAAAGATAAAGTGATTTGCCAAGGAAAGCATAAAGGAATCCTGAGAGATCTCGACAATGTTATCTTGTATAAGACTTCAAAATTTCCAGCCCATTCTCCATATCTTGGGAATCCTTAAATAGATCAAGATTGCAACAAGCTTCAGATAGGAGGGGCACATGTCATAAAATCAATGGAATAGTATAGATATCTCAGAGAATTACATTCACCATTAAGTTTTACATCTTCCCATTATGGGTGACATTAGAAGAATAATCATAAAAAAAAAAGATAGGTGCTACATGTTGCAGGAGTACCTTAACTACACTTTACTTCTTGTGGCATTAAAAGACCAAATCCAAAACCACCCTCGTCAAAATAGCATTAATCCCATGGCAATTATCATATATTTCTTGGCAGTTATCCCATGGAATGATCAGATTTGATCTCTACTACTTTCACACCCAACTGCAAGTTTGATATTCATTAAAAACTACCCTACTAGAATTGCCAACTCACCTCTTTAATCGATGCCAACCCATGGATTACACTAGCCATTCCCATATCAAAATATTATCGCCACTGTAGGGTCAAATATTATTTGACCATGTGTAACAACATGATATGTTGGGTCTGCCACCTTTTCATTATATTACCATGCTGACCCAATTGACCCATGATATTATGTCATGATGGGGAGATACATTTACTATCACCACTAGCACCTTTTTTAACTGTGACGGCTAGCTCCTTGTAAAAGTGGGCCACTTGGACACATGTCCATTAGGTGCTTCCTTGCATTGCTTAAATTTTGATCATTTTTGCAAAGCAGATAAGCATTGACTGTCGATCTCTAAGTGATCAACAATCATGAAAGACCCTCATTATTATTGCACCTACCATTAATATTTTTTGGACCCACATGACACGCAGTATCCAACTCATTGAACATGTCAAACCTTGGTGAATCAGTGTGAAGCATCTAACATGAGATCCATCTCGGCAGCTACTTGGTATCCTATCTGACATTCCCTCTCAGCACTGACATTCCACAAGAAAAAATAGACCCATATGCCACATGGCATAATGTCACTTCCCTGCATAAGCTATTCCATAATGTGGGAAATCGACATCCATCAATCTCCACAAGATCAACGGTCGGGTAAGATTTGTGTCATTACTTGGTCTAGTCATCAACTTTGCCCAATAAAATGTGCTTTGTATGCCAGCACAACCTGACATGTCCATGTTGTTCTGATAGGCTCCCTTTTGCAGCCAACTAAAGGACATGACATCATAGATTCTACATGTTAAGACCTCACTTTCTCACATTGTCTAAACTTCTTACATCTTCAAAATGCAAAAAAGAAAGAATCGTAGATCTTACTTCATCTAACGGTCCCAAAAATGCATAGTTCATGTCATGCATTGACCAATGAGGATGCCTCCTTTTACCAACTATTTTGACAACCTTCTTGACACCTTTATTTTCCTATGGCCCATAAAGAAAAGGGACCCACATGCCACATGGTACAACATTGCTTGCCTGCATTGTTTAAACATTAAGCATTCCCAGAATGCAGGCAAGTGCCAGCTATGGATCTTGAAAGATCTAACAGTGCTAAAAGATGCATGATTGTCTTCTTTGAAAGTTAATGCATGACCCACAATGGAGGTTATAATAAGGTTTAATTGCAATGTAATTCATGTAGATTAAGGGTTCTCTTAGGGATATAAATGATCAATATGGTCAAGATTTTACGTATCCCTCTTATTGTGTGGGCATTAAATGAGTAAAATATATTTTGTTTTCACCACCCTATGAAATAGGACTGGTCAGACATCAGACCGGTAGCCTTAAACAATCTTTTGGGCATAGAGTCACCAAGGAATGAGATCTGTGTGCATCAAACCATAAATACTACAACCTCCACAACTACAAAATTCAAAACTTGGCTATCTCCAAATAAACAACTTGTGCACGTGCACTTCTTGGAAACAGGAAGAACAAAAAAAAAACTACCTATATACATTATTTACATACATGCAAGGTTAAACAAACCCATTGACTGGTTTTTTGAAGTAGTTGCCCCTCCACACCAATTGATTTCTTCTCTCGTGCATAAGGGCAGATGAAAATGGTAGCAAGCACAACAAACATGCTGTTGCAACTTGAAGCATCTTCTGAATGCTGAAAACCATGAAGCTTTCCAACACTGGGACACCTTGGTCCTAAGTGAAGTAGACTTTCTCTTCCTTGTATAACTCTTCCTCATGCTATGAAATGAGCATGGTTGGGGCAACTTGCATTGCCGCAAAGATAGATGCCTAATGGGTCATCCTCTTGATGGCTTCAGGTCTAAGCACTCAGCCTTGACCTCACTATTGTGCTCTGGAATAGTTGTATCCTCTTGGCTAGTAGGGGCTAGCTTCAATGGTGTGGCTAGTAGTGTGCATGTATCCTCTTCTTGCTGCTAAAGAAAATGCTCTTTGTATATAGGAGATGATAATTCAACATCTATGGAAGAGCAGATAGCATCAAACTAGTCCAAAAGATCATCTTCATCATCAATCTTCTCCATTATAGCTGCAATAACATGCATAGGTTGAGGGGAAACCTCATGCATGTTAGTATGTCCTTCCTCAAGGATGGAGTTATCCTTGGGATCATCCTTTCCATCCTCCATATCATAAAGGATAGTCTGCTGCAACAAATGGTCTTCTCACTCGGTTTGCAACAAGTCCTCACTCAATTGTGAAGGCTCAAAAGCCATGATTTGTTCCTCAAGAGAAGGAAAAACCTTTTTTTCTTCTTCTTCCTCAAAAAAGGAGAGAAGCTCTTTGAATAGGAGGAATGGATCCTCCTCCTTCTCAACAACCACATCCTCATTCTCCTTGGCAAGCTACAACCTATGCTCCTCATATGGCGATGACTTGTTAGAAAGACACGAGGCCTCAAGTTCATAGAAATCAATCTCCCCCATCCACTATGATGTCCCCATGTCACAACAGTCTCTATGGTAGCTTGAAGAAGAGAGAAGCTCTTCTTCATGGGTTGTCCCTGCTATTGTGGTATTGCATTTGGCTTGGGGAGTAGCCTCATGCACATCAATATGATCTTCCTCAAGGGTAGGAACTTCCTCTTGATATTCTCCCTTCTTAATCCCCTGTTGCAACATGAGTTCTTCAATTGATGGTTGCTTACTTGTTGTCTTTGATGTAGGCAAAGATATATCCACTTCTTTGAATAACAAAGAAGGAACAATAATCATATTGGGATCCATCATCATTGACATGTGGAGGTGTCTGAACTATAGGTCGAGGTTCAGGGCAGCTTGGGGTTGAAATATGGGGAGGACTGCTTATTCTAAAGCCCAAAAACCTACTTTTGGGGGCTTCTTCTTCAACCTTCTACATTTAGGCAAGCCTAAACTTTTCCTCCTCCTCAAACTTCATTGCTTGTTTCTTCCTCTCCAACAACTAGAGAACAATCTCCTGAGCTTCATTGAAAATATTAAAAATCTCAGACACCATGGTGCAAATATGAGGATCATTTTCCCACATCCCTCTCTCACTCTACTACTCCTTAACTTAGGAAGTCATAATAAGCATAACATAAGAAAAATTTCCACAAATCGTATCTAGGTATGGATTTTCAACATGACTTAAATCCTTTCCAAGGTCAGAAAACTTGAGCCCCAAACTATTTAGGTGGTCAAAAAACTCTTGTACCTTTGATTTGGGATCATTGTAGGGCTCTCAAGAAGATTGGGTAGGTTGATCATTTGATATTGCAAGGGGAACCAAAGCTAAATAGGAATCAACATATGGGTCTGAATTTTCCTTCCTCTCCTGCTGGTCTTGGAACTCTTGGATTGAGATATACTTGTTGGGGGAAACTGTAACACATGCATGGCCAAAGATGACATGATGGGTTGGAATAAAATCAACCTCTTGGTGTTCTAGATGATCATGTTGGTCATAACTAGGTTTTGGTTGACATAGGGAATGAGAAGGATGAGGAACAACCTCTTGATGATATAGGGGAAAATGGGAGGTATCACAATTGATGGGATCCATGGTAAAGCATCTAAGAGAATAACTTCACAGAAATACTAAGGAAAACATAGAACATAGTTGATCGCCTCCAAAGGCTGATTGCACTAAGAAAAAAACCCAATTCCTTAGTGAATGAAGATTATATTAGCTTCCAGTGGAATTGTATAGTTGAAATTATTGTCCCACCGGGCATGCCAAAATTGTTATCTCTAAAAGTTGCGCCTAGATTGGATTCTAACTCAGTCAATTTCGAGTAACATGGAAACACTCCTAGGTAGTGGGAAATACCTTGGTTAGGAGTGAATCTTTGGGTTATAGGCTGGCTCCTCTTGATGTCTCATCGATTTACTTCTTCAAATAGGAAAATAAACTTGAGGGGGGAAAGGGATAGAGATATTGCTTGGAAAGTAAATACTGAAAAAGTAGAGTGGGGTGATATACCGGATGGTAGGATGAAGGTATTGTTGGCCTAACTCGATGAAACACTTCTACGCAGCTAACAAGAACTCAATATTGCAAAGAACCATTCACATATAAATATTTCACAAGAAGGATGTGCTTTAGACAAGGATTTGAAGGGAATGCTAGCATTCACAATGTCACAACTTGAAAAAGAGCAGAGTATCCTAACTTGCAACCTATATGAACAATCAAATCTCTCTTGTAGTTAAAACTAAGACAAAACCCAAGGATTTGAAGAGTAAATCTCAAGAAATTTTATCAAATCAAAATTTTAAGCAAGGAGACACAATAAGGGTCCTAATACTATTCCTTCATTCAGATTTCAAAGGTCATTGAACAACATTCACCCAGATTGACTATAAAGATAAAGTTATTTGCTGAGAAAAGCATAAAGGACTCCTAAGAGATCTCGATAATGCTATCTTGCATATGACTTCAAAATTGCCAGCCCTTTCTCCACATCTTTGGAATCCTTAAATAGACCAAGATTGTAACAAGCTTCAGATGGGAGGGGCACATATCAGAAAATCAATGGAAGAGTACAAATATCTTAGAGAATTACATTCACCATTAAGTTTTACATCTTCCCATTATGGGTAACGTCAGGAGAATAATCGTTACAAAAAAAGACAGGTGCTACATGTTGCAGGTGTACCTTAATTGCCCTTTGCTTCTTGTGGCATTCAAAGATCAAATCCACAACCACCCCCACTAGCATAGCATTAATAGTTGCCACAGTATTTTGAGAAAAAATCATATATTTCTTGGAGGTTGTCCCATGGAATGGTCGGATCTTATCTCTACTACCTTCACACGCAATTGCAAATCTGATATTCATTAAAATTGTCCTGCCTGAATCACCAACTCACCTCTTTAATCAATGCCAACCCACGGATTTCATTGTTCCATTCCCATATTAGAATATTATCACCACCCCAAGGTCAAATATTATTTGACCATGTGTAATAACACGATATGCTAGGTCCACCACCTTTTTGTTATATTAACATGTTGACCCAATT
Organism: Cupressus sempervirens; assembly: GCA_028749045.1. Lineage (NCBI taxonomy): Eukaryota > Viridiplantae > Streptophyta > Pinopsida > Cupressales > Cupressaceae > Cupressus > Cupressus sempervirens. The sequence continues at coordinate 518,425,542 of CM053789.1, forward strand.
GACCCACGATATTATGTCGTGATGGGGAGACACATTTACTATCACTGCCAGCACCTTTTTTAACCACAATAGCTAGCTCCTTGCAAAAGTGGGCCACTTGGACACCTGTCCATCAAGTGCTTCCTGGCATTACTTAAGTTTTGATCATTTTCGCAAAGTGGGTAAGTGTTGATCGTCGATCTCTAAGTGATCGACGATCACGAAAGACCCTCATTATTATTGCATTTTCCATTAATATTTTTCAGACCCACATGACACTCAGTATCCAACTCATTAAACATGTCAAACCTTAGCAAATCAGCGCGAAGTATCTCACATGAAATCCACCTCGGCAGTTACCTAGCATCTTGTTTGACATTCCCTCTCAACACCAACTACCCATAAGAAAAAATAGTCCCACATGCCACATGGCATAATGTCATTTCCCCACATTCCCTAAAAATTCAATAGTTCCATAATGCAGGAAAGCGACATCCATCAATCTCCACAAGATCGATGGTCTGGTAAGATCTGTGTCATTACCTAGTCAAGTCATCAACTTTGCCCAATAAAATGGGCTCTATATGCCAACACAACCTAACATGTCCATGTTGTTCTAACAGGATCCCTTTTACGACCCATTGAAGGAGATGACATCACAGATTCCATGTGTCAAGACCTCGCTTTCCCACATTGTCTAAACTTCCTGCATCTTCAAAATGCAAGAAAGCTAGAACTGTTGATCTTACTTCATCTAACGGTCCCAAAAACACATAGTCCATGTCGCACATTGACCAATGAGAACACCTTCTTTTGCCAATTGTTCTGACAACCTGCCTGACACCTTTATTTTGTCTACGACCCACAAAGAAAAAGGACCCACATGCCACATGGCACAACGTTGCATGCATGCATTGTCTAAATATCAAGCATTTCCAAAATGCAGGCAAGCGCTGACCCATGGATCTTGAAAGATCTAACATTGTCGAAAGATGCATTATTTTCTTCCTTTGAAAGTCAATGTAGGACCCACAATGCAAGTTATAATAAGGTTTAATTGCAACATAAGTGGCAATGTGGATTAAGGGTTAAAACTTAGGGATATAGACAATCAATATGGTCAACATTTTACATATCCCTCTTATTGCATGGGCGTTAAATGAGTAAAAAAAAAATTGTTTTCACTACCCTAGGAAATAGGACTGGTCAACCCATCCATTTTGTGCATGGTGATAAAAATGGGTAAGAGGCACATTAATACAATCACCACTTCACCATCATAAATATTTTTCTAAAACTATTTTTAAAGAGTAATAAGGAATATAATATTGTATATGGAAATTACCACCAAGTAATTATTTGATTCTTCCATGTAGGATGCCACATATATTTGATTATATATAGAGAGAGAGGAAAGGTGAGAGTTCTTTAAGCTTTAATTTCATTATTGATAAAAGAAATTATATATTATTTAAATTAATGCTTTGATAACTCTTGTCTTCCTTATATACTTCTTCACATATGAATGTCTTTATGTGACTGAAGAACCTCTCAGAATTTCCAGAACTTGTAGTGTGCAATTAAGTTTTAACTTTTAAAAAATTCAATTTTTTTTTGTTAAATCATATTTCATCACAATACCCTCAACGTGATTTAAATAAATATATATAACCTTTTGGCGGAACACCGTGTAAATCAAATCAGTTGATAACTGACATGATAGATAGGACGGCGAAAAGAAGGGATGGCATGGCATGATCCAATATGGAGTATGTGACATGATTGGGCATGACTTTCAATGGGGCACCGGCTACGGTGCAACATATTTGCACTGGGTCGAGCCCATTAACGAGTTTATTTATATATACATGTCATCTTATGTTAATTTTAACATGCATGAATTAATGCTCTGTCCTTCACTGTAACAAATGCGATTACCAAAGCCGTTTGGTGACACATTTGACTTCTGCTTAAAAGTGGTTTGCGTTAGAAAAAGTTTTGCACAGTAAAAGTTATGAGCAACAGTTCTTAAATAATACTTACCTTACTTTAATTTTTAGTAGTTAATTTTATCTTTTAATTAAGTTTATTAATATATAATATAATATTTATTGAACAAATATATATATATATATATATATATATATATATATATATATATATATATAAGTAAAGTTTTGAATTGATTTTGATAAATTGTGATGTTTTAATTTTGTTAATAAGTGTTTTTAAAATATATATTTTATTATATTGATATCATTTAATAATATCAAGTTGTGTGGTTAAAAAAATGTATTTCACAATTCAATTTAATAATAGGTTTTAGTAGATACATTAAAAGTAATATAATAAATTTTCATCTACATCTCCTTTCCATTTCTTTTTATTATTTTAAATAAATATCAAAAGACACAATATGATAAATATTATAGTATAAGTTTTTTTTTTTTACTTTAAAAATATTTTTAATAAGATTATAGTATACGAATAATAAATAATAAATTATTTTGATTTTGAAAAAGAGTTCTTTTAATTAATTTTAATAAAGCTTAAAAGCAACTCTACATGTAGTTATAAATAAGTTTTGAATTGAAAGCAATCTTTACATGGTTGTCAAATAATTTATTTAAAGTATAATAATACATTACGGTTATAATCTTAACACAATGTGTAATATATTTTTTAGATTTTGAAAGGCTTTGTGAAATCAAATGAGAGAAGTATCATCATAAATTATAATTATAATTATAAATAATTCTATGTTAAATATATCTATTAAGACTTACTATTGCTAAATAATAATAATAATAAAGCAAAAAAATAATTTCTAGAAAGTGAAATATAAAATATCACTCTCAATTTTTTTTACAATTGAAAAATATGAACATAGATAGATTGAGAACATTTTTTTAAGAAAGTAAGTGACTAGGTTAATTGTAATTTTCCATTAGCTCTCAACTTTTTTTACAATTGAAAAATATGAACATAGATAGATTGAGAATAAGTTTTTTAGAAAGTAAGTAACTAGGTTAATTGTGATTTTTCATTAGCTCTCAACTTTTTTTACAATTGAAAATATGAACATAGATAGATTGAGAATAAGTTTTTTAGAAAGTGAGGAAGTAATTAGGTTAATCATAATTTTTCATTAGCTCTCAACTTTTTTGACAATTGAAAAATATGAACATAGATAGATTGAGAATAAGTTTTTTTAGAAAGTGAGGAAGTAACTAGGTTAATTGTAATTTTTCATTGAAGTGGGGAAGTAACTAACACTAAGTGTAACAATAAGGTGTACATAATGTCATGACATGGGATGTGCATATAAACAATAATGATTAGGGTGCAACATAAAAGATAATAATATTTTTTTAAATATAAATTAAATGATTAAGTATGTCTATTAAAACTATTATTAAATTGAATGAAATAAAATATTTTTATCACTACAATTTAATATAATAAATGATATTAATGTAGTAAAATAAATGTTTAAAAAATTCTTGTTATCAAGATTAAAATAACACAAATCACCAAAATAAATTCAAAAATTAACTTATTTAATATATTCGTTTGAATTTGTTCAATAAAATATTATTTAATATATATTCGTTTGAATTTTTTACTTGAACAGTTATATATTAAATAATATTTTCTTGAATTCAAAATAATTTATTATTTATTCTTCATATACTATAATTTTATTAAAAGTATTTTAAGAAAATATTTTTAAAGTAAAATAATACTTATACTATAATCTTTGTCATATGGTGTCTTTTGATATTTATTTAAAATAATAACAAGAAATGGAAAGGAGATGTAGATGAAATTATTTATTAGATTGTTAAATATCTACTAAAATCTATTATTAAATTGAATTATGAAATATTTTTTTTTTAATCACACAACTTGATATATTAAATGATATCAATGTAATAAAAAAAATTCTAAAAATACTTATAAACCAAATTAAAACATCACAATTTATCAAAATCAATTCAAAACTTTACTTATTAAATATATGTATTTAGATTTGTTCAGTAAATATTATACAATATATTAATAAACTTACTTAAAAGATAAAATTAACATAGGATGGCATGCATATATAAATAAACTCGTTAATGGGCTCGGCCTGGTGCAAATATGTTGCACTGTAGCTGGTGCCCTTTCAACGGTAGTCGGTGCACACAAATTCAAAAGCCCACTATCTTTGAATTATTAATGAGTGTGGCACATACATACTTGGCTAATTAGAAATACACGTGATATACTCAAAGAAATTTATCAAAGATTACATTTTGAAACAAGAGACGCAATGCGTCGTAGTTCCTGTCGTTGTAGAGGTGTAGTAGAGGTGTAGGTGAGTGAGAATAAGATTAAATAGCTGTAAATTAGGATTGTGAATGCATTGATTTTTGCCTAGAATTGCACTTGTCATCTGATAGATGGCTCATATGTTTTCATAGAATAAAGTGATTTTTAATTGTGAAATAATATGTATATAATTTAATATGTACATTTGTAAATAATAGATAGATGTAATACATATAAATTAATGTTAATGAATAAATATAATATAATAAATAAGAAATAACATATAACTATTTAATTTTAGCACATACTTTAGGAAAACTTAATAATAATTTATACATCTTTTAGAATTGAAGTATTTTTTTTTTTGTGGTTATTTCCTTCACTATGTTTTTTGATGTAAAATATAAGTATTAATTTAATATTAAAATATATATTTAAGTTTTAAATATATTTAAGCTAAACGATAAATTGTTTAAATAAAAAATAATAATAATAAATGATATAATTTTTAAATTGTAACACTTATCAATTATACATATTACAAACACTATTGTAAAATATAATTTTAAAAAAATGTTGTTTAATTTTTTTTAATTTATAAAAGTAAAATGATAGCAATAATTCAATGCTAGAAAGGATGATTTATTCAGGCTGATGCAGATTCAAGAACGTAAAAGCATCGTTTGGATGTGTAGTGCCTACCCCTAGTTGGCATTTTTGCTATCATTGCTTAACCCTTTTTAGGCCAATTTTATGTTTGATGATTATTCAGTGTTTTTAGTTTTCGATGATGATTAGTTAGATGGATTATTATGTGTTTTCTTATGGATACTTACCCCATACTTGCATGTGTATGGTGTGCGTATTTGTTTTTTTTTATGTATGGTGTTTCTGATGTGGTTAAAGAAGGGAGTCGTAGTCACCTGCTAGTCGAGATCTACACGATGCACCACTTCCTGCCATTGCCTGTTTAGCTTAGAATATTGTGTTTGTACATGCGTGGATTTTATGCAAGTTGCAGGTACTGGGTATCGACTTCCCTGAATTGCCAAGATGAGCGTACCCTATCGCATTATCTCAATGGTAAGAGAAGGGAGATAAATTCTTAAGTCCAAATCCTAAACCCTTTAGCCAATTGTCCTAATTGATAATTAAGACAAGTATCTGAGTTAAGTACCCTCCGACTACATCAAATGATGTAATTTCATGATTATAACCCTTTTGTTTGATTTAGTATGTGTTTTTCTATGATGGGTTTTCGTATGTTGCTTTATGAGTCCTTGATGTATTTTCTATTAATTAAGTCTAATTAAAAAGATTAATTAATGATTTAATTTAATGGAGAATTAATACGATATTTTTAATATTTAATTAATTGAAAAATTAATTAAATAAAAGAATTAAAATTAGAGATAAAAGTTCAAAGATAAATTTAGAACATAATAATATTTATTTAATTTAATAATAAAATATTTAGAGTTCATTTTTAAATAAATGCTAAATATTATTATTAATTGAATTAATAAATATTTTATCAATTAAGTTTCTAAAATGAATTAAGAAGTGGAAAATATATTAAATTATTAAAAAGATTCTACATTGCATGATGCGTGCATGAGTTTAAAATAAAAGAAATTAATTAAAAAGATAAAATAAGTGAAAATAATAAAGATATTTTAATTAAAGTGTGCATGAGATTAAAGTAATAAAGATTAAAAATAGAAGTAAAGAGGAAAATCAAATGAAGTTATTTAATAATCTAGTTAACATGCATGAAAAGATAAAAGAAAGATTAATAAAAGCTAAATTTGGAGTTGAGTCTTGTAAGCACAGAGTTATTCCGGGTGAACATATAGTTGGTTCCTCGATTTAAGGAGGGAGAACTCTTTATCACAATTAGAGGGTTCATTTTTTATGGACACGAGTTTTTTTAGAAAAATTTTGGGAGACAAATTTTGGAAGCAAATTTGGAAGCGAATTATGGAAGGAAAATTTGAGAAAAGTTTTAGAGAGAAGTTTTTGGATAGAAGCGAATTGTCTCGCACATCTTCTTGGCGTTGTGATTTTAGCATCAGAATCTAGGTAGATTCTTATTGTTGAGATAATGGGTGTTGCACACATTACATAATATTGTTATTTTATTTTTATTATGTAATGTTGTACCTAGATGGACGTGCAACATGTAAAGATTCCCATAAAATATTCTTGATGAGTTGTATTGTAACATTGTGATAATATTTCATGTAATTATTTAATATTGGGGAAAAGAATTAAATGCCCAATATTAAATGTGGGGTCAGTGGGTTAGGTAGCACATGATTTTAGCACATGGTTTATGTAATACCACTTAGTGGTTTTGTGGAACTTGCTACTATATAAGCAGCCACAAGGGTAGTGTTGCACACATTGCATAATATTGTTATTTTATTTTTATTATGTAATGTTGTACCTAGATGGACGTGTAACATGTAAAGATTCCCATGAAATATTCTTGATGAGTTGTATTGTAACATTGTGATAATATTTCATGTAATTATTTAATATTGGGGAAAAGAATTAAATGCCCAATATTAAATGTGGGGTCAGTGGGTTAAGTAGCACATGGTTTTAGCACATGGTTTATGTAATACCACTTGGTGGTTTTGTGGGACTTGCTACTATATAAGCAGCCACAAGGGTAGTTGTTGTAGAGAGAGAGTAAGAGTGACAAGGAGAAGACAAAAGGCAAGAGTCGAGCGGGACAAGGCTTGACAAGTTAGCCAAGGGAGCATTTGTGAAGGTTGAAAGCATGGCATGGGATGTGTGGATTCATGCTTGTTCACATAGTTTGCTCGGTTGTGGCTATGGCCATGAAGGCTTCCATGGTTGTATGGCAATGGTATTTTTGCTGAATAATACATGATGATGGATGCTTTTGGAGGCTGGGTTTTTCTCTCAATGAGGGTTTCCCAGGGTATATCTTGTGTCACATTTTGTGGGTATGTTATCTATTCTCTTGCATGTGGATTTTAATTCCGTGTTTATTTCAGATCTATTATGGGTTATGTGGAAACAGTTATATTATTTGTTGCCAAGTTTCCTTACACTTATGTTTTAAATTGCATAATTAATTGCGTTATTTTAATAAATTTGTCTTCTCCGTGACTGTGAATCTGAGTGTTTGTATATTGTTACAACGAATCCTTCAATCTTGTAATTTTTGGAAAATCTTGATAGGCGTGTTGATTTCTTCTATGTACAAATAGATCAAGAGAAAACTATTTAGGGAAAAACTTTGTTTTGTAGATTAAATAAATTAAAATTTGATTCGGGGAGGGTTGAAATAAAAGATCATCTTAATTTGAAATTCGAATGGTTAGAATAATTTTCTCTATTAGATTTTAATGGTGAATATTTAATTAGAAATAAAATAAATATATCTAAAATTATTGATAAGGGAGGAAAAATTCTTTGTAATTAATTTTTATTAAAAATAAAATTATGTATATATTATCATGTATTTGAAGGGGGTTTTGAAAAAGTTAAATAATATATTAAAAAAAAATTAGGAGGAAGGGTTTGGATTGTTTATTTAATTAAACAAAAATCTTTTATTTAAAAAAAAATTTAATATACATTGGGAAAACGTTTTATAAAGTTTTTAATTTAAAAATATATATATAATAATAATAACTTACCTCACTTACCTGTCTTGTTTGGCGTGCCTGCGTATTCCCATGTGCTACGATGGGCGACATTAAAAAGGGACCGCATGGCCTGGCTTTTAAAGCCTGCGGCAACCTTTAAGGTTGACCGCACGGCTTTACCAGCGGCTTTGTAATAGTATGTAATATAGGTTTTTTTTCTTTTTTTTTTTATTATGTATATTAAAGTTTGTATGTGCAAAGTATATTTTAATATTAGTTATTAATATTTTTAAATAAAGTTTTAGTTAATTATTAAGAATTTTAATAAAACTTCTAATTAATAATTAATCATTTTAATAAAAGTTTAGTTTAGTTTTAATTTAATTAGTAGTTAGTAACAATATTAATAATGAGGTTGTAAGGTTATAAATAATTTTTATTTTATTTTAACATTACTTCTCTATTATTTAATAATGTGAGTTTTATTATTATTTATCGATTTAAATATTGAAGCATTTAAATATAGTTATTTTTAATTAATAAAATTATTGATAATTTTATTAATTATTGATATCTAATAATTGTTGTGATATTAATACAAGTACTTAGGTTGTTAATCATTAATTAATTTAATTAAAAATTAGTTTAATTAAATTAATGATGAATTTTCTTTAAACAAAAATTGTAGAATTATGAATAAGATTAGTTATATGATTATCAATTAATTTAATTAAATATAATTTTAATTAAGATTAATTAATTAATGAAGTTATATAATTAGTGAATTATTAATGAATTTGATCAATAAAGATTATTTCAAATAAATGATTATCCTTGGAATAATTTAGGGAAATTGATTTAAATATAATGGGGTGATTGCTACTTTGACTCGAATAGATGAGGGGACTAACTCGTAGGATAAAATTGAGAATCTCTTTTACCTAAAATATACATTGAAACAAGACTGAAACCTTACTTAAGCTGAAACTTTATCAGATTAAGTTTTAGACTATTATGTTTTCTATGCACTGTCTATGTTTGGGGTTTGGGTGGTCTTAGAGTGTTGACCAATTTAGGTTGTTTACCAGAGGCTTGAGGGCTATGTGATTGTGATATTATGATGATTTCTTCTTGATCTTTCTAAACCCAACCATGGTGTTGTGTTGATATGCTCTATGATGTGTGTGGATTATTGACTGTTGTTATTGTTTTCCAATTTCCTTCTGTGGAACTGAGGTGTATGTTATGAGTTACCCGACTTAACCATTTTCGAGTCATCGATCAGTTATATTTGATTTGATTTCCAGTCGCTTTGAGAGGACTGAGATGTTTTGAGTGATTTGTTCTTGATGATGTCATTGTGTGACATGTTTTGACTTGACCATTTTGGAGTCTTCGATCAGTATTATGATTTATTATTGGGATACATTTTGTTTGCTCGTTGGAGTACCATTGGATATTGTAATTTATCATTGATACCTTCAGATGCTGATAGAGATCTGTTGTGATCATTATGATTATTATTTGATTCTTTTCAGTTGCTCGTGGAGAACTGATGTGATTATTATGATTATCTTTATGATGCTTTCCAGTCGCTTGTATAGGGCTGAGGTGATTTTGTGATTTGTGATTTCATGTGCCTAGGGTAGGTTATCTATGTGTAGTGTCGGGAAGTGGCTTGCAATGGGGGTCGGGGCCTTAAGTGGCTGCCAGGGTAACTCATTGTAAGTTGTTTTAATAAGTGATAACATTTACACTAAATGGGAATTAAAATTAACCTAATAAGATAATTGTATGTTCTCTCCCATGCCTTGAGTGCTAGTATAGGCTAGGATGGGGTAGAGAGAACGTTTGGTTACGACCTTGCATTCCGTAGTATGCCTCGTCAATATGAGAGGATACTAGTGGCCACAGGGATCACTAGGGACCCGATATTCCTAATGGATTGCTCAGGTAACTTCTACGTGACTTTTGCGATGACACTTTTTCGCTTGCATAGTAGATTTCCTATGTGTGTCTTTGTGGTGCCTCTGGGTCTAGATGTCGACCTATGTGTTGGGACCTTTGAGTTAGTATACTTTTAAGATTTCTTGGACTTAGAGATTATTTATTTGGGTATCCTGTTGGGACTTGAGACTATCTCCTCAGTGCGGTGGGAGTGGACCATTTAGGTTCCACACGGTCGGGTGGTAGTGCTTTTCACTCTTACCATTTGAGATCTGTCCGTTGCTATCATGGTTGAAGCTTCTTCGAATGCTTGTTCATAATATTTAGGTGATGTTATCTACTTTGGAGGATCATCTTATGCTTTATTCTTGCATGTTAGATTTCTTTATGCATATGATGTAGTATGTTTTAGGAGTGATGTCCCTGTTACTATAGTATCGATGATCTCTTCAATGATTTGGGATGTTATGCGTAGGGGGTGGTTAGGACCCATGATGGTCTAATGATGCTATTGATGGTTGGGAGGAACCACAAACTTAGATTAGTTGTGTTTTATGATAGATGGATAGTTGTATTTCATGTTGGATGTTTATATCTTTTATGATGGATGGATGTATCGTGTATAGTATATGGTTTCATTTATTTTACTGTACTTTGTATCATGTATTCTTGGAGGATGATGTATCTTTATCTCTACTTATGTATATTCTTTTAGCCTTTCATACCCTGTGACATGTACAGTGGATGATTGAGCATTCCAAATTAATTTGCCAAGAGGTATTCGGAACAAATGTATATTAGATGGACATTGGACTTTATAATTATTCTTTCATGTGGATGTGGTAGTTGTTAGACTTAGATTAATTAAATTTAAATGTGACTCAATGTCTTGGGATCCTTAGGGAATGTAACCTATTATGTATGTTTGTTGATGATTACATGTTATTGCTTTCGCTACTATGTGTTTGATGTGTATGCTATACTTTCTTATTTTTTTTTAAAAAAAGTTTGGCAAACTTAGTAAAATTTTAGGTTAATTCTTTTGGATCTCTTGGCAGGACGTTACAGGATGGAGGGTCCCTTAGGTTGGACTACCTGGGTGGTCAATTACTATGATGTTCTTAGTTAGCTAGTCTTTCTCCTCTTTTGTTATGTTGTACAGCTGAATCTATTCTTCCTTAGTGAGGCTTGGCCTCCTTGTTGATTTTTGTGGTGGTACTTTGGTTGCTCTTTTTGTTCTAAAACTCTTATATCTAATAGAAAAAAAAATCAAAGTTTTTAAAAAATTACAAATTGAAATACTAAACTCTATATTTGATTAAAAAACTTGGTAATAAAAATAAATAGTAATAATTGTTATTGATTAGACGTATTTGATTAAAAAACTTGGTAATAAAAATAAATAGTAATAATTATTATTGATTAGACATTCATTTGTGAGGTGGAGGATAAAAATAATTGTTTTTTAAAAAGTTAATCCACTAGATAAGGAAAAGATAAGGTTGTAATTAATGCATTCATAAAATTCTTATAAACCAATGTATTTGCAAAGTGTTGAAAATTCTATATTAATATGTAATGAAAATTAATTTTCCCCCTTACTATTTTTACTCCCCACCAATCCCAATAAAGATAATTAGGTTTTTTCATATGTTAAAATCATAGAAAAAAAGTCAACATTACAAATTTCTGTATAGGCAAAAAAATATTTATCTGTCATTGGTGGGATGGAAAAGGTAACTGGCATTTAGTTGCATCTGACCGATGCATTAGTATCCTGCCAACGGCAGGAACTAATAAAATAAAAAATAAAATATACATTGGTGTCAACGTTTTGACATTGAAAATATCTTGTGTGGCAACAAATTAAAGAAAAAATCAAACAAACCTTATTCTAATAATAAAAAGATAATAGAAGACAAGACCAAATAAAATTCCCAAGCAATAAAACATGCATAATAAAGTAATAATTTATGCAGAGTTCCTGAAACTGGTAGACATATTCTTTTAGATTATACTTTTGCTAAAGAAATATGGAGAATGTTTGGCATTGTTTATCCTATTGATGTTAATATTCTTGATATTATCACTGGTCATATTAATGGTCTTCCTAAAGATACCAATTTATTTTGGAATATATTGTCATCTAACATTCTCTGGCAGATCTGGAAATGCAGGAACGAGGAAAGATACCAAGGTGAGCCAAGGGACCTTACTGAATTTTTTCGAAAGCTCACTTATTTTAAAATTTCTTTGCAGGTGCAAGCTACTACGTTGATCGAGCGAGACAAGATGAGACGGTTCCTTCATGATGGGCATGCTACTTTTAAGCATGGATACCAATGGCATAGAACCTTGGATGATCTACAAGCTTTTGAGCAAGCTTGCATTGGGCTAAATAGAGAAATCTGTAAGAAAGTGAATGCTAGAAAGGATGATTTATTCAGGCTGATGCAGATTCAAGAATGTAAAAGCGTCGTTTGGATGGAGGGTCCCTTAGGTTGGACTGCCTGGGTGGTCAATTACTATGATGTTCTTAGTTAGCTAGTCTTTCTCCTCTTTTTGTTATGTTGTACAACTGAATTTGTTCTTCCTTACTGAGGCTTGGCCTCGTTGTTGATTTTTGTGGTGGTACTTTGGTTGCTCTTTTTGTTCTGAAACTCTTATATCTAATAGAAAAAAATAATTTAACCCCCGCCGTACTATGAAGGATCGTGCATATTGAATGCGGGCCAGGTTGCAATGTTCAACCCTAAAAATAACAGAGATCTCTTGTGATTAAGAAAGTGAATGTAACATCAAAGGAATTTAGAGAAATCCCAGATTAATTCAAGCGATCTATTGCATATAATAAGATTTTGTGACAAATCTTTGGAATAGAAATAACAAATGTAGCCTCAGCAATATTTTTGGTTTAATTTTCCAAACAGTTGCCGAACCCTAAAAACTTGTTTTTGTTTCAGAGGGCTCATCTTCAAATTAGGTCATTGTCGTTGGCCTATTGTGCAAAATAAACAAGATTTAAAAGTGAGAAACTTATTAATTTTTAAGAATTTGTTCCTATCAATTTTCACAAACAAACAGACTTTAAATTGTTTATTTAGAATTATTGGCAATATGAATGAATAGAGAGTAGGGGGAGGAATGTTCATCATGATATCTATAAGGTCAAGATGTGTAAGTAGTCAAGAAATTTAACATTAAACATATTTTCAAGTTTTGTTTACATTAATTTTAAATAATGAACATAATCTATTATGAATCTTTGATTAGAAAATTTGTGGTTTCGTAAAGACAACTAGGTCATTAAAAAAAATAGCATTAACAAAATGTATGTTTTTAAAGTACAATTGGGTATCCTTAGCTGAACATTCTAAGATGAAATGATATTTCATTTCAACCACCTCTTTCCATACACAATGCAAACTTTATCTTCCCACTTCCTTTGAAAATATTTCACCTATCACTCTCACATTTAAGATGATAAAAACTGGATCCCAAGTTCCACTAAACAACTAAACTTTTAGTCCAAAATAGTTAGAACTCTTAATATAATATAATATATTTTCTGTTATAATTTTTTTAATCTTTTCTTCAATCCCAAGATATTTGTGCAAATTAATATCCAACTTTGTCATCCACCTATGGATTTTTTCATAGATTTGACTCCTCTCCAATAACGAATTTGAATCAACTATAGTACACCTATCCATATCTTGAAGCCTTTTCATAAAAGAAGCTAACAAATCAAACATTCCCACCTCAGCCAAACCCTCAAATCCAATGAGTTTAGAAATAGCCGCAGTTGGACAAACTACATTTTAAACTGTCGTTGAGCATTGTTGGGAGAGGTTACCGCAATCAAGTGGACACGTGTAAAATGAGCTGGCGGGTACATCATTCTAATGATCATTGGCGTATTTTTACGCACCTCTTATTTTCCAAAAGAGTCGTGGCCTGCAGAAGTTTGATTTTTATTATTTATTATTTATTTATTAGATATAAGCCTACGTCACGAATTACTTGGTGAGTTTGTTGAATTCTTAGGAAACTTTCAAGTATATTTGTATATGTGAGTTAAAAATATTAAAGTTAAGGTTTCTTGTACTTGTTATCAATTGTTTCAAATGAAATGTTCTAATAGTTTAATAGAAGTGTTATAATCCTTTATTTAATAGGAGTAAAATTTGGCCCTTAATGATAATTGAAACTTTTCTCTAGTACTTATCATCATCCATTACAAATTTGATTCTAGTAATAATGATTTTTAATTTTAATTAGTTATAAAAAAATAAAAATATATAAGTGTTTCTAGAATTTTATTTTATTTTGGTTAAATATAAAATAAAAATAATAAAATAAGCACAATTTTCTTTAAGATCTATTTTTGATGTTTTTTCCATTTTTTTCTATTCTAATTTTATTTGTATCAATTATTAGTGTCGTAGGCTAAGTACTCTTGTGATATTTTTGCATTTGATGACTTACCTATTAATATTAAAAATTCAAATTTAATTATAAAAAAAGATTTTTATTTTAATAATTTCTATAAAATACTTTTCTATGATTTAATTGGATGAATCAGTTTAATTCTTATGTGGGCCAGATTTATGGAATGATAGTTTTTAAGACTTATATTTTTATTAATGTGATTTAATCATTTTAACTCTAATGATACTTTAAAATTAATATTGTATTTTTAATATTATAATTTACAAATTAATTTTTTTCATTCAATTAAAAATATTACATCTACTTATATTAGACAATCTTTTAAGAAATATTATGATATTTATTATTATTATAAATATATAAATTTAAATATTCTAAATATAATAAATTGATCAAATGAAAACTAAATTTCTACTAAAACTAACGACAATTACTAAGTCTTGATCAAACTAACGAATATACTATATTTTTTGTGCTTCTCTTGCTCTTCATCCTGATGATGGATCACGTAGTGTGATTCGAAACGTTGATGGTAAAAATCTTAACACAATCGAATCCAGAAGCATACCAGTACAATATAATGGATTGTGGAAATTTGTTCTCTTTAATTACTAAGTCATTAAATGACACTTGTTATTGTGATTATCATAGTTTAAGTTTTACTTTACATTGTCTTTCAATAATTTTTTCCAAGGTGGATAAGATGTGTTTTCATTAGTGTGAGGGATTAACATTTTGTAAATGATTGAAATATCTAATGCATGTCTCCTCTTCAACAAATATGTATTCACAAGTTTGTTTTTCTCATGTTACGTTCAAGCACTCTGCCCTTTCTCATAATGACTAGGAAAACACGTGGGAGAATCAGCTAGCCAAGCATTGAAAAACTACTACATATATATAAGTAGAGTAGCTCATCTTACATCTTGTATAACATATTTTGACTTAGGGTGAGGTTTGATAGTAGAATTTCAAGTTCTATTTTGAAGGATCAAGAGGTCCTATGTGCTATAAGATTAATTAAAATCTTTTTATTAAAAGTTAAAACTCATATTTTTAGGATCACATATTCAAATTTTTCATTTTTCACTCTTTCAATTTTGTATCATTTATGTATAATTACTCATCATGCTACATAATACAATGAATAGAACCACCTAACTTCCTTGGATTCTAGAACAGAAGCTGAACGATAAAATTCATCTCCTTTCAGAGACCCGTCCTAGGTTAGAAACAAGATAGACAATAAAAAGGTCACTTACATTTCAATGTTTGACTAAAATTACTTAGAAAGCAAGTCACCAAATGGATTGAAACAAAGACTACTTCAGGACAGTCACAACATGGGCTTTATCTTGAGCAACTAATAAATCCCATGAAAAGCATCTTTTAACATTCCCACTATGTTGATTTTAATCAACTCGCTCTCCAAGCCTTCTAATGGCCGGTGCATGTGGATTGCGTGGCCCACTGCAATATTTTAGTAATAATAATAATAATAAACAATTGACGGCCGTTTACTTTTAACCTTCTGAGCCTATCACAAGTCTTCTGATGTTTGGGTTCACAATAATGAACAGTTTGCCCATCTTTTTATGACGCGTTCTTCTGTTTTCTTTGGGAGAGGGCCACTTCAACATTTTTGTCTCTGTATTAATATAAGCCACAGGTTCTATTGAAGGCTTAGGGGGCTCGCTAGAAAAGTTTACAACATGTTCTTAAACTATGCCAAGCAGGTCCTATGGAGGGGCCTCTCAAACAATCAAAAAAGGTGTGTATATCATCTTTCTTGTTGAACAGATGTGCCCTATATTTTTTCTATATCTCTCTCCTTAGCCTGTGTTTCCAAATGCCAAACATTGGGTTAACATTATTTTGGACTAGAAATTGTCTGAACAGAGTATAACCCAGGAAGCAATGAATTTCAGTATCATTCAGACTGTAGTTACAAATTAGAAGTGATGATGAATGGTAAGCTCGTACTTTTGTTTGCTGATGTTCCCCTGAAGTCGGCCATTTTTATATGATTTTTATTTATGAACTTCTGATTGTTTTAGGACTAATGAAGTCCAATGTTAAGGTTTAATGAGCTTCAGAGTCGGGCCTAATTATTATACCTAAAGTCTTATAGCTGATCCTAAATCAATAGTTGATTTCGGCAACATATGTCATCTGATATTTTCAGTCTAGTGACATTTTAATATGATGAAATTAGGCAATTTTTAATTTTTAAATTTGAATGAAGAAAAGAATGAGTTTTTTATTTGATAAGTAGGAGATATTTTCTATAATAAATTAATCTATGATATTATTTAAAATTTTAATTATGTATCAGTTCACAAAAATTCATTGGTCATAGTACTCATTGTATTTAGGTAATGTTCACTAAGATGAAACATTGGATCTTTTCTGTCTCAATATTAATCCAATTCGAACATGCTTAATCATAGAGTTTCCTCTAATGTAAAGTCCAACTAACTTGATATCCCATTTAAGAAACCTTCAGCATATTGTGCTTTGCGTACCATTCATTGTAGGACTCTTTTAACTCATGTGTGTTGTATCTTGTCTATAGTTTATTATTTTAAGAGATAAATAATCGTAACAACTAGCCATGACATGTATGAGTCAATATTAACAATCCGATAGCAATATTACAATTCCTTATAAGTACATTGTGATGGCCTCCTAAAACCAGGCCCACTCTTCTATTAAACTATTATTTGATATGTTTTTCTTTTTGTGTGAAGCCAGAGACCTTGAAGGTGTTTTTGAGCAACAATGGCCTTACATTTATTAAGTACTTTTGGAATCTCGGAAAATTAATAATTTCCAATGTATTGTGCAGGATCAATCTCTGATGAATATGCATACCAAATGCAGTGAGACACGGAATAATTGAAGTCTATACAGTGTAATAGAATGGAATCTGAATAAGTTTTAATGTTATTATTATTATCAACAATTATGCAATAAAAAACTCTTGATTAATTTTATATGCTGAACTTGATGGGACATCGTGTTTTTTAACAGAAAAAAGAGAGAATTTTTCTTGATGTTAACGTATTACGTTATGTGATGTCCCCTTTAAAGGACACCTACTTTAGGAGACACAAACTTCCTCGGACAGCAACGTATGTCAAATCATTATTCATATGTGGCCATAATTATTTATTAATTTAAAACAGTATTTTAGTCAATTAATGATAAAGTCAAATGTGGGATAAACGATATGGAAAAAGAGTGTGGGTTTGTTAGGTCATTTTTCACAATTTAGTATAGGCTGTTGCCCCTTTTTTAGCTCGATAATTGAAGAATAGTACTAAAGATAAAAATGTATTGTCAAAAAATATTGGAAATAATGCTTTCGTTAATAAATTGATTAAAATTTCAAGTTGGACTTTTTTCTTGTTATTGAATGAGTTTGGGTGGCTTGAATAGATTTGTAATCACAAATTTTTACTTTATGTCTAAAATTGCATAGATATATGTGGTTATTTCTCGATGGTTCAATAGTCCAACATATGACTAATAAAATGCGAATCCACATTCTTTCAAGTTTTCTAACTTTAGTGAATAGACTAGGGTATCTCATATAACCCTCTCTTACTATATATCATGCTCTAGCACCTTGTCTTGCTTTGTCAAAATTGTTAGTTCATTCTTTAAATTACAAAATCATCCATTTTCAAGATGAATTAGACTAGCTATTTCTATAATTTAGTTTGTATTTGATTCTTTCCCACTTGATTTTGTTGTATGCACCACTTTTGCAACAATTTTTGCTACCAAATTGAAGCCCAATATCACTCTCAATTATGTCCAAAATTGGAGGAATTTCCAATTTGCACGTGTAATTAAGAAGATAGACTTATTAATAATTCCCTAAATGGATGTTCATGGGTAGTTTGACTACTAAAATTTTGATTTTTAGAGCGGAGAATAACTCAGCATTCAAGATTGCTTGCAAAAGGGAAGAAACCTTCCACAAGAAAGTATGCAAGATATGAGTTTGTTTGGTACTAAGATCTATGAGATATGTTATAATTGCACATTAGCTTTGCTTATATAAACAATGTGAGTGATAGGATAAAAAATTATGTCAACATGTTTCTTAATCGTATAACATGAGACAACTATGTTATTTATAATGTGATAATGATCTAGGACATAAGAAGTAAACAAGGTGTACGTCCTGATGAACAACTAATTTCTCGTATATAGTAAGAGGAGAACGTTAAGACCCTAGAAATTTTTGGGTTAAGATGATGCAAGAGGGGTCTTGGGTATGAGGCTTTTCAAGTACTCATCTTAAAAATCACTTACGAATGGAGTAAAGGAATAAAACTCATGGTAAAAACCTCTCTCTAAATGAGAGGATGTAGAAAAATAATCTTGTACATGTGATGAAATAAGTTACATATACTCCCATAATAGACTCCCCCTAAGTCTTTACTATTTATCATAACTTTAATGATGTAGCATATGCATATTTCATCTTTTTATCTTTAACATCGCCTTTCTTCTTTTCATCACCGTTACTTTTGCCAACACATTATACATGTCCAAGATGGTTATGATTATAGCATCTTATATTCTGATCTTTGAAGAACATATTTTTCTTAACTAAGTTTGTAGACCTTCTGCTAAGCTTCCTACAACTATCACTCTTATGACCATGGCTATAAAAAATAGAACATGTTTGACTTTTTGAGCTAAAGAAATTTCCTTTTGAATAACCATACCATCTCTCATTAAAATTCCTACAAGTTGCATTTTTGTGACCATATCCATTACAAGATAACGATAACCTTGAAAATAATATTTATACTTAACTATCTATTTCTGCCAAAAAAGTGAAGATCTAGAAACACTCCTTTTGTAACTATTTATTATCTAACTTCATCATCTCTTTAGGTGCAACATTATGATGACTCAAATCAATCTTCTTTATTCATGTTTGTTTGATATAAACTCCATACCATCTATGGTATCAAATACCATCTTGTATTCAGATCCATCAAAAGATCCTTGTCCAATTTCTTTTCATGTCCATCATTTCATTTAACATATTATTACTTTGGTCAAATCTCTCATTATTTTTTGTTTGATTCTTGACATGTTCAAGCTCTTTCTTTAGGGACACAACTTCTCCTTCCAATTTTAAACACTCAGCTATTTTAATTTCCAAGTCTGATTTAGTTACATCTATTATCCTCTTGTGTTCTTCAAACTCAATTTTTAGACTTAGTATGATATGTTATATTTAAATATATTATTTCTTTTAAGAAAGATTCATTATCTGAATTTTTCTTCAAATGTATCTTCTCATGTTCTAGTTTGTTGCACATTTCATCCTTGTCCTTCCATATAACTTCAAGGTCTTCTATAATATTTAATTTAGCAATCATTTGAACATTTAGAAACTTAATAATCCTATGAGAATCATCAAAGTATTGAATTAAAACCTTATTAACATAAACACCCTCTTTTAAATGTACCTTGTAATCTTGATTCTCCTTCTTAAGATGCATGACCACATGAGTAAGCACACAAAGATGTGATACCAAAAATATGCCACTTTAGAACCTTTTATCCCAATCCAAGGCATAGTGTGATCACCTAATAGTGCAATCACAATATAAAGCAATCACACTATGGGTTTGATAGCTCAAGACGTAGGCTTAAGAAATTCAAAATATAGTATGCTCACCCTATAGTGACAGTACACTATGCAAGTTTCTTAGCTAAATTTTAGGAATCAACACATTATTGCAAAAATGATCCCTAGAGTAATTTTGATTGTAATCTTAAACACTTCACTTGCGCAAGATCATTACTGGTTGTATTTGATTATATTTTTTGTTAGTTTGGTAATTGATATATATGTTTAAATATGTTAATAGGAAGAAAGGCATGCGTGCACGCACGCGCACACACACACACACACACCAGTTTGGGGAGACAATGCATTAACCATTGTAGGAAACTAATTTTTGTAATGTTTCCTAATATATTTTAAAGTTTCCTATGGGTTTTTAATGAGTTTTAAGTGGTGATAAGAACCTTAGGACTACTTGTGAACCCTTGGAACCCAGTCACACCCATCAACATGTGTGAGGACCCCTTATAACACATTAATCATCTCATGCTATACTTTAGGGTTCTAATATGTGCTAATCAACCCTAATTTTTTATAAAGGGAATAAGTGGGTCTTAATTAGTTCTAGGCACTCTTAGGACTCATTGTGACCTCCTAGGACCCATTATGAAACATTAGGACCCCTCAAACCATATTAAACATTGTAAGCCACACTTTTGGAGTCTCACGTGTCTTGATGGATCCTAATATGTCTCAAGGGGTCATTAGGGAACATTAGAGATCAATTAAGACCCATTAGGAAACATAGTCCCATTAGGACATATTAGGCCCATTAGGTCTCATTAGCACATATTAGGACCCATTACAACTGATTCCAACACATTAACCATCATAGAATACACTAATGTGTTCTAATGGATCATAATGCCTCATAAGGGGTCATAACTGGTCCTAAGTGGTTTAATGACCCATTATAATATTTTAAGACCCCTTAAGATGCATTAGGATCAATTAGAACACATTAAAATCCATTAATACGACCTCAAGGGGCTTAAGACACACGAATGGACTATAATATGTCCTAATGGGTTCTAATGTTATCTAAGTGATCATATGACACCTTATGGCCCATTAGGATCCCTTCAAACCAATTAGGTGTCATTTGAACATATAAGAGTCAATTACAACCCCTTAGAACACATTAACCATCATAAGACACACTCATTTTTCACAAAGGGTCACAATGGATCCTAAGTGATTATAATTAGTCATAATGTGTCCTATTTTACTTTATTGGTCCTAACGTATCATAAGTGGTCCTAAATGATCATAGGACCTCTTATAATATATTAACCACTGTAGGACACATGAATGGGATTTAAGTGATTCTAATGTATCATGAGGGATTATAATAGAGCCTAGGACCTATTATGACCCATTATAACCACTTAGGACACATTAGGACTAATTAGGACACATTAGAACCCATTAATACCCCTTAGAACACATTAAAGGGTGCATGACATACTAGGATACATGTATGTGTGCTAGTGTATGGTAACAAGTTTGAATGGGTCATAAGAGGACCTATAATATATTAATGTGTCTTAATACCCATACCAACCCCTTAGGACCCCTTAACATTCATCTTCTGATTCCTAGATGGTCTAAAGAGGTCGTAAGGGACCATATGACCTATTACCATACACTTGTGTATCCACTAAGGGGTCATAAGGGGTCCTCGAACATATTAATGTGTCATATGACCCTTTACAACCCATTGAGAACCCTTAGTGTACATTAGTGGATTGTAAGGGGCCCTAAGGGGGCTTAAGTGGTCGTATAATAGATTAATTCAAAGATTCCTTGTAACTTTGTAAGACTGTATATCACACACTAATACATGGTAAGTGGTCCTAATGGGTTGTAAAGAGAATTAAGGGGTTGTAGGAATTGTTAATGAGTTTTAGGACCCCTTAAGATTCCTTAAAAGCCCTTACCATATATGTTAAAGTGTCCTAAGGACACCTAGGACACATTAATGTGTCTTAAGGGCACCTGCAACACATTAATGTGTCATAGGATGCCTTAGGACTTCTTACCATGTACTAATATATGGTAAGGGGTCCTATAGTGTCATAGGGGGATCTATAACAAATTAATGTGTCCTACAACACCTTATGACCTGTTTGCACCACTTGATCTAACTTCTAAGGTTCTTATGAGTTGTTGAAGTAGGAGAATCCTTAGTTGGCTAGCAATTCTTTAGGATGGTGTGGTTTGACCTTGGAGTTGAAGGACTTGATCAAAGGAAGAGGTGTGGTAGGGTTGATATTGAGTTGTTTATGGTTGTTGTTTTAACTGAGAAACTCAGTTAATGCAGGCGTTTGACGATGCTTGAGGCACTCAACATATACTATGGCTTGATTTACACTGGGAACTTGGAAGTAATGTTTCTCAAGTTAGCTTAGTCAATGAAGGGGCTTAGTTATGCTTGGTGGAGTTGTTGATACTCAGTGTGTTTTTTCTAATACTCAATTTGGTCTTGGTTTTTGTGTTGCTAGAGTTGTCTGTGAGCCAACCTATTGGTATTTAATTTAGGTTGTAGGTATTTAATGAGTGATGCAACTGACTTGTGGCTTATGCATATATTTAATGTAAGGGTTTATTTTAATTTTTAATGGGCTAGGATGACTTGTGGCTTAGTTGGGTATAAGTAGGGGGTTCTTGTGGAGTCTTAAGTCATATTTTCATTCAACTTGGAGAAGAGGATGTGGTAGAGGAGAAAACTTTGAGAAGGGCTAGTAGCAGAGGCTTGGGAAACAAGGAGATTGCTTGGTGGGCTTGTGAGCACAAGTTGAGATTTTCCTTGGAGGTTTCTACTAGAGTATGGATCTGGACTAGATAGTGTTTGGGTTTGATCTTGAGAGATCTTGTAGAACTATTTTCCTAATTGCTCTTGTATTCAGCCCTAACAAGAAAGGCATTACAATTGGGCATATTGCATGTAAACAATTATATTTATGAATAAAGCATTGAAAATTGGTATCAGATCTTGCATTGTGTTGTGTTTATTTAAAGGGATTTGAATTACCTCTAGTAGGGGCACCTTTTGGATTCTCCTTGCATTAGATGGTATTAGATCATGGTTGTCATTGAGTTTGTGGATAGATCACCAAAGTTGAGGCATTTTACACCAAGACCTTGGGTTGGAGAAGTTGACCTGAGAAGATCTCAATCTGGTTGGTGATTTGTTGCAGAGGGTTTTCAAAAATCTTGGAAGATGCCTCTAAGACAATTGGAGCCTAGGGCGATTGAAGATCTCTTTAATATTGTGGAAGCAAGGATCTTAGAGAAGATTAAACCAAAATCTAGATCTGAGATGGCATTGATGAAGAGTGATATGATCACTGAGATCATAAGTACTATAGGTGGTGTACCTTGACATGAAGGTACAGAAGATGGGTATGAGGAAGTTGTTTAAGACTTTGAGATTTGTGGATCAAGTGGTGAGGAAAAAAATGATTGTGTGGAGAGACCTATGGGAAATAGGCCTGGTCAGTTTCCTAGACCTGGATATCGTTGAAGCTAAAGCATAAGATGGAGGTTTCTAATTTCTCAGGTACATTGAATCTTGACAACCTGATTGATTGGATTGGTGAATTTGAAGACTACTTTGAGTTAGAGGGTATTGGATATCCTCTCAAAGTGAGGTTGGCATAGACTAAGCTTAAGGGACTTGCTACTCTTTGGTGGAAGGAATTGCAATTAGATAGAGAGGAGGAAGGTGAAATGAAGATCACTCATTGGAGACTGGTGGTAACTAAGTTGAAGGCTAAGTTCATACTTGTTGATTATGAACTCAAGTTGTTCAAAAGGTTGTAGAATCTAAAGTAGAATGACATGTCTGTGAAAAATTATACCAAGGAGTTCTACAAGTTGATTATTTGGTTTGGACATATAGAATTTTCAAAGGAGAAGGTAGCTCAATACATTAATGGTCTTAGATTCAATATCCAAGATGAGGTTGGAATGTTGAAGATTGATTCGGTAGAGGATGCATATCAGTATGCCCTGAAGGCAAAAGATAAGTTGAAGAGGAAAGGTCAAGGTAATTCTACAAGGAGAAGTAAGATAGCTTAGAAAAATCTAATCTGAGTGCAGAAGATGAACCAAAACCTATTGATCAGAAGAAAAGGACATATAGAGGTGATTTTAAGGGTATTTTTTTTAGATTTCATGAAGAGGGACATAGAGCTTATGAGTGTCTGCAAAAGGTTAGTGACATAAGATTTTTTGTTATGAATGGGGTTGAAGATCATGTTAGTGAACCGAAGCAAGAAGATAATTTAATAACTCGACAAGTACTAGTTGGTTAGAAAACACTAGAACCTTGTCAGAGGAGTAATTTGTTGAAGACTTTTTGTAAGTATGGTGCTGAAGTTTGCAATGTGATTGTGGATGGTGGTAGTATAGATAACCATGTTGCTGAGGAGATGGTTCAAAAACTTGGTTTGAAGAGAATGAGACATCCTTATCCTTATAGGAATGGTTGGTTGTAAGGTGAGCATGCTTTAGAAGTGAGGGAGTAGTGCCTTGTCGATTTCCAGATTGGGTAGTATAAGGATCAAGTCTTGTGTGATATTATGGACATGAATAGTTGCCATTTGTTGATTGGTATACCTTAGTAGTATGATTGCAAGGATGTAAATGATTGTATCAAGAATGTATTTACAATTATGTGTCTGCACATGGCTAGTGAAAGAAGAGTTGTTGTTATAAATGAGGCTGAAGATCATGTTAGTAAACCTAAGAAAGGAGAGAATTTACTACCTCATCAAGTACTGGTTGGTCAAAGGACACTGGAATCTTGTCAGAGAAGTAATTTTTTCAAGACTTGTTGTAAGTCTATTGCCGAAGTCTACAATGTGATTATAGATGGTGGTAGTACAAATCTAACCTTGTTGGTGAGGAGATCTTTCAAAAACTTGGTTTAAAGAGAATGAGACATCCTTATCTTGATAGGATTGATTGATTCCAAGATAAGCATGCTTTAGAAGTGAGGGAGTAGTGCCTTATTGATTTCCAAATTGGGTAGTATAAGGATCAAGTGTCACATGATATTGTGGAAATGAACAATTGTCATTTGTTGCTTGGTTAACCTTGGCAGTATGATTGCATGGATGTGCATGCTTGTGTCAAGAATGTGTTTACAATTGTGAAAGGTGGTAGGAAGCATTCCTTGATTCATTTGTAGAATGAAGAGATCGATAGGAGGAACTTGAGTATTGGTAGCCAAGTTGTGTTGAAGGATTATGAGAGGATTCGATAATAGTATGGAAAGAAAACCTTTGGAAAACTACGAATGGATGTGAAGAAGTAGAATAAGATAAGGGGAAAGAGTGTACAAGTTGAGGACTTGGAGAATATGTATGTGAAGAAACAATTTGGGAATTATGTGTTGAATCCCATAAGATGCTCTTCCAGCTATTAAGAACATCTTTTCAAACTTAGGGTGTCTAATCTAGGAGCATCCTTGGTTGGCTAGCAATCCTACAGGATGGTGTGGTTTGACCTTGAAGTTGGAGGATCCAGTCAAAGGAAGACGTGTGGATTGGTCGATACTGAGTTATTTATGGTTGATGTATTAACTAAGTGACTCAATTAATGAAGGCGTTCAATGATGCTTGGGGAACTCTTTGTATATTGTATCTTAGTTTACACTAGGAAGTCGATAGTAGTGTTTCCCAAGTTAGCTTAGTCAATGAAGGGGCTTGGTTGTGCTTGGTGGAATTGCTCATATTTGAAGTGGTTTCTCCGATGCTTAGTTTGGTCTTGGTTTCTGTGTTTCCCAAGTTGTCTATGAGCCAACCTATTGGCATTTAATTTGGGTTGTAGGTATTTAATGAGTGTTGTAGCAGACTTGTAGCTTTTTTAATATATTTAATGTAAGGGTTTATTTTAATATATTATGGGCTAGGTCGACTTGTGGCTTAGTTGGGTATAAGTTAGAGGGTTCTTATGGAGTCTTAAGTCATATTTTTCACCCTTCTTGGAGAATAGGATGTGGCAAAGGAACGAACTTTGAGAAGGGTTGGTAGTAGAGGCTTGGGAAATAAGGAGATTTCTTGGTGGACTTGCGAGCACAAGTTGATATTTTCCTTGGAGGTTTCTACCAGAGTGTGGATTTGGACTAGCTAGTGTTTGGGTTGGATCTTGAGCGATCGTGCATAACTATTTTTTTAATTTCTATTGTATTCGACCCTAACCCAGAAGGCCTTACAGCTAGGCATATTGTATGTAAATTTTATAGTTATGAATAAAGCATTGAGAATTGGTATCAGATCTTGCATTGTGTTGTGTTTTCGTTGTGTGGTTATCTAGGGATGTGCATTACCTTTAGTACCAGTACCTTTTAGATTCTTGTTGCATCAGTTGGTAAGGAGTCTTAAGACCCCTCACCACATGCTAATTTCTGGGAACAGGTCTTAAGGTGTTTTAAGGGGTCTTAAGGGGTTTTAATACACATTATTGTATTGTAAGATCCCTTAATACCCTTTAAAATCCCTTATAATATACTAATGCATTTAATAGGGGTTATATGATTTCCTATGACACATTACTATGTCATAGTATGTCTTAAGACCCCTTACCATACATTGGTCTTAAGGGATCATAAGAAATTAATGTGTTCAAGGAATACTTAAGACCCCTTACCATATAGTAGTGTATGGTAAGGAGTCCTAGGATACCTTATAATCCCTTTGAACCCTTTAGGATCCATAAGGTATATAATAAGGTGTCTTAAGGTAGATAGGTAGGGAGGGGGAGTCACACACACACACACACACACACACACACACACACATTCAATATCCAAGATGAATTTGGTATGTTAAAGGTTGATTAGGTTGAGGATGCTTATTAGTATATCCTAAAGGTATAAGATAAGTTGAAAAGGAAAATTCAAGGTAATTCTAGAGGGAAGGAGACATATGATAGCTCAAAAAAATCCAAACCGAGTGCAGAAGATGAACCAAAAATTGATGATCAACAGAGAAGGATAGATAGAGGTGAGTTTATGTCATGAAGAGGGACATAGAGCTTATGAGTGTCCATGGAAGGTAGGTGATAGAAGAGTTATTGCTATGAATGAGGCTGAATATCATGTTAGTGAACCTAAACAAGGAGAGAATTTACTAGCTCGACAAGTAGTGGTTGGTCAGAGGACAATGGAATCCTATTGGAGGAGTAATTTGTTCAAGACTTTTTGTAAGTCTAGTGGTGAATTTTGCAATGTGAGTGTGGATGGTGGTAGCATAGATAACCTTATTGCTAAAGAGATGGTTTAGAAACTTGGTTTGAAGAGAATGAGACATCCTTATCCTTATAGGATTGGCTGGTCGCAAGGTGGGCATGCTTTAGAAGCGAGGGAGCAGTGCCTCGTTGATTTCTAGATTGGGCAATATAAGAATCAAGTGTTGTGTGATATTGTGGAGATGAATAGTTGTCATTTTTTTCTTGGTAGACCTTGGCAATATGATTGTAGGGTTGTGCATGATTGTGTGAAGAATTTGCTTACAATTGTGAAAGGTGGTAGGAAGCATTCCTTGATTTCTTTGCAGAATGAAGAGCTTAGTAGGAGGAACTTGAGTATTGCCAACCAAGTTGAGATGAAGAATTTTGAGAGGGTTAGAGATTAGTATGGAAAAATAACCTTTGGAACATTGAGGATGGATATGAAGAAGCAACATAAGATTAGGGAAAAGAGTGTGCAAGTTGAGGACTTGGAGGATATGTATGTGAAGAACCAATTTGGGGATTATGTGTTGAATCCAAGAAGATGTTCTTCCAGCTGTTAAGAACATCTTTTCAAACCTTGAGTGTCTAATGGAGGAGCACCCTTGGTTGGCTAGAAATCTCCTAGGATGCTATAGTTTGATTGTGGAGTTGGAGGATTTAGTCAAAGGAAAAGGTGTGGCTAGGTTAATACTGAGTTCTTTATGGTTGATGTGTTAACCGAGTGACTCAGTTAATGAAGGTGTTTGATGATGCTTGGGGCACTCTATGTATACTAAAACTTTCTTTACACTAAGAACTTAGTAGTAGTGTTTCCCGAGTTACCTCGGTCAATGAAGGGGCTCAATTATGCTTTGTGGAGTTGTTGATCTTTAGCATGATCTCTATGATGCTCGGTTTGGTCTTGGTCTCTGTGTTGCCCAAGTTTCCTATGAGCCAACCTATTGGCATTTAATTTGGGTTGTAGGTATTTAATGAGTGTTTTAGTTGACTTGTGGCTTTTGCATATATTTAATGTAAGGGTTTATTTTGATTTGTAATGGGCTAGGCCAACTTGTGGCTTAGTTGAGTATAAGCTAGGGGTTATGTGGAGTCTTAAGTCATATTTTTCATCCATCTTGGAGAAGAGGATGTGGTAGAGGAAAAAAGTTTGAGAAGGGCTAGTAGTTGAGGCTTGGGAAACAAGGAGATTGCTTGGTGGGTTGGCAAGCACAAGTTGAGATTTTCCATAGAGGTTTCCACCAGAGTGTGGATCTGTGCTAGCTAGTGTTTGGGTTGGATCTTGAGGGATCTTGTAGAATTATTTTTGTAATTTCTATTGTATTTGGCCCTAAGTCGGAAGGCCTTACAACTGAACATATTGTATGTAAACAATTATATCTATGAATAAAGCATTGAGAATTGGTATCAGATCTTGCATTGTGTTGTGTTTCCACTGTGTGGTTATTTGCAGGGATCCAAATTACCTTGAGTAGGGGTACCTTTTAGATTCTCATTGCATCAATTGTTAAGGGGTCCTATAATTATTAGGACCCCTTGCCACATGCTAATTTATGGAAATGGGTCTTAAGGGGTTCTAAGTCACATTATTGCGTTGTAAGATCCCTTAAAACCCTTTACAATTCACTAATACATATAGTACAGGTCATGTGATGTCCTATGACACATTAATGTGTCCTAGTATGCCTTAAGACCCCTTAACATACATTGGTCTTAATGGGTCATAGGAAATATTAATGTGTTCAAGGAACACTTAAGACCCCTTACCGTACATTAGTGTATGGTAAGGGGTCCTAGGATACCTTATGACCACTTTTGACCCTTTAGGATCCATAAGGTATATAGTAAGGTTTCTTAAGGTAGATAGGCAAGGAGGGGGAGTCACACACACACACACACACACACACACACACACACACATAGAGTGAGTACAATGATAAACAATCCTAAAATGATCATGCGTAAGTCAAGGGCTCAAGGTTATAATAATAGTCCAATAGACATCATATTGAAGATAATGTTTTGATTCCTAAATTTTGGCTAAGTCTATTTTTTTAAACCCTCAAAATCCAAAATCTTTATTTTTACTCATACGAAGTTTAAATTACTCTCAAACATTGTGGAAGTATATACATAAAATGTAACTTAAATATAAGAAAGCAAGAGTATGCAACTTATACTTAAATGTTACATTTTATGTATATGATCCCAGTGCTGAAATTGACATTAATGTGCCCTATTTAAAAGGGTTCTATAGTTTTTCTTTATTTCCCCATAGGGTGTACACACTATAGTGTGTATGCATTATTGCACATGTGCCTTGTTTAATCAAATACAATTTGTAGTGCACTTGTGCTATATAGTGCGAATGCACTTTTTATGCATTGGAATTCACCAAGCCCAAGGCTTGGATTTTGTCTTAGAGATCCAACCCAAAGGTTGGTAATCTCAAATGGGTCTAAGACATGATTTCTGAGAAGCACACCAAAATTGTTTAATTTTTCTTGTGTGCTCTCCATCAGGTTTTGTCATAGTTAAATATAGATAAAATCAGGTTACATGATACTTTAGATCTATACGTTAGCCATATAATCATATAATTTATTTTGAATTTAGATTATTTTAAGCCTTTCAAGTATAATTTATTTTGAATGTATGTCCATTTTTTCTATAAAAAAAACCAACGTGTAGTATTGGAGGTTAGAGTTTGGCTCATTCATCACATTTTATTGTTAGGATTAACCTCAGACATAAATAATAGTTACATGTAAATATAGCCAATATCAGAAAATAATAGATCGCACATAAGAGAACACAAGACACCAAGATTTAACGTGGCTCACCCAATCCCTGGGTTGCATCCACCAATAGCAGGTCCAATATTATTATTATCTAGTGATTACAATTTGCAATCTCTTATAGCTCAATACCACTGTAAGAAGCTACAATATCACCATTACATTATAAAATCCCTAACCCTAAGTATTTTTATACAAGCTTTGCCACTTACAAAATTAGGGCCAGAATAAGTTGCCCAAAAAGAAAAATAGTAGCTGATGCCTTTTACAATATAAGGCCCTAGGACCCCACAGGGGTGCTACCCTCTTGACCCTATCTTGGGGGTGCTACCCCCGAACCCTCATAGAAATAATATGGGGAGAAAACCATGTCAAATAAACCCCTGAGTCTAATTAGGCTCCACATCACAACATTTAAAACAAGTTAGTTTTTTAGAAACTAGACTCCATTATACACACTTAAAAAAAAAAAAAAGTTTTGATTTTTGATTAGTTTTCAATGATTTCTAGGGGGACCTAACAAACATTTCATATTTTTGGGATGTGTTCACTAACATAATTTGTAAAAAAAAAATATAAATTAAAACATTACCCAAAAAATATGGGATGAACCACATGGTGTTAGGTAACTTCCGACCAAAGTGATTAAAGAATTTCAAAAAAATTAAGCATTTTAGGGGGATCACACCTGACATGAGGTTATGTTTTTACTAAAAAAATAGTACCACTTTGTGTGGACCCCTTTTTTGAGGGCCTTAAACTCCACCATTTAAAAAAAGCAGTTTAGAAAGTAGACTGTGACTTTTGTTTTTGTCATATCTTGAAATTTTGAGTGTAACTATCTTCAAAATCTCATCGAGTTTCAGAAATTGTTGATTTTAGAAAAAAAGTGACATCTTATACCACCTTTTGGTACCACAACTTTGTGCACTTACCCACATACAGGGTTGAAATAAACTCTTCTTCAATATTAACCACACTTAGGTCATCTTCTATTCCCTAATAAGTTAATAATCAAACACCTTTGTAATGCAATACTTAGTATCCATTTTGTTAAACAATTCAACATTAGTATTTAAATCCAGATATCCTTTTAGATGAATCTTTTTCTTTCTTGTTGGACTATACTTTTTACCCATAAAATCCAACTACTAAGATCAATCCAAGGTTGTTAGACCACACATAAGGAATTGGCTCTGATACCACTTATTTATAAACACTACTGAGAGGTGGGTCAAGAAGGGGGTGGGGTGAGGTAGGGGTGAATCGATGGTTTACATATTATTTTATAACTTGGAAGTTGTATTACTTATGTAGCATAAAACATGTGTAAGATAGACATATACATACAAAGTGACACAATATATATAGTGGAAAACCCTGTAAGTTGAAAAAACCACTCAATTCTTTTCTTTTATTAAGCCTTTAGGGCAATCAATTTTAGAACTGCAAATGTGGGAAGCACTAAACACCCTTTTTCATTTAGGAGCTAGAACTTGAAAGAATACCCATCCCTATCTCTTGAAACACCCACTTCACTATAGTAAAAACCCCACTTCACTATAACAAGAAGCACCTACTCCCCTTATAGAATTTGATAATAATGTATTCCAAAGGTTATTTTATTTGCATGCTTTACATTAGATATAAAATTTCACCATAGAGATTGTCTTTTTTCTTTCTAGAAAAACTCTTCTTTACAATTTACCCTTGTCAAAATAATACCAATTTCAACATAATTATTGGAGCCATTCTTTCTCATTCTCACAAAACCATGACAAACATGTCATCTTATAAATGTGTATGTACACACAACTTTCCATATACTTCCATCTACAATCTACAACATTCATTCAATCCATGCAATACAAATCAAACTTGCAATAATAACATCACAAGATATAATGTTTGCATTAGGTCCCATCCATTGCCAAACCTTATTCCCCACACAAGTTGGAGGTGACACTGACCATCCAATAATCGATGATTTGTGGGGAGCCACTTTGGCCCTAGATATGAAGAAAAAAAAATGTAGTCTATGGAACATATTATCAAAATTAACTTCATCCAATCTTATGAACAAGGTAGTATCATTAGCAAATTGAGCATTAAGAAAAACCTTTTGATTGGGTAGAGTAATACCCCTAACAAGAGGTCCTAATTGAGAAGCTTTGAGAATATAAAATAGTGCATCAATAACAATTACAAACAATGAGGGAGCAATTGAACATCCCTACCTTATAGATCTTTGAAGAATAATCTTATTAGTCAATTCTCTATTAACATCTATAACTATAGAAGAATCATTAAGTAATATTCTAATCCATTTACAAAAACTAGGAGGGAATCCAAAAGCTTGCACCATCCCCATTACAAAAGACCACTCTACTCCGTCATAAGCCTTTTCAAAATCTAATAGAACCATTGTTGCATCCTGCCCATCATGTTTAGCCCAGTGCATTGCTTCCTAGCTAATGATGAGATTTTCCAAGATAAACCTACCTTTGATAAAACCAGTTTGAGTAGGAGAAATAAACTCATTAAGGAGCCTCCCAATCCTCCTAGCCAAGATTTTAGCAATAATTTTGTATGATAGACTTAATAAGGTTATAGGTCTCCAATTCTTAACCTCTAATTTATCCCCACCTTTTGGTAATAGTTTAATAACCCCTTTATTAATGTCAGCTCCAAGAGAGATAATTTGGTAGGCACTCTCATACAATTCCATCAATTCAGAACCAATCCACTCAATATTATGCTTATAGAATTGGGCAAGGATACTATCAAGCCCGAGAGCCTAATCATTAGCTAGAGAAAGAATTGTATCCTTAATCTTTTCCAAGGTGATGGATCTATCCAATTCCATAACATCCTTATTACTAATCTTTTTGGAATAAGCTTAAGACAATTGTCTAACTCCTACTTCTTAGTATCATTGAATTTTGAAGTAAAAAGATCTTTATAAAAACTATAAAAAGCCTCCCTAATATAGCTAGGATCATTATTTGGATTGCCATTGACTTTAACAAATTCAATCATCTCCTTCTTATGTTTAGCTCTGATGATATTAAAAAGATATTTAGAACCTTTATCTCCTTACTTCATTCAATTCATCATAGCTCAGATTTGTTGCCCTCTAATTCTATTTTTCTGAATCTTTCTAAGATGGGCTTTAGTCCATATAAGTTCCTCCTCTAAATTAGGATCACAACCCTTTCCTTCAAGATCTCTTTCAATGGAACAAGGAACTTTGCAAGGCCTCCTATTCTTCCCCCTTGTCCCTAGCTCTTTTATTACCAATAATTTGATAGACTTTTCTCCAAGAATCCACCAAATGGCTCCACCTATCCCTAGGATTCAACTCAGAGTTACTCAATTTACAAAGATAAGTCACCATATGAATGGCCCCATCCTCCTCCTCATTGTTTCATAAAGAAGTGTTGAGTTTTAAACCATTTTTAGATTTCCTAGTATTATCAAGCCAATTGCCAACAAAAATGTTTACATAAATTGGATGATGATTAGAAAGAGATGTAGGAATAAAACTAACATGATTATGACCATTTTTATTTGCAAAACTAAACACAAAATCCTCCACATAAATCCTCTCAAGTTGACAATATACTCTTTGCCTCCTAGACTGTTTATTGCACCGAGTGAACCAGATTTGATGTAATGCCCCGCCAAGGGATCCAAAAGAACTAACCTAAAGTTTTACTAAGTTTGCCAAATATTTTTTTTTAAAGATAACATATAACAACAATGATAAAATATCACGAGCAATAACATAGAATCATACATAAGAAACACATAACATATTACATTCCTTAAGGATCCCAAGACATTGAATCACATTTAAATTTAAATAATACTAAATCCAATAAATAACACATCCACATTAAAGATTAACTACAAGTTCAAATCCATTTAAATAATATACATCTGTTTTGAATGCCACTTGTCAATAATTAGAATGCACAATCATCCACTGTACATGTC
Organism: Cupressus sempervirens; assembly: GCA_028749045.1. Taxonomy (NCBI): domain Eukaryota; kingdom Viridiplantae; phylum Streptophyta; class Pinopsida; order Cupressales; family Cupressaceae; genus Cupressus; species Cupressus sempervirens. The sequence goes on from CM053789.1 coordinate 518,459,561, forward strand.
ATAGGGTATGAAAGTCTGAAAGAATATACATCATAAAATAGATTACATCATCTCTTTAAGATCCATAAAATAAAATAAAATACAATAAGTAAAAACCATCCATCATAATACACAAGGATAGAATGAAAGGAAATGCAGAATAAGGAACTCCAACCATGACATCAACATACATATCTCAATGGTAAAAGTAAAAAGCACTACCACTCGACCTCATGGTAACCTAAAAAGGTCCACTCCCACCATGATGAAGAGATAGTCTCAAGTCCCAAACAAGATAACAAACTCAAAAGTCAAATCCAACATCTAAGTCAAGGAAACCCTAAAAGAAATCTAACTCAAAGGTTCCAAGATAAAAGTGACATCTAAACCTAGAGGCAAACAAAGACATGTAGGGAATCTATAATGCTAGTGGGCAAGTGTCATCACACGAGCCAACTCTAGGGTTACCCAGCTAGTCTTTTAATCCTTTTGCCCCCTAGCGACTCTATGCAACACTAATATCCTTTTTTAGTGACAAGGCATACTAATGGTGCATGGTCGCAATCAAGTGTCCTCTCTACTCCCATCCTAGTCTATATTAGCACTCAAGGCATGGGAAAGGAAAGACAAATACTCTTCTTAGGTTAATTTTACTCTTAGTTAGTGTAGTGTTTTCACTTATTAACTACCCAATGGGTTACCCATTAGCCTCTTTAGGGCCTTGGCCTCCATTGCAAGCCACTTCCCAACTTAACATACAGATAACCTACCCTAAGCTTAGCAAAGAAAAATGATCTCAAAAGAACAAAAACCATACATTAATTCTCTAAACAAGCAACTAACAAGTACCGAAATCACTTGGTCAAAATACAAGCATCACAAATATGATCATCCTTACAGGACTGATCCAAGAAGGTACACATAAATCAAAACATAAAATCATATGTAATCACCAAAACAATACTTCCCAGCCTCTAGTAAACATCCTAGGACTGGAAAACACTCTAAGTCAACCCCAAACCCAAAACATAAGACAACATACAGTTAACAGTGTAGTTTCATAGTTTTGTTTGATTTTGAAAACATACAGTCTGAGTTTGCAGTAAGGTTTAAGTTTTTTTTTTTCAATATAAGCTTTTGAGTTGATGAGGTTCACTCTTTTTCTCTAACCATTTAACCCATTTCTCATTTTAAAATAAAACAGATAATTATCCTTAACTCACAAAATAAAGATTGTCTCTATAAAGATCTTAAATTTTAAATAATTATTATTAAATAATTAGTTGGCAATTATTTAACAATATTAAATTTTAAATAAAGAATTTCCATAATAAATTAAATTTTTATAAAGTTCCATCAATAGTTAATTAATTAAAAACTAAATTAAATAAATTAATTGTTTATAAAAAATATTTCAATAAAAAACCCTAAATGAATTATCATTTTTTTATAATTTAAGAAAATTATTAATAAACTTATTAATAAAATATATAAAAAATTAAATTAAAATTAAATTTAAATTTAAATAAATTAAAATTTAAATAACTAAATAATTAAAATTTAACACAATTAAAAAATAATTAAATAAGTTTTGGGCATTTATAAGGCCTATCGACCTACCTGTATGGCTCGACCTCAAGTGTTACTACTGTCGCACGTAGTAGTACTAGTACTGCTGCTATGTGCAATAGTAAAGTCTATCGTGCATAGCATCTAAGGCTGGGGATAGAGGTGGGGGTGTGGGGTTTGGTGGCCTTGCCCCCAACGTTAATAATTTTAACAATAATTTTAATAAATTTTTTCATATAATTTTTTAATAAAAATATACTTTAAATGCATTTTGCAATAGCAAAACAAATCGGTCCCCCCCACTAAAAAGTTTTTTTTAAAAATATAATTTAAAAATATATATACGAATTTAATCTGATAGAGGAAACATATCAAACCAATCAAGTTTGCATTCTACAAATTTCAATTTCTTTTCAAAATTCTTGCTAATTAGCATACCAACTATTTAATTTATAGAACGAGGGTTTTCAAATTTCTTTTCAATCCTCATATATAGATAAAATTCTATATGAAAACTAATAAATTTCACAACGAAAAGATTCATCCTAAATAAAACTTTGCAAATAGATTTAACAGAAACGATGAAGATAGGAATTTTGAAGAACATAATTCATTATGCGAATAAAACACAAGATTCTACCTAAATCTGATGCTAATACGCAACCGCATGAAGACTATGAGGAAATCCTCTTTCCTTTGAAATCCCTCTTTCTAAAAATCCTTCCTCCTAAATCCCCATCCCTACAAAACAATCTCTGATAAGGAGTTCTCCCCTAAATTTGGGGCATTGATTGTGCCATCATGTGAGGGAACTTGTTGATCACAATCTTTTCAAATATTTTATTACTTTTTGAATATTCATTCACACTTTTTAGTAATTTAAAATATCTTCATTAAATTAATTTCCATTTCTCTCTTTAATTAATTTTCAAAGCATTTTTTGATAAAAATATTTATTAAGTAATAATAATATTTAGCATTTATTCCCTCCCTGAGATGTACATGGAGCATCCCCTAGGGAGTTTTTCCATTGCAAATATTTCTAGATGCCCAACCCTAATCATCAGAGATAAGGAGGCCTTTAACATGGCTTAGCCCAAGATGGAATCATGCTTTGAATTTTTAATGGGCTAGAGGAAGATTGCTCCTATGATAGGGCATGAGTGGCTTGTGAATTACCTCAAAATGCATAAGGCATACGTTCATCTTGAAGTGACTTTTGATAATCTAGACAATTTGGACTTCTACACACCCAATATCAAGAAGACTAGTAGAGATAAATCCACCTTTGAGTTTCCTCCTTTCTTCAAGGCTAACAATCCATGCGATGTTATAGAAGTGATTATGATCTATCAAAAAAAAAAGGGCTCTATTGGTGTGGATGGTTTTTTTGTTGCTCTGGCTCTTAGTCTTTTTAGTACCTTTGTAGTAGTTTAGGGTGAGATGTATTTTCAATTTTCATCTCAGAGGATGGCCCTATTTTGTTAGGTTTTGGTTTTACTAAATTTAGTGGTTTGGTAATTCCATTTCAAAGAAAATGAGATAGCGATCAGGTATAGTGTTTAAATTATGGTATGTTTTCGATGTATAGATGGACATGGATGGTTATAATGGTACCTTTGAATGTATTCAAGATAGGTTTTTACTCTCTTTGTATACCAGTATATACTTATCAAGCTTAATATATATGGTTTAGAATTATTATAGATTAGGTAGTGTAAAGTAGTTGTGGCCTCCTTTCTAGTGCTCTATTTTTTTGGTTTCTTTGGTATGATGGATTTAGCCTTAACTGATATCAAATCAAGCTATTTAGAGGTTTAAAGGTTTGTACAGGTTTTTGATGTCTGTGATGAGCATTTCATTTATAATGGATTTGTTATTTAAGTGTTTATGTTGCATTGCTATGTTTTGTTAATTAGTAGCTCATTTCATAATAGAGATTCTGGTGAATTTGGTAAGAAGGTTGTTTGATATATGTAACTGGGTAGCACATGTGTATCACTCTACTAGTGGTATTGAATGGTCTTAATGGTAGGCTTTTAGTTCATTCCATTAGATATGGAGTGTTGGCTTGAGATTAGATCCTAAGCTAGGTTTTTTTCTACACTTTACAAAGCTTTTTATCATTTTGGATGTCCGGGTTAGGAGCATATTAAGGTGCTTTTGCTCCCAGACAGAGTGTGCTTCTGTTTCTCAAAGGTTTATAATATCTTAATCTAATCATAATTTTTTAATTAGAATGTGGTTTGTTAATTTGAATGGTATTGACTTCGAAGGATGAAATATTATGTTGGAGCTCGGTGTCTTTCTTAGTATTCAACTTAATATCTTTGATGAGATAATTTTGTTAAGATACTTGAGAAAATAGAGGTTTATCTTTTGATAAAATTTTCTTTTCTTGGTCTTTATTGTAGGAATTTCTTTAGGGTTACTTTATTATTTTGGTTATTTGATATGTTAGGTGTAGCATTATGAACTTATAATATTGGCAATTAATTATTATCTAAGACATGAATCCAAATCCTTGTGGAGACCTTGGATGGTTGACTATTTATGTTCTTTGTTTAGTACTTTTTCTAACCATGTTGATTGATAAGCTTAGAAAGAAGAAAGAATGCTCTATGCGGGAGGTATGCCAACACATAGGCAGTTCTCGAATCCACACCAAGTGGATTCTGGCAAATGTATTGAAAAAATGTGATCAAATATGATGTTAACTATTAGGGGTTGCCCCTTTTTAGTTTTTAATTATCAACATTGTATTTATAAATTATGATTTGACTGAGATGTGCCCCTTTTAAGATGTAATAATATAGGACATCTATCCCAAGCTAGACTGGAGGTTTTCTTCTCTGTTCTTTCCTACCAGTGCCCATTTGAATGGAGTAAAGCTATTGTAATTTATTTATTAAATTAATAAAATTAATCAAGGCCTTGGCCATTTACTGATCAAAAATAATAATATTTAGCATTTATTTAAAAATGATCTCCTAAATATATTATTAAATAAAATAAATATTATTATGCTCTAAAATTTGAGCTATAATTTCTCGTTAAATTTAATTCTTTTATTTAATTAATTTCTCAATTAATTAAATATAGTTAAATATAATTAAATATTGAAATTATCTTAATAATTTTTCATTAAATTAAATCATTAAATATTGTTTTAATTTAACTTGATTAACAAAAAAATCACCTTAGATCCACAAGATGAAAATATGAAAATCTATCATAAAATGCAACATACAAGATCAAACTCAAAGGTTATAATCACAAATTTATGTAATATGATGAATTCAGAAGGGTAATCATCTTAGATACTTGTCCTAATTTCTAAGACAATTGGTTTTAAGGTTAGGATTTGGACTCAAGAATTTATCTCCCCTCTCTTACCATTGAGATATTGTGATAGAGTACACTTATCCTGGCAATTCAGGGAAGTTGATACCCGGTACTTGCAATCTGCATAAAATCCATGCCTGTAAAAACACATATATTCTAAACTAAACAAACAATGACAAGAAGTGGTGCATCATGTAGATCTTGACTAGCGACTACGACTCCCTTCCTTAAGCACATCAGAAACGTTAAACATAAAGAAAACATACATATACACCATACACATGCAAGTATGGGTAAGTACCCATAGAAAACATGTACAAATAATCCATCTAACTAACATCATTAAATAATTGGAATCACTATAAATAATCATCATCAAAGTATAATCATGCATACATGAAATAACTAGTACTGGTCAAGGTAGTCTCATCATATAATCAACTGAGTATGAAAATGATATCCAATAATCTAGAAAACAGTGTCACTAATCATTAAGCATAAACATAAACTAGCCTAAAAGAGTTAGGCAATAATAATAGAAAAGTAAACTAGGGGTAGGCACTACATATCAGAGTATCTTTTCTTTTGCAGAGCAATATGATCAACAATTTTATATTTCCTCTTGAAGCTAGACCAAAAAAAGTACTCATTACCTTTCCAACAATGTGCAAAGCCTCTACTTTTATCTTCCTTATTGTCTATCATATTAAAGTCCCCAATAAAAATCCAATGAGCTTTAGGTAGATTGCAGGTTAACCACTCCCATAAAGCAACACACTCTCTATAGTCATTAGGGGCATAAATGTTGCAGACCCCAATAAGCCTTCCATCCTATTTAAACAATACCCATATAGCTCTGTGACACAGAGAGAACCCCATTCTCAGCAATCTTGTCACCCCAATGTGGGGTGACCATGATAGCTAACCGACCTTTTCCTCTAGGATGATTAGAGTAAAAGCTAGTAGATTGATCCCAAATAAATTTCAATATGCTATGGGCTTGAAACTTGACAATCTTAATTTCCTATAAACATATAATATCTTTAAGGTTAAGATTGTTACACCACTTTCTAACCAAGTATTTCCTGTCATCCATCTCTAGACCACACACATTCCAACTATGTAAATGTATCATTTATGATTGAGAGATTTAGGTTTATTATACAATCTATTAAAACAATTAGGCATCTCATTACCACTCTTTCTATTTTCATTGGAAATAGACTTTCTTTCCACCATTTTTGTCTTCTTTTTTGCATTCTTATTAATAACATCTATAAATGGTTCTTCTTGCATAACAACATCTAAGTTACCACTACCATTCCTAACCACCACAAATTTTAGGGCTCTAGCTAGGCTCTTACCCCTAGTTAGGGATCCATTAGCGCTCCTCCTAACACCCTTAGCTCTGGTGTTAATGGTATTAAGAGCTAATTGTTAAGCATTCTGTTTAGGGGAAATAACACAAACCTTTGCACTTCCACTATTAATGACTAAAGGAGATACCGATTGACAAGAAGTTAGGGCTCTGGAAGTAGAAAGACTTAGGGCAAGCGCAACCTCAAAATTAGTTTCAAACAAGAGATTATCCAAACTACAAACTTTACCAACATTCATGGCCTCAGAAACTACCTCACTGACTGACACAACTTTAGAAGCATTAACATATTCAACATTATTATCAGTTCTAATATCCTCCACTGAATCCTTACCAATATTTACATTTTTTTAGAATTATCCTATTTATCACCATTTTTAGGGTTAGCTTTAGCCAAAGACTCAAATCTAGGATCTTTCAAATTAACAAGGGCTAGACAATCCTTCTTCGTATGGCCATTCAATTTACAGTGAAAACATGAATCAAGGTTCCCTAGTAAAGCAATTTCCCATAGAAAACTTTTCTCTTCTAAATTCATTGAAATCAAATTTGGAAATTCAATATTGGACACTAGGGCAAGCATTATTCTAGCATTCAAATGAGGCAATGTGTATCTTGCATTCTCAAGCTGAAGAACATATACTAAAGGCTGAACAATCTGAGGGATAAATGACTAGAATTTAGGCTACAAATTCCTAATCTCAACCCATCTAGGGGGAGAATGAACAACTACCTTCTCAAACTGACCCAAAGTTGACCATTGGTAAGCCCTAAATATCGACCTGCCAACATTCCAGTAATTCTTCTTCAAAACTCTCTCTTGCATTCCATGTGTTTTAAGAAAAATAACAAAAAGCCCTTTTGGATCATTTTACAAAAACCAACTTGAATCATTAGTTCCCCCCCCCCAAATATCAGCAATCCAATCATCAAAAAATTTACAAGAAGGAAGAGACTCTTTATCAATACAAACAAAGAAAATGGAAAGGTCCTTCAATCTTTTTTGTTCCTTCCTAATAGCAACAACCATATCTTTGATAGGAGATAAAGATAAATTTCTGAAGTCATTAGGGACAAACTTACTAGTTTCACCATTATCTCAGACTCCATCCTCGGTAGATCCTCCATCACATCTACCTCTATAGGTTGTGGGCCTTCAACATCCACCAACTTCCTCTTAAAAAACCCCATTAAAAGTAGCTGAAGTTGGACATTCAGGTTCAGATTGCTTAGAAAAAACTTCTTTATATGATGGTCAAGAAACCCCATGACCCTTCTGTATGTTTTCAAGACAATTATTACTCAGACATTCCATATTTACAAAAATCCCTCCATTATTAGAAGGGCCTCCATCCTTGGACATGGGCGAGCTAGGCTGGGAGCCAAGAGGACTCAACTTCAACGACATCATATATAACCCTATGCAAGCACACTCAAAACTTAATCACACAAACCACATGCAGGCACAAAAGGAAAGTAAAACAAAAATGATTGCCATGACGAAGCACAAAAAAGAAAGTAGGCCACGCAAAGGAAGGAGAGGAGGCCACAAAGCCTACACTGCATCCAAGGAGGCCGTGTAGTTGCAGAGCTCTGTCCAAACTTTCATAATTTTTAATTATTACTAATGTAAACATATTTGAAACTAAATCCATTTGAATAACTCAAAATTGAAAATTAATAATCATGACTCAACCATTAATCTTTCACAAATATGAAAGAAATATAAAATAGTTTTAAACAAACTTGTGTCCACTTTAAAATTTGATAAGAATGTATGAATTGGTTCTTTTCAAATTAGATTTTTTTATTTGAACTTGGACAACCACTTATTAATTGGTTTAAACTAATTCAAATCTATTAACAAACATATTACTTTGTTAAGTTATTGGATTGATTCAAGGCATATGACTTGATTTCAAAGGAGAACTAATATCTTATTATTGTACATTTGTTAAACCAATATAATTTCTATAATTTTTTTTTTTTTACCTAAAACATATGCTAAGTGGTTGATTCCATTATTTGTTGATTATAAACTAGTTCATAGAGTTTCCTAAGTCAATTTTAAATTGAACATTCAAACCCCTCTTCAATATGAACCAATACTGTATTTATGCTTCTGGGTAAGATTGTGTGCAAGCTTCCTTATATGTTCCAACCTATTCCAACTGATTTTGAAAGGTTATGACTATTGGAAAGGTAGTTTGGCACCATTTGCCAAACTTAACAACTTTCTGACAATTTGTTGCAAAAGTTGTCCATCAAGTTTTTGCAATTTTTATAACTTCTCTTGTATTTGACAATTTCTTGCCAAATTGATTCCTGTGTCCTATATTGGGCTCAAAACTACAAAAACACCTTATTTGACCACTTTCCCTATCATTTAGGGACCCTTTGATGATGTTTGACTTTGTTGGTGCATCTCACCATACAAGTTAATGGCCTTACAATTTGGCTTATTTGATTACAACATGAGATAAAACATCCTACTCTTTTATGACATCGTTTAAGATGCTTCTTCATGTTTCTTAGAATCAATAAGTGGATGGGATGCTCATGCGCCAACTTTTCTTGATGATAGATCACTGAGTGTGGTCGAAAACATCGATCTAAATAGCTATAAATGATATAGTTTAGAAAACCTAATTGCATTACAATCTATGGACTGTGGAAAGATTAAATCATAACATGGCAATTTGTCAAGATAAATGAGAACACTAACCACCCCACTTACCACCTCTTCTTTTTATTGAGTATTTAAATGTGCATTAGAGGCATTGCCAAATTACTTTTTTATTTATTTTAAAATTATTGAAAATCAAACATTTTCAAGAAGTTAAGGAGTGGATGAAAGGGCAACTCAATTGGCCAAGTATTGAGATAACTAGTAAACTAGAAGAATGACTTATCTACAACTTGTATAACATACTTTCCACATAGAAAGCTAAAAACCATATTTTAGACAATCCAAATTTGTATTTTTTCAGAACTTAAAAATACCAAATCAAATAAAACTTAAGTATTTAATTTAACTATGACAAAAACAATAATTAAACTCTAAAATCCAACAAAATACAAACAACCCAATTCCCTATACATCACATCAAAAAGAAACCCGCATTAAGATCCAAACAAAATGAAGCAAGCTAGGGGAGAGGATTGCGTTCCAATAGTTGTGATAGGAGTTGTTCACTTGATACTTACACTTATTGACTTAATGCCCAATTTTTTTGACAACACTGTACCAATATTTGTGACTTTAAAGTTGTTAGTACAATGTTAACTATCCAAAATTGAATAAAATGTACCCTTAGTTATAAAAATTAACCAATGATGTGATGCCACATTAGCTGTTCAACTATGGGTACCCTTTATGCACGACCATTGGTCTCACTTTTTTTTGGCATGTTTTGGACAACTTGGCAAAAAGCATGATGATGTGGCATCATAACAGGGGACATGGACTTTAAACTTTAGTTATAAGTAGGTGAATCGCCAAGTAAGTTGATGTAAAAAATTGGAAGCGATTTAAAAAATTTACGCAAAATTTTGATAAGCATGAAATTAGGGTGTTCAAGTAATGAGTCCTCTCCCGTATATATCACATCACAAAGAAAGAAAGAAAGAAAGCCAGCCACAAATCTCTGTAAAAGACCACTTCAATTTCAATTAATGACGAAAGTTACTTACAAAGCAAGTCAGCTAAAAGTGAATGAATTAGACCAATTCAGCCATTGCTCCCTCCAGTCAACAGTAGGTGGCAACGTCCGCTTTATCTACCAAATAAATTCCATGAAAAAAACAGCATCTTTTTTAACATCCGCAGCTTCCATTATGTTTCGGTGCATTGCATGGTTGATTGTTTGGCCCACAGCGAAAATCAGATAATAAAAAATTCACGGTTGTTTACTTTAAAACTCGTAAGCCTATCACAAGCCTTCTCGTGTTTTGGATTCACATTTAATGAACACTTTGTCCATCTTGTTTGAGCATCTTGACATAAAGATTTGAGATTTGGGTTTTGATGATAGACATGAATCTATAATATGACATGAGTTTCAATAGATTTTGACATTCCATAGGTTCTAGAGGCTCTGTGTACTAAGGCCCTATTATAAATCTGGCTGATTTTACCTTAAGTGGTAGATCTTTCATCTAACATTTTCTATTTTATGATATGTGTATGGAATCATTTGATGTATTTAATGATCAAGACGAGTAAGTGGTCATGTCTTTTATCGATTTATTTGTTTCTGATTGTTCTAGGATTTTCTATTGGTATATAATTTTTGTGAATTTTTTTGTTTCGTAAGAAGAAAATATGTTTTGTAGTAAGTCAAATTATGCTATTGTTTATGTTTATTTTTATTTTTATTTTTTATTTTTTATTTTTCATTATTTTTATGTTTATTCTTTTTCTCCTCTAGCCACCTCGCTTTCCGCCCCCCTCCTCTTTTTCCCTTTATTAACCCCTGAACTGGCTAGATCTGCTCACTTTTTCATTCTGGCATTCTCTCATCCTGATGATGGATCACAGAGTGTGATCCGAAACGTTTTCGATGCTAAAAAATTTTGACACAATCAAATCCAGAAGCACTAATTATACTCCAATGGATTGTGGAAATCTAATAAGAATGTATGCTATTGTTATTAGAATTTAAGTATAATTTTGAGTCAAATGTGTTGATCCATGTTTTATGAGTAGTGGTTCATACGAGTCCATATATTAGCATTCTTTGAATCTAAGTGATGTTCATAAAGATGAAGCATTGAGTCTTCATGTGAGATCAACCATCCCATTACTACTCCAATTCAAATGTGCTTAATCTTGAAATTTCTTTCAAGTTTAAGCCCACTTACAAAACCTTCAGCAAGTGTTGTACCTTATGAACCATTTCCCTCAACCTCATTAATTGACAAATATTGTATCTTATGTACCATTCACTCTCATTAAAGATGGGTTCTTGTGAACCACTATACATGAAACATGTGCCATGAGTTTGACTCAAAAAACTACAAAGTTGAATCCTCATAGTACTCTCATAATAGCTTGTTTGATTTCATGGTTGCATAGCTTGTTTGATTTCATGGATGCATTAAGATACAAAAGCCTGTTTGCACTATGTATCATTTTATTGTTTGACATTTCAAATCATATTCAGTTGTCCTCATCAATGAGTGCCATGAACCATTATCTCACACTTTCCTCTTCTTGATAATAGACCGCTAAATATGATCCGTAGTGGAGAAAAAATAAATTCGAGCTGTGAATTTGTGGATTGTTCAGATTTCCCCTTGTTCTATTTGGCCCCTAATTTTAATTGCTTTAATAATATAAACAAAATTATACCCAATCAGAAACTTTTAAGTAGAGAATTAAATCCGCTTCTATGACCAGGCCCAACTTATTTGTCAAACTCTTTTTTTTATAGGCATGTGCCCTAGCCTAGTGTTATCTCAGTGAATAGATAATTTCCCTTGTGTTGTACAGATCAACCACTAATGGATATGGATATTCTTATAGATATGAAATTCCCGAATGCAGTGAGATACAAAATGTTGTAGACTACGTAGTGTATTACAAAAGAATCTTAGAAACTTTTACATGCAACTTTTTAATAGTAGTTATTGCTATTACCTATAAAATGAAAAAACTGCTGATTATTATTTGTGTTGCACTTTCAACACAATAGTTTTCTTGTATCTTTCCAAGACAATGATATTATGCATTACTTTATATGGACAGGACAAATCTTCAATGTCACCTTCAAATGACACTTTCTGTTTCTGTCATTTGAATAAATACAGATATATGCCCTTCCTAGTAATGTGACAACTAAATAATATCATATCAATCGTGCTGAACTATTAGAAAATTGAGTTGTACTTTACAGTCGTCATCCAAGAATAACTCAAATCATTGTCCATTCATATTCGATCATTTTTATTAATTTAAGTGAATACATATCTCAGTAATTAATAAATAAATAAAGTCAAAATGTTGGATTAGACAATACGGAAAGCAATTGTGTTAGCGTGTCAAGTCAAATTTCTATATAAAACTAAAAATTGTAAATTGAAAATCCTCATATTTGAATAGTCTAAATATATAAATAAATAATATTCCAAGGAAGTTACTCATATATTTTAAGCTTAAAAACTTATTCAAAAAGAAAATAATGTCTTGTTCAATGAATTTGGATTAATTGAATTACTACAACTACATAAGTATGATATGTTTGGATTAATTAAATATAATTGTGAGTAGTAAATTAGATGCTAATTTTTTTAAATCAAATTAAATGGCAAATGGTATTAAGTTTTATATTTGAAAATAATATATAATATATAAATATATTGTTAAATCTTATAAATACTATTTTTTTCAATCAATTTTTTGAAATCTTATGATAGAATTTTATCTTTTTATGAAATAGTTTGTGTATCTTAGGATGGAAACTATACATCTGTGCTTAGAACTACATATGTATATATGTCAATTTGACGATGGCTCAATAGTTCAACATAACATCTATGCAATGGATTTTGTGTCTTTAATTCTCGTGCATTAGATTTCCTTGTATGTACCACACAATTTTATCAATTCTAACTACCAAGTTCAAGCCTAGATCACTCTTGATTATGTCTAAAATGAGATAATTTCTAGTTTGCACCCACAATTATGGATATAATCTTATTGATGATTCCTCAAATGGATGTGCATGAATTGTTTGATTGCTAATCTATAATATATTATTTAGGAGTTGTTCACATTAGCTCAACGCTCAAGAGGGCCTACCAAAGGAAAGAAAGCTTCCACAAGAGAGTATGTGGATATGAGCTTGTTTGATATTAAGATCTATGATGTTATAGAGTGCACATTAGTTTTTCTTATATAGGCTACGTGAAAAAAATGATTAAACAAGATGTTGACATGCATCTTAATCTTATAACATGAGACAACTACCTTAAATAATATATTAATGATGTAGGGACTAGAAGTAAACGAGATGCATGGTCCCATTAACAACTAACTTCTAGAAGGAAACTTTGGACTCAAGTCAGCATGTTAGTTAGTCAGGATATAACCTTATGCACACCATAACTCCTACTTAAATGCACATTAAAAATGAACAAAACTAATGTAAAGTATGCATGAATGAAAAGATTATGTAAGATTTCTCTTCACTATGATGTTGGAAATGATTGAGGAGTAATGGAACTGGTAAAGAATGTTTTCAATCATTGTTTTGTCATTGATGCCAAACTTGCTACTTGTAGGAATGACAATTGCTTTAGTGATCCAAATACTATCAATTAGTTGATTGACAAGGAGGTGGCAATCAAAAAGATGTAACTAGAGTACCTAGAGAAAGGTTGAAGTTATGATGTTGTAATGAAGTATAAGGAACAACTAAGCCATTGATGAAATAGTGTATTGATGACATACTCTAAGACATAGAGGATGGACACACCAAGACATATCACAGATCAAGAGCCGAGCAAGCTAGTTAGTGTCGAACAAATTTTTAGTTGAAGCCAAGCAAAGTTCAACTTAGTGTATGTCTAGTGGTCTTCAAGTGCCCAACAGTCTTCAGGTGCCAAGTAGTCTTCAGGTGCCGAGTGGTCTTCAGGTGCTGAGCAGTCTTCAGGTGCTGAGTGAAGATTAGGTGTCGAGTAGTAGAAAAGAAATAGGTGTCGAGTAAGTTTTCAAGTGCTGAGCAAGATATAAGTGCCGAGTGATATTGAAGTGCCGAGTTTCACAAAATTTCTTCAGGTGCCGAGCATCAGTAAATCAATAATGCCGAGTTGCTACATTATTTTGAAAAATTGAAGATTCTCCAAATTTGAGCCGACATGGTTGTTATCTAGAATTCTATGAATCAAATAGAAGATAAGAATGATGAGCTGGTGGCACAGAACACTATGTAAATCATTTTTGATAAATACAATTGGATTCTAGATGAAGTTTCTAGATAAGAGCAAAATATGGGATAGATACATTGTATCTTACCTAACCTATTGAAACCCTAAATTTGGAGAGGGAGAATCGAGTGAAAAAGGTATTCTAGATTTCTATTTAAGGAGTCATAAGGTCACGAAGCAAAGTGTGGTGGTCGAGCATGAAATCATGAAGTGCTGAAGAAGGTGCTAAGGTGGAAGAGAGCACAGATACTCTGCTTCGATAGGTGACCATAGATATGATTGCATTGGTATGATGAGTAAGAAGACTCAAGGTGACGAAGCTTGAGATGACAAGCTTACAAAGCTGCAGTGATTAAAGCCAAGCAAAGGATTGAACTAAAGTGTGATCTGTAATCTACAAGATATGTTGTAAGTTGTATCAGATCAAAAGTTATTATTGTTACTCTCTAGAAATTGTAATAGTTAAAATAAATCCTATGGACTTAGGTTGGTTTAATAGCCATGTTGTAAATCCTTTAACAGGGTGACATTCCAAGTGAATGTTCCAAAGTCCTTTAACTAGGCCCATTCCTAATAGTATGGTGAAATCCTCTAACAAGGTCACATTTAACAATGTGTTGTAGCCTTTGACAAGGTAGACCATCAAAAGTGGTTGAAATCAGTTGCACAGTTATTTTGTGGGTATCATCTCCACTCTAGTTTTACCTTCTTATTCCTGGAGGGTTTCTGGGTTATCAAATTCTTAGTGTTATGGTGTGATGCATGTTTACTTTTCGTAGTTGTTTAAATGTTCAAATTGCATGCATGATAGTTTTAGTTATGTGCTATTGAGGATTTATGAGAAAAAGTGGCATTAGACCTTGGATAACTGATTCACCCCCACCTCTTAGTCATTCTAAAGAATTATAACAATTGGTATCAGAGCGTTGCTGTTGACTTAGTTTAAAGGGACTAGAAGTAGAAAAGATCAAAATGCCTAAGAGAGAAGTTCCCAAGCTCAACAAAGACAACTTTGTTGCATGGAAAAGCTTGATGAAGCTACATCTTGGATCCATAGGAGATTATGCCCAAAATTCAATTGTTACTGAACATGTTGATCCAACTGGTACTCTTACTGCAGAAGATTTGAAAAACAAACAGGAACACAATCAGACAATGCTAGAAATTGCTTCTACACTCAACTGTTCTGAATTCGATGATATAAAAGGATGTGACACTACATTCAAGATGTGGAAAGCCCTATCAGACATTTATGGAGGAGATCAGAATGTCCAAAGAGCAAAAAGAGAAAGCCTCAGAGGAAAGTTCGATGATATGAAAATGGAAGAAAGTGAGAATGCTATTCAGTATGCCTCTAGAATAAAGGAAGTGATAAGTGCAATAAGATGTTTGAGTGGTCAATTAGATGATTATATTGTTAATAGTAAGTTTTTAAGAACCTTGATCCCTATCTATGCTATTAGAGTATCAGCTATACAAGAGCTAAGATGTGTGCTAGGAAACAATCTAAGTTTTGAAGGTATAGTGGGTAGACTCACTGCATTTGAGTTATCTAACTTTGACAACTACAGACCTGAGAATGTTGAATCTGCTTTCAAGGCCAAGCTATCACTAAAAGATGTTGAATAGGTGAAATCAAAGAAGGGAAGAAAGATGAAATATGTATCCAGTGACAGTAGCACTGATGAGGAAGACGTGGAACAATTAAAAGCATTACTAGTTAGAAGATTTCACAGAGGCAAAGGAAAATTCAAAGGTAAGCTGCCTATCATTTGTTTCAATTTCAATGAAGTAGGACATATTGCTACAAGGTGTACACAAAAAAAGGAATACAAGGAAGGCAAAAAGTACAAAAATAGAAGAGAAGATGATAAGAGAGATTACAAAGACAAAGGCAAGAAGTGCTATATTGTTGAAAAAGATTTTGATGATAATGATGATGAAGTTATCTACGTAGCCATGAAGGACCAATCTGATGAAGAAGAGCCTACAACACTGGTAACATGTATGAACAAGAATTACAGATGGATCATAGACAACAGATGCTCACATCACATGACAGGAGACAAAAGTAAGTTTGTTAACTTTACGAGTATGATGGAAATAGTGTTAGATTTGGTAATGATGCTCCATGTCAAATCAAAGGAAAAGGTTCTAGTAAGCTTACAGAGAAAATTCTATGTGATAATGCATACTATGTTGAAGGACTAAACTACAATTTTCTAAGTGTCTCATAGTTAGGCAATGTAGGGTGCAAAGTAGAATTTGGAAATAAAATTGCAAAAATCTATGATACTGATGGTAGATTGATAGGAAAAGGAGATAAAACAAGAAGTAATCTGTTTTATCTTGATCTGGAAAATACTTCTTTTCTTGTTGCAAAATTTGATGATGTGTGGTTATGGCATAGAAGGCTATGTCATGTCAACTTTGATAATCTAGTCAATATCAGTAAAATGAAGAAAGTCAAAGGTTTACCTAAACTGAAGAAACCTGATAATATCATGTGCAAACAATGTCAGCTAGGAAAGATGGCCAAGTCAAGTTTCAAGAGTAAAAACTATACATCTAAAGAAGTACTTGAGTTAGTTCATAATGACTTATGTGGTCCAATAGAAGTACAAAGCTACAAGGGAGATAAATATATAATGTTGTTTGTTGATGACTATTTCAAGATGATGAGTGTTATGTTCTTAAAACAAAAATCTGATACTTTTCAAATGTTTAAGTGGTATGTGGCTAGAGTTGAAAAAGAAACAGGAATGAGTTTGAAATGCCTGAGATCAGACAGAGGTGGTGAATTCACATCAAATGAATTTGAGATATTTTTCAAACATCAGCTCCTAGAACTCCCCCACAAAATGGAATTGTTGAGAGAAGAAATAGATCTTTGATTGACTGTGCCAGAACATTAATGATGGAAAAGACTGTTGCTCTAAAATATTGGAGAGAAGCTGTAAGTGTGGCTATTCATACACTGAACCGAGTACAAGTCAAGAAAGGTACTAATGCAACACCTTTTGAATTATGGTATGGTCACTCACCCAATGTAAAGCATTTCAAAGTATTTGGTTGCAAATGCTTTATCCTCAAAGATGCTAGAAATGGAAAATTTGATGCAAAAAGTGATGAAGGCATATTCCTTGGTTACTCCACTGGAAGTAACACATACAAATTTTTAAATACTAACACTGAAAAAATTATGAAAAGTACAAATGTAAACTTTGATGAGCATGCAGATGTCCAAGTTGAAAAACCAAAGAGAATGGATGACTACAAAACCTTTGTGTATTCTTATGAAGGAATGCCTATTGACGAGGATACTATCAATCAAATTGGGATTCAACAGAAAGTTTCAGTCTTAGTCGAGTCACAACTAGTGAATGTCGAGCTGCATTTAGAAGCCAAGTTGTAGAATGAAGGAAATGCTCATTCTAACTCTGAAGTCAGTGCACATGACAGAGATGTAGAACTACCTAACAACAAAGTGCATAGTGATCCTAAATCTAAAAGATCAAATATGGAAACAAGGACGGAACCAAGATTGTCCAAATATGTGAAGAGGCATCACTCTGCTAAACAGATAATTGGTGACAAAGATGCAAGACCAATGACAAGGAGTAGACTAAGAATGAATCATGTCTATTAAGAAAATTTGAACCTAAAATAGTGTATGATGCATTACAAGATGGTGACTGGTATAAAGCTATGGAAGAAGAGATTGATCAAATAAAGAAGAACAAAACCTGGAGTTTGGTTCCCAGACCAGTTGACAAGAATGTGATTAGCACCAAGTGGGTATTCAGAAACAAGCTAGATGAGAATGGTGAGATTACTAGAAACAAAGCCAGACTAGTATGTAAGGGTTATGTTCAAGAAGAAGGATTAGACTATGGGGAAACATTTGCCCCTGTTGTGAGAATGGAAGGAGTAAGAACTATACTTGCATATGCTGCATATAAAGGTTTTAAAGTCTATCAGATGGATGTAAAGTCTGCTTTTCTGAATTGTATATTGGAAGAGGAAGTATATATTGAACAACCAGAAGGATTTGTTGATGAAAACAATAGGGATATGGTTTGTAAACTACATAAAGCACTCTATGGTCTGAAACAAGCACCTAGAGCATGGTATGAGAGACTTCACAAGTATCTAGTACAAATAGGATTTGAAAGAACTGATGATAACAACAAGATGTACATCAAATCAGAAGAAGGTAAGGATATTATTGTATCTAAAATCTTTGTGGATGACATAGTGTTTGGAGGAAAGGAAGTTATTTGCAAAAGTTTGGCTGACAAAATGAAACATGAGTTTGAAATGTCTATGTTTGGAGAAATCAAAATTTTTGTTGGTTTGCAAGTACATCAACTAAAACATGGTATATTTATGACACAATCAAAGTACATCAAAGAGATACCTAAAACATTTGGATTAGAAGACTCCAAACCAGTCAGCACACCAATGGCAATAGGACATAAGCTATCCAAAAATGATGTATCAATTGAAGTTAATCAAAAAATGTACAGATCCATGATTGGAAAACTACAATATGTTGTACATAGCAGACCAGACATAGCATTAGAAATTGGAATAGTGGCTAGATTCTCTACTAATCCTAAAGAGAACCATCTCATAGCAGTAAAAAGAATAATGAGGTATCTCAAAGGAACTGATGACTTTGGCCTATATTATAAAAAGAATGAAAATTTTGAGCTCAATGCATACACAGATGTAGATTGGGGAGGCAACATTGATGACAGAAAGAGCACAAGTGGACGAGCATTATTTTTAGGTAAAAGACTAGTTACTTGGACTAGCAAGAAGCAAACATGCACATCTCAGTCCACTGCAGAATCAGAATATGTGGCAACAACAGTCAATTGCACAAACATTGTGTGGCTCACACATTTATTGCAAGGAATAAAAGAAGAGGTAACCAAACCTGTGATATTGTATTGTGATAATACAAGTGCTATAAACATATCCAAGAAACTAGTAATGCATGCAAAAACCAAGCATATTGCAATCAAGTATCACTATGTCAAAGAATTGGTAGAAGACAAACAAGTGAAGATGGAGTACATTCACACAACGGAAAAAACTGCAGATATCTTCACCAAACCATTGCCTAAGGATGCTTATAAATATCTTAGAGGCAAGCTGGGGGTAATGCCCCTAACTCAAGCAGTTTAAAGAAAAGAAGCTGCCCTGCATCAACAGGAACAAATCAATGAAATATTAGAAGAATGATGTAGAGGATGACAACAGGAGTAGAAACTCCAAAACAGTCACAAGCATGGTGACAGAGGGAGAAAACATGAGATGCAAAGCTTATATTTCGCATGTTAAAGATGTTACATCTTTGGCATTTATGTCAAATAGGGAGATATATGCAGAAAATTGATCAATACAAAGTAAGAGGGCAATATATATGAAAGAGGAAGATTTATGAGAAACTGAAAGGTAAAGATATGGAGATATATGAGATCAGTAGTAAAGGATGCAACAGTCAAGAAGGAAGGAGAATGTAGCAAAAAATTTTGCTGGTAACTAAGTTGATCAAGTGATTAGTTTGGTTTGCCATCAATGCCAAAGAGGGAGATTGTTGGAAATGATTGAGGAGTAATGGAACTGGTAAAGAATGTTTTCAATCATTGTTTTGTCATTGATGTCAAACTTGCTACTTATAGGAATGACAATTGCTTTAGTGATCCAAATACTATCAATTAGTTGATTGACAAGGAGGTGGCAATCACAAAGATGTAACTAGAGTACCTAGAGAAAGGTTGAAGTTATGATGTTGTAATGAAGTATAAGGAATAGCTAAGCCATTGATGAAATAGTGTATTGATGAC
Source organism: Cupressus sempervirens (assembly GCA_028749045.1). Lineage (NCBI taxonomy): Eukaryota > Viridiplantae > Streptophyta > Pinopsida > Cupressales > Cupressaceae > Cupressus > Cupressus sempervirens. The sequence goes on from CM053789.1 coordinate 518,479,619, forward strand.
ATACTCTAAGACATAGAGGATGGACACACCAAGACATATTGAAGATCAAGAGCCGAGCAAGCTAGTTAGTGCCGAATAGACTTTTAGTTGAAGCCGAGCAAAGTTCAACTTAGTGTATGTCGAGTGGTTTTCAGGTGCCGAGCAGTCTTCAGGTGCCGAGTGGTCTTCAGGTGCCGAGCAGTCTTTAGGTGCCGAGTGAAGATCAGGTGTCGAGTAGTAGAAAAGAAATAAGTGCCGAGTAAGTTTTCAAGTGTCGAGCAACATATAAGTGCCAAGTGATATTGAAGTGCCGAGTTTCATAGAATTTCTTCAGGTGCCGAGAAAATCAATAATGCCAAGTTGTTGCATTATTTTAAAAAATTGAATATTCGCCAGATCTGAGCCAACATGGTTGTTATCTAGAATTCTATGAATCAGATAGAAGATAAGAATGATGAGCTAGTGGCACAGAACACTATGTAAATTGTTTTTGATAAATACAATTGGATTCCAAATGAAGTTTCTAGATAAGAGGAAAATATGGGATAGATACATTGTATCTTACCTAACCTATTGAAACCCTAAAGTTTGAGAGGGAGAATAGAGCGGAAAAGGTATTCTAGATTTCTATTTAAGGAGTCATAAGGTCACGAAGGAAAGTGTGGTGTTCGAGCATGAAATCATGAAGTGCTGAAGAAGGTGCTAAGGTGGAAGAGAGCACAAATACTTTGCTTTGATAGGTGACCATAGGTATGATTGCATTGATATGATGAGTAAGAAGACTCAAGGTGACGAAGCTTGAGATGACAAGCTTACAGAGCTGCAATGATTGAAGCCAAGCAAATGATTGAACTAAAGTGTGATCTGTAATCTGCAACATATGTTGTAAGTTGTATTAGATCAAAAGTCATTATTGTTACTCTCTAGAAATTGTAATAGTTAAAATAAATCCTATGGACTTAGGTTGGTTTAATAGCCATGTTGTAAATCCTTTAACAGGGTGACATTCCAAGTGAATGTTCCAAAGTCCTTTAACCAGGCCCATTCCTAATAGTTTGGTGAAATCCTCTAACAAGGTCACATTTAACAATGTGTTGTAGCCTTTAACAAGGCAGACCATCAGAAGTGGTTGAAATCAATTGCGTAGTTATTTTGTGGGTATCATCTCCACTCTAGTTTTACCTTCTTATTCCTAGAGGGTTTTTGGGTTATCAAATTCTTAGTGTTATGGTGTGATGCATGTTTACTTTTCATAGTTGTTTAAATGTTCAAATTGCACATGCATGATAGTTTCAGTTATGTGCTATTGAGGATTTATGATAAAAAGTGGCATTAGACCTTAGATAACTGATTCACCCCCCCTCTCAGTTATTCTAAAGAATTATAACATATGTGACTATTTTATGTATGGATATTCTCACAAATGGAACTTAAGAAGAAAAATCACAAGGGAAAAAAACAATTTTTTTCCAAAAAAGAGACAGAATGCATCAAAGTTCCTCCCAATTGTTAGAAAAGAAAAGAAAATAGTGATTTATAGATAGAAAGAAAGGTTATGAAGAGAGAATTAAAAAGAAGGAAGATAATGATATGTTAGCATAGTAAATGTACAATGATTTGTAAATGTAAACATTTTATAACAAGTAAAACTTAATATTTTACAACTTTAAAAAATCATATTAGGCATTAAGTATCTTTAAACAATGGAAAACTTATAAATATATTTAAAACACCAAACATGAAACATAAAAAAAGCTAAATTAAAAATTTTATAAATATTTTTGGTAAAAATATATAATATAATTATATTTGTAATTTTTTTATTAATTTAATTATATAATTTTAATTAGTCAATAGGCTTTTAATGTGAGATTGTCCTTGTAATTTTTGCTCAAAAATATTGTCTCATAGTGTACTTTAAAAGCCACAAAACAACTTTTAGAAACCCGTAAAACCATTTTGTGATGGTGAAAGACCTATGTACATTAATAAAACAATGTCCAACATTATATATTTTTAATTTTATTTGAAAAAGATCTTGTTGTCTACTTTTTAATTAGTAAAATAATCATTACTAATTATCTTTTTTATTAATCAATTTGAAAATTCATGTAAAAATAACATTATATAAAATAATAGCAAAATGGATAAAATTAATTATTTAAAACCTAAAACTTATTATTTTTTATGTAAAATAGATATGTATGTTTTTAAAATAAATTATAGTATAAATAGTTTATTTATTCTTTAATTTAATTATTCTTTTATTAATAAAAGTACAAAAAAATTGTTTATTAACTAAAATAATTATTACAAATAATAATATTCTTGAATGAATTATTTATACACACACACACACATATACATATATACATATATGTATATATATGCATGTATATATATATACCTATATTATATATATACATATGTATATATATACATATATGTGTATATATATATCTATATATATATACATATATGCATATATATATATATCTATATATATATATACATATATGTATATATAACATATGTATATATATACATATATATGTATATATCTATGTATATATATACACACACACATATATATATACATATATATATATATATACATACATATATATACATATACATATATATATATATACATATATATACATACATATATATACATATGTATACACATATATATACACATATATACACATATATATACACATATATACACATACACACACACACACACACACACACACACACACACACACACACACACACACACACATATATATGTATTTATGTGTGTGTAATGATAACATTTGAAGAAAAAACATTAACAATTAAAGTATAACGCTCTACAACTTTATCGCCTCTTGCCGGTCCTTTTCAAAATTTGAAACCAGTCTCATGGTGAGCCCTAAGCCTCCTAACCCTTCACCATGCTTGGACTTGTAGATGGTGTTAACCCTGCATAGGGATTTGGATGTTTTGATAGAAAGGTGTGGGGCCGTTGATGTGGAGATGAAGACAATCTCTGGCCATACCCCCTTGGGAAATGAAAAACCTGTTGGTGCTCCTATGGAAGGCAGAAAAAAGTTTACGGTTGGGACCCCTGTTGGGTGGAAGAATGCACTAGTGGGTACCAATGTGGCTAGAGATTCAATGAAGGATCCCAAGATTGCACATAGTGCTAATGGGCCAGTGATCTCCCTTCTGGATGCTTTGGTGGACAGTGTTACTTCTGGCCTCAAACTATGTCTGGTTGGTAGAGTCATTGCCTTCAGACCCACGATAGAGATGGTTCAAAAGTGGGTAGGCCAAAAATGGAAGATTAAGGGAAGTTTTGGTATTTCTGCAATGCCAAGCCGCCTCTTTTGTTTCAAATTCACTACAGAGGAGGATATCAATTTAATACTTTCAGGAACTTGGTATTATGGAAAGCATTGCCTTGCCTTGACAAGGTGGCACCCGAGCTTTGATGCTAGCATAGATCTCAACAAGCTAGCTCCTATTTTGGTATGAATACCTAGACCACCCCTTGAATTCTAGGATGAGAAGATTCTAATGTGGATAGGGAATTCCTTCGGTCATTTTGTTACTACAGACATGGTGACAATACAAAAATACAGACTGGTGTATACTAGATTCTATGTGAATGTTGCATTGAATCGAGCTCTCCCAACTATGGTCACTCTAAAAACTAAATGGGGAGAGAAATACCACCCTATAGAATACAAGAATATGAGACTATTTTTTCAGAAGTGTAGACAATTTAGGCATGTCATAGTGGACTGTAAAGCTCAACTGCAGAAGGAGAAACAAAAGGAAGGATCCCCAAGAATTATAAAAGAAACTGTAGGGGAATCCTCAGAAGCTCCATGGCTAGAGGAGGCTGTTGCTAACACTCAAATCCTGGAAGCTAACAAGGTACAAGATACCCCTATCATAGGGTCGAAGGGGCTAAGTGAACCCAAAGTGGGGGAAGCTTTAGATGAAAATGAGAAAATAGAAGAGTATCCATTTAGAAAAGAGATAGAGGAATTAATAAGGTCACCTTTGGGGGGACCTAGGAAGGTGAGATGATGGAGGAAGGAAAAATAGTGGTACACCACTCCCTTCCTAGTTCTCCAGCTAGTTTGAGAAGCAAGGGGTTAAAGGAACAAAAGTCTCTAGACTGTGATACCCATGAGAGGTTATGCGTGCCTCTAAGAATTATGAAGGCCTCTCTAGCAGAGATAGTAAAAAAAGTGATTGCAAGTTTAGATAAAAAGGAAGTTGAAAAAGAACTAAGCCCCACTTCTCCATAGGCGGGTGATAATGAGGAGTGAGAAGTTCAAAAAAGGAAGAAAATAGGGGGGGGGGGGGCATGGAACTAGATGTAGGGACATGTGGTATAGTTGGAAGACCAAGTAGTAGAGCAACTAGGACAAAACAAGCGATAAGGGATGTGGCCAATGGTAAGCAACTTACACTGGAGACTGTAACAAGAGGTAAGAGATGGAATTTCTTTCTTGGAACTTAAGGGGGCTAAATAACCCCCATAAACAATATGCTTTAAAGCAGTATATATTCTAGGAAAAGATTGAGTGTGTGTTAATCCAATAAACCAAAATGTCTAGTTCAAATTTTAGTAGACTTGTGGATCATATTTGGCTAGGGGTTGCCTTCATGCATGCAGATACTAACATAGCCTTAGGGGGTATTTCTACCATGTGGAACTCATGTTCTATGACTAGATTTGAGTTATGGAAAGACAAAAATTTCCTAATAACTAAGTTCCAAACTAGTAATGAGAGATGGGGGCTTATCAATATCTATGCTTCTAATAATAAGATAGGGAAAAAAGAAACCTATGGAAAGCTGGAAGGGATAATGGATACTATGAAGGAAAAAAAAAAAAGTGTATGGGAGATTTTAATACCCCCCTCTACCACTCAGAAAATTTAGGTGGAAATAGAGACTGCCCTAAAAGTTTACAAGATTTGCACGATTTTATGGGAAAAATGGATTTAATAGATGTAGATTTGAGAGGAAACCCATTCACTTGGACTAATAATAGAAAAGGAAGTGATCTTATTTGAGTAAAATTGGATGGCCTGATGGTGATGGGAAATTGGAATCAGCTAAGTGATTCCTTTCTAGAGAACCTCCCAAGAACTGCTTCTAACCATTCCCCCTTAATCTTCCATTGGAAGGATGGTATATAAAAAGAGGTTTGAAAAATTTCAGGTATGAAATAATGTGGGAGTCCTGCCCAGAATCTAAAGATCGAATCCAAGAATGGTAGAACATAAGGATAGATGGTACTGCAATGTACAAACTAACTCAAAAATTAGATAATATAAGGAGAAATGTTAAGGGCTGGGCTAAGAGTTCCTTTGGAGATTCATTCAAAGTTAAAAGAGAAGTGAAAGAGAAACTTAAAAAATTGTAGGAGGATATTGATGAGGGTAATAATTTGGAAGAAGCTACACAAGAAGAAGAAGAGTACATAAAAAAATGGAAGGACATCATTTTGAGAGAGGAAATATTTTGGAAGCAAAGATCGAGAATTCAATGGTTAACTGAAGGTGACAAGAACACTATCTTTTTCCACAGGTCAGCCTTGAACCATAAAAGAAGAAATACGATCAACATGTTGGAAGGAGAAGGGGGAAGGGAATATAAAGGCTAGGAGGCGATGGGAAGACATGCTGTGGAATACTTTTGCAAGGCTTATAAAAAGGAAAATAGAATAGGAAATCAGGTCATAAGAAGAAGTTTGATAAACACGATCCGACAAGTGCTAGGAGAAGCTGAAATAATAGCATTTTGGAAAATATCATGGAGGAGGAGGTGAAATAGGTAGTTTTTTCTATGAAAGCCTACAAGGCCCCAGGACCAGATGGTTTTCTCCCAACATTCTTCTAGCAATTTTGGAAGATTATTAAAAATGAGTTGATTTGGGCAACTAGAGATTTCTTTAAAATGGGGAAGATGCTAAAAAGGATAAATAAGACTTTTATTGCTTTGGTCCCTAAGACACTAACACCCATGAGTCTCCTTGACTTCAGACCCATAAGCCTTTGTAACATAGTCTATAAGGTTTTTGCCAAGGTAATGGTTAACATGATTAAGCCCTTCCTAGAGAATATTATAGGGACACCACAAAAGGGGTTTGTGTTCGGACAAATTTTTTTGGATGTTGCAATAACCACTCATGAGATCATAGATTCAATGGAGAAATGGAAATGGTGAAGTGTTGCTAGTCTATTCTGGGAAAATTACTGGAGGAAGTAATAATATGGTTGAAGAAATGGCTCTACTTTGGGGCTTACAATTGATTAATGATATGAAAATAAAGGAAATAACTATAGAAGGTGATACTAAATTAATAATTGATATGGCAAAGGGAGTCTCTCAGCCAGGTTGGAATATCCAAAACATTATCATGGATATTAGACATATCTAAGTGGGATGTAAAAAGTCCAATTACAACACATATACAAGGAAGGTAATATGGTGGTGGATGTTGCTGCTGCCATGGGGTTTGAGTTAAAGGAAATGTCGTGCTAGAGAAACATGGATATCCTAAAGGAGGAAATTAAGGCCCTAATTTGCAAGGAAAGGGGGATGATAAAAAATTGAGCATGGCCAAACAAATAAAGATCAGTGCCAAATTTGGCATTATCATCTCTAGGAAGGCAAAGCTTGCTAAATTTAACAAGAAGTATAAAGGAAAGATGATGAGACACCTTTGTACGAGTTTGATAATAAATAGACACAATTTGAGGCAAGAGTTATTTCATAGTTATGGTAACATTATGAGAAATTTTAAACATTTTCTTTTTGATAGTATGAAAAAAATCATCATGGATACTGTTAGAGTTTTTAGGGGCATTAGAGTTATGATGCAAAGCACGCACAAATCCCATAATGAAAAGGTATGGGATTTTGAAGCACATCAAAACCATGCTTGTAGGATGTTTAAAGGTCTTAGAGATGTTAATTTCAACACCGCAATGTTGTTATTGATTAAAAATATCCCTATTGTAAACAAGCTTGAGGGTAAGATTGGAGGGTCAGGAATCAGTGGAGAAGAAATGGGTGGAGATTTGAATCAATTGGAGCCAACAAAGATGGAAAATTTTAAGGAGAGGATGGCGACCTGGTTCCTACTAAAAGAAGAGGGCTTTATTCCTTATATGCAAGCAATGGTGGGTTATGATGAAAATTGTGCCCTTCAGTTTGTGAATAGGTGGAATGACCGTAGAGTCACCATGAATGGTATCATGCTTTAAGTAAATGAGGAGGTTATTGTTATGGCCACTAGTTTGTCCTTGAAGGGGAAAAAATGGAAGAAGGTTACGAAAATGACAGATGAAGCTAGCATGAATAGCTTTTTCACTGAGGATGAAGAACCTATTCACTATAGGGGAGGCTTCTGGAGGGATAAGCTACCAGCTCCTTGGGATGATGTCTATCTAGTGATCATGAAGAACCTTATGCACAAAGGTAGGTTTGGAGTCTATTATTATTATCACTTCCCCCTCTTGAATCATTTTAGAAATAGAGACTTTATTTCTATTCCGTTCTTTCTATTACATTCCCTTGAGGACATGATTAGCGATGTTAGGGAGAAGAGAAGGGCAATAATTTCAGTATCATTCACCAGGGTCTAATTTTTAGACTTTACCAGTTTCATCTTACCCTCTGTCCCCCTAGGGTCATTTTTGTTGATAATCATCGCCACCAATAGAATTCTACTATGAGTACCAACACAGGAACTAGAATCCACATGCTGCACCTTTCCCCTAGTAAGGATAATGAGAAAAAGAAAAACCCAGACCAGGTAATTGAACAAAAGGGTAGTAAAAAATAAAATCGAAAAGCCAGTGGAGGTGGACATTGGAGATTTGGAGGAGGAGGAGGGAGGAAATGGAAGGAGAAGATCAAGGAGGTTAGCCAAGTCACAAGCAAGGCATAAACAAAAGGCCAATAGATTCAGGGTCGAGGAGGCAGAGGAGGAGAATTTTGAGAATAGTGGGAGAGAGCTAGAGGAGGAGAAACATTCTAACTCCAAGATAGAAAAGGCGAATGAGGAGAAAGGAAAAAGTGAAAACTCTATTGATAACACCCGAGTATTTACTGGCAATGTCAAAACCACTGAGACTACTCATGTGTCACTAGTTTTACCTTGTAGCCTATCACCTTCTGTGAGGACAACAATAAAGTGGATACCTCCCCTATAACCATCTCCTCTTTGGAAAAGGAAAAAACCAATGTTTTTGCTAACCCCCAAGTCTTGCAGGATGAGAACCAGTCATTGAGAAAGGTCAAGGAGGTGCCTAAGAATGTGGAAAAAGGAAACAAGGAGAAGGAGGAGGAATATAATGAGAAGAACATACAGATGGAGAAAAGGGTCAAATTTTTAGAGGATGGGTTTTACTCCTCTAAATTTGCCTTGAAGGTTACCCATGCTGCTACAACTACTCTCCAATTATTGGTGTAGGAGAAGGATGAGACGGGGCTAGACATGGAGGACAACAAACTCCTGTATAAGTTTCTTGCTTTGGATTGGGCTAAGGTGCTTCTAGCTAGGAAAGGAAAAGATAAGGATAAGAAATAATGTTGGTCTCTTTTTAGCCCTAGTTTGTTTTCTTGTTTATGCAGTTGCCTTGTTTGTTGGTTTACAACTTATTCTTAGACTTGGATTGGCTTGTTTATGCCAACAATTATTATGTTATGAACAATCATAGTATGTTTAGTACTATAGTCTTTAGAATTAGTATAGATGATACTCTGGTAGTTGTGAATGATCATGTCTTGTTTTTTGGTTGGGTTGGCTTGTTTATGCCAATCATTTATGTTTTGAACAATCATAGTATGTTTAGTAATATAATTATTAGAATTAGTATAGATGATCCTATGTTAGCTGTGAATGATCGTGTGTTGTTTTTTGGTGTGTTGTTTTTTGGTTAGTAGTTGTTGTTCTCTATAGCAGTGGTTGCTTTCTACTTGTTTCTATTAGCAGTGTGCTAGTTGTTAGCTTTTTGGTTGTAAGGGCCAACCCCCTTGTTTTGGTCACTTTTTATTTCAAAAACATTTGAAGAAAATAAATTTTAATAGTATATTCAAATTTTAAATAGTAAATGTATGATTACTTTTTATATTAAGAATTAAATAAATACTTTCTAAAGTTTTAATAATTATAAAAAAAGTAACTATCATCTATTTGATTAATTTAAACAAACTTAGTATACTAAAGCTAAAGAAATATTTTTAAAATATTTTTATTATCATAAAATCAATCTCGTGTATTTAATTAATTAAAAAAATCTTCATAAAAATTTCATTAATAGAAAAGGTATGCTGTTATTTTAACATTATTTTTGAACAATGTGTTTGTGATAGGTATTACAAAATTCCACTCTGGTTGTCCGCTCTACAAGTTTTCGCTCTTTTGAAGTTTGAATTTGAGTTTTTCCATGGTAGGCCCTAAGCCTCCAGACCCTCCACCTTACCTTGATCTGCAGTTGGTGTTGACCTTGTGCAAAAATTTGGAGGTCATGACTAATGGGTGTGGGTTCGTGGAGGAGGTGGAAAGGAATCTTTTTGACCCTAATCTTTTGGAAAATGGGGTGTCGACAAGCTGCCTACTCATAAGTGGTCAGAAGATGACAAATGGGACCCTGGGAGGTTGGAGGAATGCTCTTATGGGATCCCAGGTGGTTAATGTCTATAAGGAGGAACCCAAGATAGCTCACAATGCCAATGGGCTGGTGATCTTCCTTCCAGACAATTAGGTGGACCATGTTACCTCTGGTTTAAAATTTTGTGTGGTTGGGAGATTTGTGGCCTTCAGACCCACGATAGAGATGGTGCATAAGTGGGTCAGCCAAAAATGGAAGACAATGGGTAGTGTTGATATCTCCGCTATGCCAAGTGGCCTTTTCTATTTTAAATTTTATATAGAGGAGGATTTTTATTTTATACTCTCGGGAACCTAGTACTATGGGAAGCACTGTCTTGCATTAACAAGGTGGCACCTAGGATTTGGTGCTAGTGTGGAACTCAATAAGCTAGCTCCTATTTGGGTAAGGCTACCTAGATTACCACTTGAATTTTGGGATGAGAAGATACTAAGGTGGATAGGAGATTCCTTTGGTCACTTTGTGACTATGGACAAGGTGACAATACAGAAATCTAGGCTAGTGTATGTCAGATTTTGTGTGAATGTGGCATTGAATCAAGCTCTCTTGACTATAGTTACCCTAAAAACTAAGTGGGGAGAGAAGTACCAACCCATATAGTATGAGAATGCTAGGCTTTTCTATCATAAATGTGGGCAATTTGGACATCTTATTATTGACAGTAAAATCCAAATGTAGAAAGAGAAACCAAAGTTTGGATCCCTTGGAATAGTTAAAGAGATTGTTGGGGAACCTTTGGATGCCCCAAGGCTAGAGGAGGGGGGTGCTGATGTCCAAAATATAGAGGATAACATGACTCAGGATATCTTGGTTAAGAGAGTCAAGGGGTAGAGTGTACCTAAAGCAAGGGAAGCTCTAGCGGAGAATAGGAAAATGGAAGAATACCCATTTAGACATAAGATAGAGGAATTAATAAGTTCACCACTAAGGGGGCTTAAGGGAGGAGAAATAATGGAAGAGGGTGAAATAATGGCACACCACTCCCTTCCTAGTTCGCTAGCAAGTCTGAGTGATATGTGCTTACAGGAACATATTGAGGTAGACTGTAGAACCTAGGAACGGGTGTGCACTCCTCTAAGAGTGATAAAGGCCTCCCCAATGAAGATTTCTGCTAAGGTTATGGCAAGTTTGGAGAAATTTGAAAAGGAATTAAATCCCATCTCATTGCAAGAGGGTGAGAATTGGGAATGGGAAGTGCAGAAAAGAAAGAAAAAGGGGGGGAAGAAACCAGATGTAGGAACTTGTGGGACAACGAGAAGATCGTCTAGTAGAGCAATTGAGACAAAACAAGCAGCAAAGGACATGGCCAGTGGTAAGCAGCTTACACTAGATACTGTAACAAGAGATGAGAAATGAAATTTCTCTCTTGGAACCTAAGGGGGTTAAATAACCCCCAGAAGCAATATGCTCTAAAGCAATATATATTTCAGGAAAAGGTTGATTGTGTGTTAATTCAAGAAACAAAAATGTCTAGTGCTAATTTTATTAGACTAGTTACTCATGTCTGGCTGGGAGTTGCCTTTGTACATATGGATGCTGAGGGAGCCTTAGGGGTTATTGCAACCTTATGGAACCCATGCTTTATGACTGGGGCTGAGATATGGAAGGACATAAATTTTATAATAATGGAGTTCCAAACTAGCAATAAAAAATGGGGGCTTATTAACATTTATGCTTCTAATAACAAGGTAGAGGGGAAGGAAACCTATGGAAAGATGAAAAGAATTATAAATACCATGAAAGATGAACAATTAATGTGTATGGGAGATTTTAATACCCCACTCTATCACTCAAAAAAATGAGGGGGAAGTAGAGACAACCCTGAAAGCTTGCAAGATCTTCATGATTTTATGGGTAGAATGGATTTTATTGATGTTGATTTAAGAGGGAACCCATTCACATGGACTAATAATAGAAAAGGAAGAGATCTAATCCAAGTAAGACTGGATAGATTAACGGTGTCAGGGAATTGGGACCGATTGGGTAATTCTCTTCTAGAGAATCTCACAAGAACCGTCTCTGATCACTCCCCTCTAATGTTTCATTGGGAGGATATTTTAAGAGGAGGATAAAAACCTTTTAGATATGAAATTATGTGGTAGTCCCACCCAAAATTCAAAGATGGTATCCGAGAATGGTGGAATATAAAAATAGATGGTACTACTATGTATAGACTAACGTAGAAGTTTGACAACAATAGGAGGAATGTTAAGGGTTGGGCTAAGAGTTCCTTTGGTGATTTGTTCAAAATCAAAGGGGAAGTGGAGGGAAAAATTAGAAAGCTACAAAAAGAGATTGCGAGGGGTAATAATCTGGATGTTGTTACTCAGGAGGAGGAAGAATATAGATAAAAAATGGAAGGACATCATTTTAAGGGAGGAAATTTATTGGAAGAAAAGATCGAGGGTTCAATGGTTAATTGAGGGAGATAGGAATACTACTTTATTCCATAGGTCTACTTCCAATCATAAAAGAAGAAACATGATTAATAGTTTGGAAGGAGAAGGGGGAAGAGAATATAGGATCAAGAGGAGATGGGGAGACATGTGGTAGAATATTTTTGCAAGGCCTATAAGAAAGATGACAATATAGAGAATTAGGTTATCAGAAGAAGTTTGATAAATAAAATCCCATAGGTGCTAGTGAGTTTGAAAATAATTTCATTTTAGGTAACATCACAGAAGAGGAAGTGAAAAGGGTTTTGTTCTCAATGAAAGCCTATAAGGCCCCAGGTCCAGATGGCTTCCCCCCTACATTTTCCAGCATTTTTGGGTGGTTATTAAAAGTGAACTAATATGGGCTACCAAAGATTTCTTCAAAACAGGGAAGATGCTAAAAAAGATAAATAAAACCTTTATTGCCTTGGTTCCCAAGACCCCAACACTAGTGAGTCTACTAGATTTTAGACTGATAAGCCTCTATAATACAGTGTATAAGATATTTGCAAAAGTGTTAGTGAATCGAATTAAACCTTTTCTGGAAAGTATTATAGGAACACCACAGAAGGGGTTTGTGCCAACTAGACAAATCCTAGATGCAACGATTACTACACATGAAATCATACATTCTATGGAAAAGAATAAAAAACCTAGTATGGCTTTCAAGCTAGATATATCTAAGGCATATGATAAGGTAAAGTGGGATTTCCTTTATGATGTGTTTGGAAGAGTGGGGTTTAGTGGTAGAGTTATAAACCTTATTAAGATGATGGTAGGGGCGGTTCAGTATGCTATCCTTCTAAACGAATCTCCTTGGGGTAATTTTATTGTAGAAAGAGGACTAAGACAGGGTGATCCACTATCTCCTTATCTTTTTATTATGGTGGAAAATGTGTTGGGGATATAATTTTCTAAATTGGCTAATACAAGATGTGTGAAAGGAATAAAACCTACAACTACTATTGATACTGGGGTGTTACAACAATTTGTGGATGACACATTTCTGCTTGGCAAATCCTCTATTATGGAAGCTGAGGCTTGGAAAAGTATACTTAGAAATTATGAAGAAAGCTCAGGGCATAAAATAAATTACTTGAAGAGTAAGCTTTGTTTCTTCAATGCTAAGGCTATTATGCAGAGGAGGATAAGGAACATATTAGGTTGTCAGTCGGCCAACCTCCCGGACACATATCTAGGATTATAGTAAATTTGACTTACAAACATCTATGGATTAAAGACTTGTAACCCCTAATATGGTGTAAATTTTGGATAAGCAATCTCCTCCCCAAAATTAATTTTTTTTGGTGGATTTTTTAGCATGGCAAAATTCTAACATTGGATAATCTGAGAAAAAGGGGTTTTATTGTACCAAATAGATGTTATCTTTGCAAAGGAGAAGAGGAGAATATCTCACACTTGTTTCTAAAATGCCCATATACTTTAAAGATATGGGAGTTTTTTTGGGGGAAATTGGGATTATGTTGGGTGTTGAAGAATAACTTAAGTCAATTCATGGAAAATTGGGATTGTCCCTTCTATCACCCTAAACTAATACTTCTATGGAAAAGTGTTCCACCCTATATTTGCTGGCACATTTGGAAAGAAAGGAACAATAAAATATTTTGGGAGGAGGAAAAACCAAAGGATTTTGTCATGGGAATCATGCAAAATTTGCTAAAGGAAAATATAATGATTGCTAAATGCAAGCTACCAAAGGAAGAACCAGGTGGAAAAGAAACACAAATAGCAGAGAGATGGGGCATCTAGGAGGATTTCAATCATTTTGATAACTCCAAGGTCTTAAAGAGATAGAAAACAAAATGGGAACCACCAACCTTAACACAACTCAAACTAAATTTTGATGGTGTTGCAAAAGGGGGTATATGAGCGGCGGGTGGTGTGCTGAGCGATAGAAATGGAGATGTGCTGCTAGTATATTCTGGAAATGTTGGAGGAGGAAGTAATAATCTAATTGAAGCAATGGCTTTTCTCTGGGTCTTGCAATTGATAAGGGAAATGTAGATAAAGGAATAAGCATAGAAGGGGATTCCAAATAAATCATTGATTTGGTGAAGGGAGTTTCTTAACTTGGCTGGAATATCCTAAATGTTATTATGGATATAAGACATATTGTAGATGGGACGGAGAAAGTCCAGTTACAACATATTTACAGAGAAGGAAATATGGTGTCAGATGTTGCCATCGCCATGGGATTTGAATTGAGGAAATTGACATGTTGGAGAAACTTAGAAAATTTAAAGGAGGAAATGAAGGCCTTGATCAACAAGGAAAAGGAGGGGAGAAAAAGTTAAGCATGATTTGGCAAATAAAGGTTAGTGCCAATTTTGGCAACATTATACCTAGGAAGATGAAATGTGCTAAATTTAATGGAAAGTTTAAGGGGAAGTTGATAAGATGGTACCATACTGATTGGATAATAAATGGAGGTGATTTGAGGTGGTATTTATTTTGCCATTATGGTAACACAAGGAAAAATTTGAATTACTTCCTTTTCGAAAGTACAAAAGCTTTCAGTACCAAGGCTATCAGTATATTCAGGGATTTGAGAATAATAATGCTAAGTACGTGTGAATCCCATCATAATTTTGATTTGGATTTTGAAGCAGCCTGAAAACCAGTTTGGGAGATGATTAAAACCTCTATTGGTGTTAATCGTAGAATTGTTGTGATACTAGTGATTAATATTTACAAGAATCTTGACGATAAGGAAATTCAAATGCGAATTGCTAAAGTTAGAGGGTTGAAAATCAGTGAGGAGGAGATGGGTGGAGATTTGAATAGACTGGAACCATTGAAGATTGAAAAATTTAAAGACAGAATGGAAACCTAGTTTCTATTGAAGGAGGGGGGTTTATGTCCTATATGCAGGCGATGACAGGATATGACGAAAATTGTGCACTCCAATTTGTGAATAGGTGGAATGAGCACAAGGTCACAATAAATGGCATTACATTACAAGTTAATGAGGAAGTGATTGCAATGGCTATTGGGCTATCCATGAGGGGGGGAAAATGTTGGAAGGTCATAAAAATTGTAGAAAAGGCCAATATGATCATCTTTTTTGAGGAGAATGAAGAACTAGTGAGGTATAGGGGAGGATTTATGGTGCAGGAGCACATTAAATACAAGAACATGGGAAATTTAAGATTCATAATTTGTGATATTAAATACATTTGAGTCATTAATATTGTATTTGGTTCAAGTTGTAAAGGCTATGAAGCCATTTTTTGTCTAAAATGTAAAAGTTGCGTAAAAAGTTGTAAAATGCAACTTTGAGAAAGTTGTTAATAATAGAAAAATGATGTAAAAGGGCATATGGTTGGTCTTGGGGGTAGTTAGGAAGGTTTATAACTGTCACATGGATATAAAAACCATTTTATGGTCGAACCAAATCAATTTTGGGAAGAAGAGGAAATACTTTGATACATTTTTGGTGCATTTTATTATTGTAGTTTTGATTGGTTTTTTTAGTTTTAGAGTAGTTTCCAGGCCTTGTACGGCCATGTACAGCCTGGAAACCATGTAATATAGTAATGGATATATAGTATGATGAATCCTTCTTCTCATGCTTTTGGTTTGGTTCAATTTTATGAAGAAATGAATAAATTATGGGTATTTTGGTGAAAGTGGATGTTTGCAGATTTGAGATTCGCTGAATACAGTCATGTTACAGCGTGTGATGCGGACAGATTTTGGAGACTCAAGATCTCTAATGATATTAATTGGAAAGATATGTGAACTAAATTTCATTTCCAACTGGTTTGAATCATTTTTATATATATTTGTGAAAGTTATGGGCATTTGAGTGAAAACTGGTTTTTAACAATTTTCATTGGAGTTACAGATAGTGATTTGTGCTTGAAACTTTATATATGAATGAGAAAAATGAATGGCTTATATATTTGGAAACTAGACTCAAGAATTGATAATATGGAATTGGTTTGGTTTCATTTAGATTTATTTTGAGGAAGATATGTGATGCCCTAGGCAGGGTTACCAGTTTTGTTTCTGGTTTATGACAGAGAAAATGGGTCTTGGTTCAGAGTACGTAATTTATAATCTGCTTATTGGATTGGTTTCAAATTTGGATATGTTTTAGAATTAATAATTTGAAACAATTCCTCCAAAATTTTTTTCAAGAAGACGTTTAGAACAGAAGTTATGAACAATGGAATCAGACATAGCAATCTGATTGTGTGAGTGAAGATTTTGTCTTTATTGGTGTATAATGTCAGGGTTCTTTGTTGTAATCTTTGAGATGTTCTTGGTTCCTTGAGGGTGTACCAGCCTATTGTGAATCCCTTGAGTTGAAATAAGATTCCTTGAAGATAAATACAGAGGGCTCTGCATCAGATTGGTATCAGAGCACAGAAGATTCTGAGCGTGTAGATGGAAGATGATCTACACCAGGCAGTGTTGGGTTGTTTTGGATTCTTGTTTTGAGGTTTGTGGTTGCAGAATGGTGTTGGTTCACTCACTGCAATGGGTGGACAGGAGAGGTCTACCAAAGGATCATAGGAGATGATCCAGGGCCAGAGAGGATGGTCCTTTGTATGTTGCCAATAGACTGGGGAGAGAGGCATGATGGGACTCCCAGGTGAGGGACAAGAGGTTGTGATGCAGTATGGAGGAGTGGACTGAGGAATGAGAAGCACCATAGAGGCAACCAGCATAACTCCATTGATGGGAGTCATTAGTGAAAGAGATAGGAAAGTGGAGGAGGCACCGATCCAGTGATGATGGTGAAGAGGCAAAGGAAAAGATGAGGATTTTGATCTAATATTTTTTCTTGCAGGTTATTGATTCCATGTTTCCAAGGGACTTGGAAACTTTTCAAGTTTGGGAGTATGGTGCAGGAGCACATTAAATACAAGAACATGGGAAATTTAAGATTCATAATTTGTGATATTAAATACATTTGAGTCATTAATATTGTATTTGGTTCAAGTTGTAAAGGCTATGAAGCCATTTTTTGTCTAAAATGTAAAAGTTGCGTAAAAAGTTGTAAAATGCAACTTTGAGAAAGTTGTTAATAATAGAAAAATGATGTAAAAGGGCATATGGTTGGTCTTGGGGGTAGTTAGGAAGGTTTATAACTGTCACATGGATATAAAAACCATTTTATGGTCGAACCAAATCAATTTTGGGAAGAAGAGGAAATACTTTGATACATTTTTGGTGCATTTTATTATTGTAGTTTTGATTGGTTTTTTTAGTTTTAGAGTAGTTTCCAGGCCTTGTACGGCCATGTAAAGCTTGAAAACCATGTAATATAGTAATGGATATATAGTATGATTAATCCTTCTTCTCATGCTTTTGGTTTGGTTCAATTTTATGAAGAAATGAATAAATTATGGGTATTTTGGTGAAAGTGGATGTTTGCAGATTTGAGATTCGCTGAATACAGTCATGTTACAGCGTGTGATGCGGACAGATTTTGGAGACTCAAGATCTCTAATGATATTAATTGGAAAGATATGTGAACTAACTTTCATTTCCAACTGGTTTTAATCATTTTTATATATATTTGTGAAAGTTATGGGCATTTGAGTGAAAACTGGTTTTTAACAATTTTCATTGGAGTTACAGATAGTGATTTGTGCTTGAAACTTTATATATGAATGAGAAAAATGAATGGCTTATATATTTGGAAACTAGACTCAAGAATTGATAATATGGAATTGGTTTGATTTCATTTAGATTTATTTTGAGGAAGATATGTGATTCCCTAGGCAGGGTTACTAGTTTTGTTTCTGGTTTATGACAGAGAAAATGGGTCTTGGTTCAGAGTACGTAATTTATAATCTGCTTATTGGATTGGTCTCAAATTTGGATATGTTTTAGAATTAATAATTTGAAACAATTCCTACAAAAGGTTTTTCAAGAAGACGTTTAGAACAGAAGTTATGAACAATGGAATCAGACATAGCAATCTGATTGTGTGAGTGAAGATTTTGTCTTTATTGGTGTATAATGTCAGGGTTCTTTGTTGTAATCTTTGAGATGTTCTTGGTTCCTTGAGGGTGTACCAGCCTATTGTGAATCCCTTGAGTTGAAATAAGATTCCTTGAAGATAAATACAGAGGGCTCTGCATCAATTTAGAAGGGACAAGCTTCTGGCTCCGTGGGATGACATTTGCTTGGTGATTATGAAATACCTTATGCTTGAAGGTAGGTTTGGAGTTTATTACTACTATCACTTTCCATTGCTCAATCATTTTAGAAAAAGGGATTTCATTTCTCTTCCATTTTTTCTCTTACATTCCCTAGAGGATATGGTTAACGATGTTAGGGAAAAAAGGAGCAAGGGTCTAAATTTTTCGATTATCCACCAAGGCCTGATTTCTAGGTTCTATCAGTCCCACCTTTCCCTTTGTCCCCCTAGGGTTATAGTGGTTGATAAATAGCACCAAAACTAGAATTCCCCCTCGAGTACTAGCACAGGTACCAAAATCTACACCCTATGCCCCTCCCCCAACAGAGATGTTAAGAAAAAAAAAAAAACTAGAGTCAGCTATAGAAAAAATGGCTGTAAAAAAATTAAGGTTGAAAAACCTGTAGAGGTGGAAATTGAGGAGTTGGAAGAGGAGGAAGGGGGTAAGGGTAGGAGAAGGTTGGGAAGGTTGGCTAAATTCGAGGCTAAGTACAAGCAGAAGTCCAAAAGATCTAGGTTGGAAGAGGAGGGAGAGGAGAATTTTGAGAGCAAGGAAAGGGAGCTGGAGGAGGAAAATCTCTTTGACTCCAAGAGAGATAATGAGGGAGGGCGGAAAAGAGAAAAGTGAAAACTCAACAGATAATTCCCATGTGTCTTCTGGTAATACCCTGGTGTCGACTGGTAAAGACATTACCACTGAGAATCATGTATTGACAAGTTTCACCCTTCAACCCATTACTTTTTGTAAAGACAATAACAAAGTGGACACTTCCCCCATCACAATTTCCTCCTCGGTTAAAGAAAAATGTAATGTTTTTACTAACCCTCAAGTTTTGTAGGATGAAAATCAATTTACAAGGTCTAATGAGGGACCTAGAAAGGTTGATAAGGATGGAAACAAAAAAGAAGAGGAACAAAATGAAAGGACTAAACCACTGGAAAAAAGAGTCTGAACCTCAAGGGAGGGATTTCATACTTTCTCTATATTTGCACTAAAGGTCACTCATGCAGCGACTGCCACCCTCTAATTGCTAGCATAGAAGAAGGATGATTCAGGGATGGACATGGAAGATAATAAGCTCCTCTACAAGTTTCTTGCTGATGACTAGGCTGGAGTCCTTTTGGCTGAGAAAGGAAAAGAAAAAAATTGACTGTTTTTAAGGGATTTATCGATCCTAGTTTTTTGTTTGTTTTCTGCTGCAACATAGTTGCTAGTTCACAGATGTTACTAAGACTTAGGTTGGCCTATGCCAACAATTTTTTATTCAAAACTTTATAGTTTGTTTAGTATTGTAATTTTTAGCTACTGTGCTTGGTTGTACGATCCTGAACATTAGTTGGTTAGATTATTTTAGACTTCTGCTAGTTTTGCTTCCTTATTGCTAGTGCTTTTTGGTTGATATTGTCTATGTGGCTTGGTTGCACCTTGTTATTTCTATAGGTGTTTGCTGGTAGTGTGCTAGTTACCAGCTTTTTTTGTAAGAGCTGACCCCCTTGTTTTGGTCACTTTTTATTTCAAAAATATTATTATTAAAAATCAATTTAAATATTAAAATAAATAATAATATTATATAAAACAATAGTAGAATAGATAGAACTAAATTTGTAAAAATTAAAACTTATGATTTTTTTGGTAAAACTGATATATATTAATCAAATAATATATTAAAATTGTAAAAAACAACCATTCTAATAAAAATTATATATGTAAATAAATAAAATAGAAAAAATCTAAATGCAATGATAATATCTTCACATTGAAAATTTTTATAATAATATTTGAAAAAATTTATATACTAAATTTAAGATTATTTATTATATGAATAATTAAATAAATAGTTTCTCAATATTTTATTTAAATAAAAAATTACTATCATCTATTTAATTTTTTTAAAAAAATGTTGGAGACTTGATATTTATATTAATAATAACTGGTTCAAACAAATAAATTTAAAACTTTTTTATATTTTAAATTAAATAAATATTCTATGAATATTTTTTCTCAATATACAATTTGTCTCTATTTTTTAATAAATAATTTTTTTTAATTAAATACAAATATCAAAATTTAAATAAACGATAATAAGATGTCTAAATCTCTAGGATACTAAATAAAAAAGATTTCTATTAATTTTAAAAATACATTTTTAGTTTTAATTTTGGCAATAAAACTAAAAAATATATTTTTTAATAATTAAAATAACTGTCTATTTTATTGAATAAACATTAAAAATTAGAATAAATAATATAAGGCTCATAAATGTTTGAAATAATAAATAAAACAAAAAATCATCAATTTTGAAAATTATTTTAAGTTTTCCTAAAAAAATGCATAAATCTTGTCATGTGTTGAACTTCTGCCTATAAATATAGGGTCAAAGTATTTCAAATAACCCCAAATTTGAGAAGGCACATACTAAAAGGTATTTGACATATTTCTATGAATAATGTTCAAATTGGATTTTGAATTGTTAATATTTTGATAGTTGCCTAGTTTGCATAGTGTTAAATATCAATTGTCCATTCAATATATTGATTACGGCTAAAATGGAATAACTACTGCAAGCATTCATATTCAAGATTTGTGAGTTTGTGTTTTAAGATCCTTTGAATAAATCCAAGACATTTTATCCAAAACAACTTGTCATAGGTATTACTATCTACCTATGTTTTAGATTGTAATAATTTTTGGGTTTACTATGTAGTATGATATTAGGCTAAAATTAGTCCTTTGAAGAATCTGGCATTTGTTTATGGTTGGCTTTTTTGGGTACATATACTAACCTTTACTTTCCTTGTTTTTTGAACCTTTTAATAATAATTTAATGACTTTGTATGCAAAATATTTCATTAACATCTCTATGATTGATATCAAAAGTAGATTGCAATAGACACTTGGTTTATTTGAGCCAACTTTGATAAGAATTATTCTCCTGCAAATGAGATCCTTTAAACAACATTATTATGATTTTCTCTTCTTATTACATATGTAGGTTTGCAATTATGTGGAGAGGTTCTAACAATTGGTCATCAAAACATTTCTCATACCTCCTTTGGGATGAAAGGGAGTTCTATGTCCACGATTGGATAGAAACATCTGGGGAGGGTTCACTCGATACTTCTCAAAATATTAAACCATGAAGCGTGCAACTAAAAAACATGAAATGGCGCTTATGGTTATTCTCTAAATCAATATTTTTTAACCTGATAGTTTGTCACTTCCAATCATCAAGTTTTCTATGAACAAAGTAAAGAGTGTTGAAGCTTTAAAAGGAAAATCACTCTTGCCTCAATACAACCATGACAAATAGCAAGGGAGACAAGAATGCTTTGTCTTAGAGGCATCATTCATTTTCACAATGAAGGAGAATGGACTTGATGCTCCCTATAAATTTGAGAAGCAAAATAGTACATGGTGGTTTTCCCTGGATTTTTCACTAGTAAAGTAGGTTGAAACACCTTTCCTTTTCCTATTTCTTGAGTTGTTGGGTCCTCTTCTATAAGAAGAATTTGTGGCAAAGTAACATGTCTACTGGGTAACTTTTTTTTTCATTCCATGAATATAGGACCTAACAAATCTTTTTGTTTAGGGAAAATGATGGACACAATAGAAATTACTTGGATATTCTAATCAATTTCACATAGTTGGGCATATAGATAGTTAAGTTAAAACATGTACAAAATTATCTATCGAATATTCCCTACACCTGCTATGGTGCAAGTGCTAGTTTTTATTTTATGTTTAAATTCTCGCAATAGATTTTGAATTATAAAATTTGATTTCAATATTCAAATGAAAATAATTCAAAACTATTATGATGAAAAAAATTAAATAAAAAATAAAAAATAAGAAAAAAAATATGTGTAAACTTCACAACATAAATAAATTAAAATACAAAATAATAATAATCATATTATGAAGGCTAGCTTTTTAAGAGGATGAAATATCAAAGGCCTCTAGAACTTTTTGCTAAATATATATGAGCCAAATTTCTAGCTAATTTTAGGAGACATTTAAATTATATTTTTTCTTTTTAGAAGAATTATTAAAAAGTGGATGACAGATATTAGAAAGGAAGAAAAATATATTGATTTCAACACTTAAAATCAAAATTATTTTTGTTGACCTTTTTTAACCTTTACTATAATAAATAAATAATAATTTAATCAAATTGTATGTGTTCAATGAATTTTAGAAATAGTGGTGACTTCATTGTAAAAAGCTCCTCTAAATTAGTGGCATGTCACTTAATTATAATCTCAAAGTTTAACTTATCTTTTTGTTTTAATTATTACCATTGGTTATAAGTCCATAAAAATATCATGGCCCCAAAACAATATAACTTAAGTTTAAAATAAGTGCCACATAGTGGCTTATTGCTTGGCTTTAGTTTTTATTTTTATTTTAAATAAAATTATTATAGTATATAAAATATTTTAACTAATTAAAATATTATATAGCTATAGTTTTCTATAATTATAATTGTAGTAACAAAGTTATTTTTGTTATAATTATATAAATAATTATTAATTGTTAGTTATAAAGTATGATTAATCTAATCTTAATTTTTATTTTAGTGGTAAATTTAGGTAGTATAGATATCTTAAATAAATCTATCTAAAAAAATATCGATAGATATCAATTATACTTAATCTATTACAATAAAAAATATTTATATTTCATTATATCTATATTTATTTTTTTGGACTGACTTTAGTTTTTGTTTAATTTGTTAAAAAAACTCTAACTTTCAATTTTAGCAAAGGGGCTTTTATATAACAAATTGTTGTTATCTTTGCAAGGAAAAGGAGGAGAGTATTTCTCACCTATTCCTGTAATGCCAGTATGCCTTAGAAATATGGACTAGGGTCTAGGAGAGATTTGGTTTGGATTGGGTTATGAAGGACAATCTGGGTCAATTTGTGAAAAATTACAGCTGTCCCTTTTATCACCCAAGATTGATTTTTCTATTGAAAATTGTTCCACCATATGTCTGCTGGCATATATGGAAAGAAAGAAATAACATAATATTTAGAGAAGAGAATAAACTGATGGAGGTGGTTTTTGGAATAATGAAGAAATTATTGAAGGAAAATTTAAAGGTGGCTAAATGTAAAAAGCCAAAGGAAGAACTAGGTAGACAAGAAGGACGGATTGCTAAAAATTGGGGTTATCATGAGGATTTTTTCCTCTTTGATAACTCAAAAATGTTGAGGAGACAACAAACGAGATGGAAACTACCTACCCTTACACAATATAAATTGAATTTTGATGATGCTACAAGAGGAGGTATAGGAGTGGTGGGAGGATTGTTGCAAGATAAGAATGGTGATGCGCTATTGGTTTATGCTGGGAAGGTGGGAAATGGAAGCAATAATCTAGCTGAGGCAATGACGTTGTTTTGGGGTCTTCAGCTAATTAGTGAAATGCAAATTAGGGAAATACTTCTAGAGGGAGACTCCAAATTAATCATTGATTTGGTTAGGGAATGTCCCAACTAGGATGGAATATTCAAACTATCATTATGGATAATAGGAAAAATTTGGAAGGGATGGAAAGTGTCCACTTGCAGCACATTTACAGGGAAGGAAATAAGTTGGTTGATGCGGTGGCTGCCATTGGGTTTAAATCAATGGCAATCACGTGCTAGAGGGATATTATAGATCTTAACGAAGACATTAAGTCATTGATAACCAAAGAAAGAGGTGGGAATATCATTTAATTATGACTATAAATTTTAAACATGGGGCCAATTTTGATAATTTTATTTTGGTGTTCACTAAATTTAACAAAGGTTTTTTGGAAATGATTAGAAGATGTGGCTGTAAAAATGGAAAAATGAGTGAATGCAAATTAAGAGAGATGTCTTTTCACCATTATGGTTTCCAATCACAGAATTCAAATTACTTCTTAATTAAAAGTATGATTGATATCTTTTATCAAACTATCAGAGATTTTCAGGGTGTGAAAATTATGATACTATACAATCATGATGCCCATAATGAAATTGCATGGGATTTTGAACCTTATCAAGCACAGGACTATAAAATTATTTTTCTTATTGTTAAAGGTCTCAGGGTGGAAACTAGTTGCAGAGATTTTATAGAGAAGGAAGTTTAGATGCTCACCACTGAAGAAGAGGAACGAGATATTGGCATAATAGATATGGGGGGGGGGGACTTGAATAGGCTAGAGCCCACAAAAATGGAGAACTTCACAAATAGGATGGCCACCTGGTTCCTACTAAAGGAAGGGGGTTTTCTGCCCTACATGCAATCAATGGCGGGGTACGACGAGAATTGTGCCCTCCAATTTGTTAATGGGTGGAATGATCACAAGGTCACCATTAATAGAATCACCTTCCAAGTGAATGAGGAGGTGATTTCCATGGCGAATGGCCTTTCAATGAAAGGGAAAAAATGGAGAAAGGTCACTAAAGCTGCTGATGGGGCTAGTATGAACAATTTCTTTGCGGAAGATGATGAACCAATTTGATATAGACAAGGGTTTAAAAGGGACAAGCTGCCAACCCCATGGGATGATGTGTGCCTAGTTCTCATGAGATATTTGACGGTGGATGGTAGGTTTTGTGTTTACTACTACTACCATTTCCCTTTGTTAAATCATTTTAGGAATAGGCATTTCATTTCTATCCCATTTTTCCTCCTAAATTCTCTTGAGGATATGGTAGCTAATGTTAGGGAATAGAGGAATAAAGGGCATAACTTTACTATAATCCATCAAGGACTAATTTTTTGCCTCTAGCAATTCCACCTTGCCCAGTTCCCTCTTAGGGTGGTGGTGGTTGACAACTAGCACCATCGCTAGAATTCATCCCCAAGCACCAGTACTGGCACTAAAATTCATACCCCCTTGTCCCTCCCCTAGTCAAGAAAACAAGAAAAAGAAAAAACCTAATACAATTGAAAAACAAAAGGGCAAAAAAAAGATAAAAGTTGAAAAAATATGTTGAGGTGGAAGAGGAGGATTCAAAGGAGGAGGTTGGGGGTAAGACTAGGAGGAGATCTGAAAGACTCACCCAATCCCAGGCAAGGTGCAAATAGAAATCCAATAGATTTAGAGTTGAGGAGGTTGAGGAGGAAAGCTTAGAAAATAATAAAGAAGAAAGGGAGGAGGAAGACAACTCTAATTCTAAAAGTGAAGATGGAAAGGAGGAGGTGGAAAAAAGTGTTAACTCAGAGGATAATTCTGTTGAAAATGCTCAGACTCAGGTGTCAGCTGAAAATGTTGCTACCACAGAGATCACCCATGTTTCCGCTAGCTTCACCCTCTAGCTCATAACCTTCTGTGAAGAGAGTAGAAAAGTGGACACCTCCCCCATAACTATCTCATCCCTGACTAAGGAAAAATCTAAGATTTCTACTAATCCCAGTGTTTTGTAGGATGATATCCAAGTACAGATTACAAAGGAAGAAGCAAAAAAGATGGAAATGGATATCAAGGAAGAGATCGAGGAGTAGGTGAAAGTGTATGCCAATTTGGATAAGAGGGTTAAAATCTTAGAGGAAGGGTTCTTTACCTTCTCTAAATTTACCTCAAAGTCACCCACACAACGGCCACCATCCTCCAACTTGGGATGGATATGGAGGACAATAAGCTCCTCTTCAAATTTCTTGCTGAAAACTAGTCCTAGATTCTGTTGGCTGTGAAGGAGAAGGAGAAAAAAGAAAATTGAGTTTTTTAGTTTAATGGGATCCTCAGATCCAAGACTTTTATGTTATTCTGTTGTTTCTGGTTTTGCTAGTATCCAGCTGTAACTAAGACTTGGGTTGGCTTGATATGCCAACAATATTTTGTTGAACTCCCATAGTTGTTTGATCTTCTAGACTTTTATTTTAGTTTAGTTGTTCTGTGGTTTTGTGAAGTTTTAGTTAGTTTTTTGTTTTCTGTTGGTCATTGTTGGTAATGCGCTGGTTACCAGCTTTTGGTTTGTAAGGGCCAACCCCTTGTTTTTGGTCACTTTTTATTTCAAAAATAAATATTCATTAAATTATTTTTAATATTATAATATATTTATAATAAATAATAAAATTTTGATGCGTATATGGTTGTCAAATTTAAAATAAAAATGTAATAGTTAACATTAACACAGTCAAACCATTGCACTCCACCCTTTTTGTCATTGTAGAATGCCGATATATATATATATATATATATATATATATATATATATATATATATATATATATATATATATGATACATACCATATTATACTGGTATATTGTAAATAAATTATAATAATAAAATAATAATATATTTTTAACATTATAAATTGAATGACAAATAATACATTCTAAAAAGTATAATAGATTAAAAGTATAAAAATATAAACTAACTTATTTACATTTAACAATATTAAAAATTAAAAAATCACATTAGATTAATAAAAAATAATTCTTATAAATTATTAGTTTACAATCCATGAGCCTCATATAAGAGTTAATTGGATTCAATCAATCAAATAATCAATTTTTTTTTCAATATAAATCATAAAGTTAAAAATATTGCATCTATGCTATGTATAATGTATTAATTTGAGAATAGAATTTATAAATGATTAATTCTAATTGTAAATATGAAAAGTTTTAATCACTAGGTATGGTCCAATATCATAAATAAAAAATGTGATTTATAAAATAATGAAAAATGAGAAAAAAAATTTAAACATTTGAGTTTCATTTAATCGTCAATTTAAATGAAAATTTGAATTGAATGAACACAATAGTATTTGGATGAACTAAAAAGTGAATATAGAAAAATAATCATGTACAAAGCAATGAAATAAGTGATGTATGTAGGATTCATCAATACATTCAAGAACTATATTGATTGTGAAGATACAATAAAAAATCTTCATATAAAAGGGAAAAAAAAGACTATGTAATAATCAAACAAATGATAGTCATATTCTAAATTATTGATTTTACAGTCACAAAAGAAAAGATACCTAAAATTTATTAAAAATAAAAATATAATTATAATAAAATTGAACATAAAATAATATTATAATAAATATGTAATTAAGACACTAAATAAGTTAATTAAACAAAAGATTTGCCAATATAAAATTTTATTTAAAGATTAAGAAAATTTAAAGAAACACTTTTCACTCCTTTAAAGTAATATATCTTTAGTACCTACTAAGAATACAACTCAACTATAGTGAGAAAATAAATGAATTTCAACTAAGGTGGGAGAATTATGATAATACCAATCTACTCAATATATTTTCTTATTGTTATTGTGGGCTTGACATCCATATTTGCAATGCATTTTGTTCTATGTTCTCAAATGAAGCCTGTGAAAGCATCATTCAAATGGACAGTTAATGAAAACAAAGATTCTACCAACAATATAACATTGTGATACACACATTTCTTTATTTTTGTAATGAAATTAACAATTTAACAAGAAGAATTGAACCTAGCAAAGTTCATTGTTGTCAATAACTCTTACTATGTTGCATCCGAAGATCCTTCCAGTTGTGAATACCCACCCACCAAAAATGCATAACATTATATTTTTTATTAGTTTTGAAATGTATGACTAACCTAGGAGTTTCGAGCATAACCATACAACCAATTCTTGTTTTGGTAGTTTAGTTTTCCAATGCTTCTCCACTTGTATCAATATGTATAAAAAATGAGGGGTGTATAGTAAATTGACTATCATTACATATTTTCTGGTGTTTATTGCATATCAAGAATTCCTTATCTAAATTGAAAATACAATAATTTCTAATTCATTATCTCTCAATATTATGGATGCCTATAAAAAAACATTCCATATTGTATTTTCAATTTAAATTGATTAACTTGAACCATAATCAACATTATTATATCAATCACATTTTTATATTTAGGGAGTAGGGTAGAAATAAAATAGAGATTCAAATTTAAATCAACATCTTAATTTTAATTGGTGTGTGGGATGCTTGGGTATCTGACTGTCCCCTTCTGAGAAGCTAACCTTTTCTACCTCGACCAAATTCCTGCCTTGTTGAACCTGCAACCACTTAGACGCTCACAACAATGAATGAGTCAACATCTATTATTATGTAGTCCACATGAACATCATTATCATGAAACAACATTAACCTAGTCATGAACATCATTACATAATCATAATGAAATGCAACTTCCAATAAAACATATATCTAAGCATTGAATTAATCATTAAATCACATTAATTAATACATACCATAGTTTTATATAATCACAAGATTAAGATAATCAACTTAATTTTTCCCTTCATCAATGTTCAAACAAAAATTGACCAAGTCAAAGTTGATTAGGTCACCACATAAGCAAGAAGCTAGGAGTGTTGAGAAGCAAGTCATGTTAGTCTCCCATCGCTTGGACAACCCACCATTGATCATTTGGTTTTTTTAATTCTATATGTTGTTATAGGCCTAGAATTTGACAACCGCCCTTGCCTATCATATAAATATTTTACAAAAAGAGACTTATTTTAATGCCTTTCATTTTATGTTTCTGCAAAAACATTGATTGTCAATTTTTAAAATTTAGAAATAATTTAACAAATCATTTTAAATTTGAATTAGTAATATGTAAAAAGTCTTTGTGAATAACTTCTAGTTTTAAATTATTATTATATACAAAAATCTCAAATACAAAAAGATTCTAAATTAATATAAATATTTAATAATTGAAATAGAAATAGAAATAAACTTTTTTTATGGAAATATATATAATATAAAATAATATTTATTTATGATAATTTTTTTAAAAATTATATATATATATATATATTATATAAAATATATATATTTATGATACATATGCATATTGTAAAATCACATGTATGTATATTATTAAGTAAAATCTTAAGTTGCATATAACATATATGGATAGTTTAGCAATAAATTTGATTGTCATGTTTGATGGTTTTTAAAAAAATTAGCCTATCAATTCATATGCTCTAAAAAATATTCAGCATATCATATATGGTTCAAAAGTGCAAAAATGGTCATACCAAATTCTATAATTAGATGTCCCTTTCAAATATCTAAATATTTTCTTTACTGCTGCAAAATGATATTCCTCTTCTTCAAGTTCTCCATTTAGAAAGGTTGATTTAACATCCATCTGATAAACCTTGAACTTCTTATTCATTGCATAAGCTAGGAACATCCTTATTGCTTACATTCCTGCTACAAATGCATATGTCTCCTCATAGTCTATGCCTTCTTACTATGAATATACCTTGCATACAAGTCTAGCCTTGTTCCTCACAACTTCGCATTGCTCATTCATCTTTTTTTTGAATACCCATTTGGTTCCTATCACATTCTTGTCTTTAGGTCTAGGAACTAAATCCCATGTATCATTCTTCAATATCTGATCTAATTCTTCCTTCATTTCTTGAATCCAATGATCATCTTTAATTGCTTCATCTGTGCTCTTAGGTTCAACTTGAGATATCAGACATATCTCCTCATTTACTCTGTTCCTTGTTATCACACCTTTGTCTTTGCTTCCAATTATCTGCTCAGGAGGGTGATTCCTTGTCAAATTATTGTTAGGGGTAGGAGTTGACATCTCAACTCCTATCTCTTCTCTCGATTCAAATATTTGCTCTCCTCTTTGCTCAATATTTAGCATATCATTATGCAAATCATTGTTAGTCTCAATGACAACTTCCATATTTTCATGGTTAGCCTTTGGATCAACAATAGTTACCAAAGCTATCTCTTCTACCACTTCCTCTTTCTTAACCAATTCAGATTCATTATCTTTATCATCACAGTCATTCAAGAATCTTTCCATACTTGCTTTAATTCTTCATCTTCATTAGAAAGAAAACACTTTCTATATTTTCTTACTCTCTTAGGACATCTAGATGAAAAATGACCAAAAATTTTACATGTCCAACAAACAAAAATTTCCATACCTTCTAGCTCTCTTTTCATAGGTAGATTAATACCTTTCTTGATCTTCTTGTCTTCTTTGGATCTAGATCTTTTTTACTTATACTTCTATTCTTTTGTATGCAACAAAATGATTTTGGCCCAGGAAACTCAATGCTTAGATCTTTACACATATTTGATAACTCACCAAGAATTTCCATCTATTGGGTGTCAAAACTTCCTCCATCAAACTCAGGACTATCTATTGTAAAACAACTCGTCATTGATCTCCCAAAGATGTTAATCTTTCTTTGTAAGGACCTTATGCTCTAATACAGATTGTTAGAATATATAGTCCACTAATATAACTGAGAGGGGGGGAGGGTCACAATTATCAACCTTAAAAAAACTTAACAATATAAGTAATATAAACTGAAACCACAACAAGATATTCATACACAATAACACCGGATTTTTTAACTAGGGAAACCCTTGATCGGAGGGAAAACCCAGGTGGGAATGGTACCCACAAGATGATGTACTAATATGAATATTCCTTGTTAGAGGATGGACATTTTTAGGAGTCTATGAATACATTCAATACATATGAGTCCTTATTAGGAGACTTTGAATCCCTATTAGGAGATTCCAACCCTGTTAGGAGTTGTGGAAGACAATTGGACCCATTGCCCAAATGGCTTCAAGGACAAGAATAATGAACCCACTGTCCAAATGATCTTTGTATTATTCCTTGTAAAATTTATAGAACGGTATTGTATTATTCCTTCCTCTTTCTCTATCCTATCAACCAGACCTTTTCTCCTTCTGATCTTGTAACTAGATCAAAAATCTTGCATCCAATAATCTTTTGGATCACTTACACACATTCAATAAGTACTCTACTCCTTTTTGCACTTCTCACTTCAACAACGATCACAATACTTGAATACACTTTTAGAAAAAAAGAAAAAATCTTTCCTTTATACCATATCTTCGTAATAATTCCTTGAGTCGGCCTTGAGGCTTTCCCAATTAATTATAATAAGGTAATTAATTAATTAAAATTACAATAGCACTATCGGCTCTTAGTCTATACAAAACTTTGCACGTGTGATACTAGGGCTTACGCACTCACTGACATCATTAGCTAATTGTCCTCTATCACTGCCTAACTATGCATCTCTTCATTACATCTCAAATTCAAGATAGAAAACAAAAATCAAGAACTAGTTTTTGAATACCCTGTCTCTAAACTACTCTATGTAAATTGAGTACATCTTCTGTTTGTCTTCAACTTAGACTCTATGTACTGAACTACATCATTAGGACACTTTGTTGAACATGCCCATAACTGCACATTGCCAAACAATCAAACCATTATCCATACCATCAATATCTTTGTTTGCTACTTAGCCAATCTTTACAAAAATCGTGCTATGTTGACATCAATGACAAAAATAATCATGAATGCAATATGTCAATACTCTCCAGTGCTTAGAATACCCTCCCAATGTAGTATCATTAGCATTCATGCTAACATCCTCTACTAAGTTTTCTCCTATAAGGATTGTGTCATTTGCAAACTTTTGATGTGTAATGTTTGGTGTATCTTTTGCTATTGTTATTCCTTTTATTTTCCTCTCTTCTTGTTCTTTCATGATTGGTCTTCCAAATGCTTCTTCCATGATGATAAATTAGAAGGGTGAAATAGAATCTCCATATCTTATTCCTCTAGATATACTGAAGAAGCCTTCCAAAGTTGCATTATTAAGGAGTGATATTTTCTAGGGCTGGCAATACAGGTAAACATTATATTTATCCATTTTTGAGAGAAACCAAATGCTTCTAAAGTTTTGCATAGGAATCTCTCATGTACCTTGTCATATGCCTTTTGTATATCTAGTTTCATCAACATACAAGGGTTCTTATTTATTTGGGATGAGTGTATTTTTTCTTAAAAAATAATGATCCCATAAAAGATGGACATGCCTAGTATAAATCTTGTTTGTTCTTTTGATATTAGTTTTGGAAGGACATTTTTGAGTCTATTTGCAAGGGCTTTTGTTAATATTTTATAAGTTGTATTGCACAGGGCTATTGGTCTGAAGTCTCCTAGTTCCTCATGATTAATATTTTGGGAATTAGTATTAGGAAGGTGTTATTGATCTCGATTAAGAGGAATCTAACATTTATAGAGGCTTCTATAGCTTTCCATAGGTCTTCACCTAGTATTTCCCAACACTGTTAGAAGAAGAAAGCTTGAAGGCCATTTGGGCTAGGTGATTTGTCAGGGTTAATACAAAATAGAGCTATTTTTGTTTCTTTTATTGAGAAGGGTTTATTTAAACATTTTCTCTCTTTGGGCTAGTTTTGGTATAGATTTTTCCATTACTTTTTTGGCTTCCAAATTTGAGTTGTCAAAGTTGTTAAGTATATTATTGTAGTAACTAA
The DNA here is from genome assembly GCA_028749045.1 of Cupressus sempervirens. Taxonomy (NCBI): domain Eukaryota; kingdom Viridiplantae; phylum Streptophyta; class Pinopsida; order Cupressales; family Cupressaceae; genus Cupressus; species Cupressus sempervirens. Next base: position 518,512,250 of record CM053789.1, read on the forward strand.
CAAACACCTCAACAATTTTTTTTGGTCTTCTTCTAGGATTACTTCACCTTTCTTGTTTTTTGTGATTCTATTGATTATTTTGTTATTAATAGTAATGTTTAGGAAGAACTTGGTCTTGTGATCCCCATCTTCCAACTAGGTTTCTCTAAATTTTTGATGCCAATAGATTTCTTCTTTTGCTAAGATGTTTCCTATTTTTCTAGTAGCTATTTTTCTTTAATATAGTTGTCATTATTCATACCTTTTTTTATAATTTCTTCTTTTAACTTCTTTAATTCTTCTTCATTGTCTAATTTCTCTTTAAATAATTTGTGAAAATTTTCTTAATTCCATTTAAATATATTATCTTTGAGTAGTTTTAATTTAGAAACAAAATAGTACATTTTGGATGGACTTCAAAATAATTTTTTGCCACCACTTTTTTATATTGATAATGAATTCTTCATCTAAAAACCACATCTAATCACATTTAAATGGATTTCTGGCAGGCTTATGAGCTTCTTCAAATTCAATTCTAACTGGAAAGTGATCTAAACCGACATGTGGAAGGATTGATGAATGAATTGTTGTGTTGATAGTACTTAGATCACCTTTAATAACAGAACTGTCAAGTCTTTCTACAATGCAGAAAAAGCCTCTTCTTATATTATTCCATGTGTATTTGCCATTATTTAGAGGGATGTCTAATAGGTTGTTCCTATTAAACCATTCTCTAGAGTTTGAAATAAGTTGTGTGCTATATTGAGAACCCCATACTTTTCATCTAGGCTAAGTAATGCATTGAAATCTCTTCCAATACAATATTTTTCAATATTATTCAATTCTATATATGTACTTATCTCATCCCAAAGATCTTTCTTATCTACTATTTGAATTGGTCCATATACATTGATGAATATTAGCTGGAGATCACTTCTAAGGCTTTGTATTTTACCCCCACCCAATTTTTGTTTGAGATTAGTTTAACAAAATCTAATTTCTTGGGGTTTCACATGATTCCTATGCCTCCTGAAGCTCCATTAGATTCTACTAATTTTCATTTCCAAAAACCCAACTTTTTTTAATTCTTTCTCCATCTTCTTTATTCAGTTTAGTTTCTTGAATAAAATATAGTTCTGATTCAAAAAGGGATATATTGCACTTTAGTAACTGCTTCTTGCTAGGGGCATTTAAACCCCTAAAATTCCATGTAGTAATCCTTCTTTTCTATCCTTTAGTTTATTTAATGGGTTATAATATCTTTCTATTACTTTGATTTCTTCTTCCTGAAGTGGTTCTATTCTCATTTCCTCCCCATCTTCTTTGCTAGTGTCTAAGGTGGGGTTTTCTTCTAACCCTAATGTAACCATAGATTTCACCTTATAGATCATTCTTTCTCTTGATTGTTTCTTCCCTAAAGAATACTTAAAGTTTGAAGTTTTATTGATATATTTTAAGGTACTTATGAAATCTAAGATGATAATTTCCTTGATTTTTCCTTCATTTCTGGAGAATGATATATTGTAGATTGATCTATTTGTTATGATCTTTTTAGATTTGACAACATTTTCCCTATTTCTAGGTTTAGCCAGAATTCACTGTCATTTGTTGAGTTATCAAATCCAATAAGATTACCTAAACTATTCCCAATTCTTTTTTAATTTTGAAAATGGTTGAGTTCTGGAGGTAGATTTTTACAGATTATCCAAGCTAGAAGATAATGTTTTTAAACCATTTGTTCATTGAAATCGGGTTCCCATTTTAAGAAATTTAGAGAGTATCATTTAAAATAGCCACATGAAACTAAATGAAGATCAATCCTAATGTATTTTTTTTGACAATGAAAGTAGATCAAATTATTGGTATAGGTAGAGATACTTACCCATTGACCGTAGCAATCTTGTAGCCATTTGAATAGTTCAAGGGCTTTATATATTGATCATTCTAGTAGGTATACAACCCTAGATCTTGGCAATCCTTCCATTTTATTTCGCTATATGCATTGTTGATGACTAAGATATTCTCCAATTCTAGATTTTGGGGTCTCAAAGACTTAGTTTTGTATTATGGGCCCTGATTTCAATTTATGCATTGTTTTGAAAAATTAGGTTTGGAGGTTTGTCTTCATACTTATTGTTTCTTTTATCACTTTGGATCTTCTGCTTAGGATTATTTTGATAGGTCTTAGGGAAAAAGTGTTTTCTACAAGGAGGGATATAGACATTGGGTTTCATAAGTGATTGATAAGGTTTTCTTGATTTGGGGAGATGGTGTCAGGCCATATTACTAGATGATATTATATTTCCTAAGGGGGTTTTGTTAGCATTTGATAGAGGATTAGGTTAAGATTTCTTAGGAGAAGAGATATCAAAGGAAACAATTTAATTTTTGGAGACTACCTATCATTTAATTTTAGCTTCTTAGGGGATTACTTTCTTCTAGGGTAATATTTGAAGCTTGATTGAGTTCCTACTCTTTGTCGCTAGTGCATATTTTATTTTGGAGAAATATTCTTTCTGATGCAAGATTCTTTTATTTTCTTTTCTACCCTGGGGTCTGGGGTTTTTAATAGCTGGAGCTTTCACTTTCCTAAGTTGGACCTTTGACATATTCTTCTTTCACACAGTTTTCTAGCCATCCTCTTGGAGCTTTGAGATTCTGAGAACTGGATGCCCATTTTCTTTCTTCTTTGACTCAAGCATGGCTTGTTTTTCATTCATTTTCTAAACATCTATGAGTTCCTTTCTCCTATTTTCATGAAGAGTTGCTAGTATCATGAAGCTACTTTTGCATTGGATCAGCTTCAAATATTAGTTTGTTAATGCAGAACTAGTTATCGAGATATTTCTAGAGTAAGTATAGATGGTGTTTTGACCTTCTTTTTTCACCAATTTTGCATATTTTTAGAGGGAAAGCCATTTTTTTGGGTATTTCATTATCACCGGGTTGCCTTGATACACTATTTTGAGAGAATCCATCAATTTTTCTTCCTCTTTTGCTTCTTCTACCTACATGACTGCATCATTTGCAGTGGTACAATCCAAGAAAGTCTAATCCCAAGAAAAATAGGTTGCAAACTATGACTACATATATAATTGCTACATGGATGAACTATGTGCTCCACTATACTTGTCACCATATAGAAAAAAAAGGCTAGAAATAGGAAAGGGGATTGTATACTATTTTTCTGTAATTCTTACATAGAGGATATTAGAGATACCCAATATTTGAATTTTGTTAGATAGACAAGTAAATAAAAAGTAAAGTAGTTAAATCAATTTCAAAACACTAGTAAATAATTATGACAAGTATTGTTTACATTCCAATCAAGGAGCCATGATTAATTTTTTAATCCTTGTTGAGTTGATTGCAACTATGAATATTTTAGGGTATTTGAGTTGAGGCATCAATATCATGTAAAATGTGACTTTGGTCATGGTAATCATTCAATCAAAAGTATGTCATTACAAGTAAATTGCTTGAAAGAATTATTGATGATACCCCACAACATAATATCATTCATTAATGTAAAATGAATAAAACATACAACAAGGTTGAAAGTCATGTCGCCACAGAGGATCTATTAGCATTGGCACAAAATAAATTTGCATGTCTAATGCTAAATTGTAGTTGCAAATTCTTTAATCGACTAGAGTTGTAAATTGTGTCTAAATGACAACTTGATAATTATAATTTATGGCTATTACATTTGTTGTAGTATTTCCATATTTTGTATGCTTAAGAATTATTTTGAATAATTTTTAAAGTAAAATGATAGAAAAGAATTATACAAAATATAAAACCATAGTACAATTGGCTATTCAAGTATTGCTTCGTTATTACTTAGTTTAAATCCATATGTTTGAATAGACATATTTTCTAGTTTTGAATCCAATAATTATAATTTTAAAAAAAGTCTAGACATAAGGAATCTTCAAACAAATCATAGTTTTCCAAAAAAATTACTATTATTTGTGGTTATTCATTTTCATATTTGCAAACCATCACCATTTAAAAGGGATACTAATAACTAACTATTTATTAGATATTAATCAGACAATGTTTAAAATATTTCTCTAGTCTTCAACAAAGTACTGTGTTGGCACATGACATATAGAAAGGTAATCAAAACTTACCACTAACACAATCTACTTCTAACATATAAAAATCTACAACTAAGAAACACAACATCCAACAATACTATTTGCAGAAGTATGACCTAGTTTTATCTCATTATCACCTACTTAGATTTCAATTAACTTGTCTAAATTTTTGCTATTACTTTCACTAATATTTTCCTCCTTTTTTCAGGGATTATCAAAGATCAACACAAGTTATTGGTTATCAGCTATAACAATCTGACAATTCTACTTTGGTCTCTATAGTTTCATATCATATAAACATATATTGAATATGACTTACATAAAACAAAAATCATAGGTATATATATACTTCTTAGTTGGCAAAAAAAAGAACACAATAATTGTAGTCAGGTATTGGGTATGTGCAGGATCATGGTGTGCAAAAAAGTGGTGATGTGAAAAATATATAGTTTTGAAACTTCTAAAAGGAGTTCAAAACCTGCTTTGACTTTTTTCCCATCCATCTTCATACCAAATCAAAAAAGTAATACCTTGTCTTATTAGGTTCCTAATTTGAGAATGGGTTCCTAATTTCGTAATGGGTACTTGATCTATGTGTTGGAAATATAGGATAGGTTAGGTTAATAAGAGGGGAGGGGTGAATCAGGAACTAATAAAACTTAATCTTAATTCACCATTTAATCCTTCATATGTATTCTAATCTAATTACATGCATGAATAAATGAAAGCATTAAAACATTCATAACACTTTGACACAAGATATGGTGACCCATAAACCTTCCAAATAGAAAGTAAAACTGGGGTGGAGATGATACCCATAAGATTTAGTACTACAATATAAAGTTGGCTGGTTAAGGCTTACAATTGATCACTTCTAATGACCTTCCTTTTTAGGAGCAATAAGGACTGCTTGGTCCACCTTGCTAAAGGATTTACAAAACATACAATGAAGTATGCACTCGATAAAGAGATTTACAAAAGACTGTTAAGTCTACCTTGTGAAAGGATTTGACTGTTCCACCTATTAGGATGAACTAGTGGTTGATCTCTAATCTACAACTCTGATTTGCTAGTTGAGATTCCTTTGGAGTGTAATGATCACCTTGTTGTGATAGATGAATCTTTGTTGCTCCTTATACTACTTGTAGCCTTCTTACTTCGTACTTCTGCTCCTTATTATATTTGCATCATATATTCTTATCTTTTTTTTCTCTAAATTTGGATGTGATACAATATATTACACATATACCAATCCAAATCACAATTCATCAAAGTCGGCTACAATAGAAGTTTCCCCAAAATACATAAAGTCAGCCGAACTCCTGGTACTCAGGTTCTAAAGACAAACTCAGTGAGGTTCTGATACTTGAAAATCATTATCAACGCTCGACATCATCATGCTCTTGATAGACATAGAAGCTTAGTTCATACCGATTACTTCCAAGTAGTTTGAACTTAGTTAGCACTGGTGATTCGATGAACACTGCAAAACTCAACATATAAACTGAATCACTTGGTTGACACTACATGACTTGGTCAACACTAACACTATGAGATCGATATAAATTGAATCACTTGGTTGACACATCCTTGCTCAGTCAACACTAGATTTGCATTATTGATGCTACAAACTTGATAAACACTGGAGACCACAGTTTTCACTATGCAACTCAGTATATACTGCTTGGTGTGTATTGAATATTGATTCTAGAACTCAGTAGCAACTATAGAACTTGGAAGAACCTAAATTACTCAGTTAACACTGTAAACTGCAAGATAATCTCGATAGTTACTAACCGTTTGATTAAGTGTGAGTCACTAATAAAAAAACTTGACCATAATGTCAATAATCTCCCCCTTTGACATTAGTGACAAAAACACTTATCAATCAAAAACTAAATTCTCAAATTTCAAGTTAAAAAACAATCTTTAGTCTCCATCCCATGTCTTCAACTCGGTAGCATACTCTATTTTGAGATTTTTCAAAATTGCTTTTGTAAGAGATGTTTTTTAATTATCTATACATGTATATGTATAATATTATGCTACTCCCCCATACATATATACATTTTATTTACTATATATCTCATATCTTTATATCACATCTTCTCTCCCATTTTATCTTATTTCATCTTCTCATCTTCTCCCCCTTTTTGATATAAATGTCAAAGGTGTATGCTACATGGTAATGCCAAAATGTGACAAGAAGCCTAAATGTATCTTTAAAATCAATGCCTTTATCTTGTCCCAATTTTCCTGTAAAACCTTGCTTGCATGTAATGCAATCTATACTTTTGCTAATAACTCCATCATGTGATCAGCTATGGAGAAGTTATTATCATGGATGAGAGTTTTGGCATGTGCAATGTGTTTCTGCAATGCATCCATGTTTGGAAGAATCATGCCTTGAATGTTTGCAAGTATGGCCCTGATCCTAGATTCTTCCCTTAATAATTCTGCTTGCATATTAGTCAAAAATCTGATCTTTGAGTAGTGAGCATAACTGTAGCTCGGGTCAAGTGACAACTGGTGTGCACTTTCCTTCAAGTCTTCATTTATCTTAAATAGTTATCTTTGATTTCTTGAGTGAAGATAGATGTATCTCATAGCTTGCTAAATAATGATGTAACATTATTTGTAGAGGTTTCTAATGAGATGAGAATGGTAGACAAGTCTACTTGATATAGTGCAATTTTTTGTACATCTTGCTCCAATACATTGTTCTCAAATTTCTTCTCCGCTCTTTGTAGAAATGTCTCTTTCCCATTTAGATCTTCATTGAATTTCTAAACAACTTATGCTAATTAAACCAAAATAGGTTGTGTACTATCTGATGAGGCATATTAATGTCTAAATTTTGATATAGTTTGAACATGAGCCATGTGAAAAACATTTCCAAAATATATGTTTTAACTGTCTTGTGAACTTATGCTAAATGCAGCTACAACCTATTAAACCTATGGATAGTGTATATGACGTACCTTGCTTAATATTATATATAAAGTGTAGTATTTCATATAAATATTTTAAGCTACGTTTTAATATTTGAATGAGAGTAGAAATGTTGTTGTATGTGTTCGAATGTTTCTAATTTTCAGGAAATGGAGAAGTGGTGCGAAGAGTGGTGAGCACCCTATTAAAGGAGTAATAAAGACTAGTCATAGCATGAGAAGCATAGGTTGGTTCTAGGTGATAAGCCATGTTTGCGAGGGGAGTTATTTTAGGAAGCCCGACTTGTTACATTATCTGCAAACCATTATTCTATTGCTCAATCAATGTTCTAAAAGTCATGGTTGACATCCCACCCTTTTACTACTAATGATGTTTGCTCACGAGTTTTTATGTGATGTTTGTAATAAGTTCCAATCCTCTCAATATATGGAGAGTTAGAGTTAGTTGGGGAGATTCTGAAGTTGTTTTCTCTTTTCTCTATGAATTGTTTAGTCATGTAACAAAAGAAGAATTCTAATGAGAGAGTGATTTTGGATTACTTGTTGTGTTCTTAGTTAGTTGAAGCCAAATAAGGGGGCCCACTTGGGAGGTGGAATAGATTTAGTTAGAGTAGATTCATTTCTTGCAATTTCCTATTTAAGATAGATTTACTGTATTAGTATTGTAGCATAGTTACTGTGAAAGTTCCCGCAACACTTGTGGAAAATGATCACAGTGGATGTTTGAACTGTTAACTAGTTTAGAATTTCCTTTTCTGTAGTTTCTACAATTATCTATTGATAATCTAAGTATGTTTACTATTCTATATCAGTAGTATAGATTCCTTTCATGCATTTTACTTTCCTACAGCATAGGTGTTAAGAATCTTAAAGGAACTTGGTGCACATATTATGCTAACCGATTTCAAGTCCTACGTCCCTAGGTCGACAATTCAAATGTATTTTCATAATGGAATAGATAGTTCTCAAAATGGATATAGTAACCTTGTGAGAGAAATAGTAGTGTGATTATCTTGATCTATTATGGAAACTTGTATTTTTGGCACCATTTTCCGAGATAGTGTCAAACTAGGAACCTTCATGAGTCCTCTATTTCTAGATTAGTGTGTTAGTTAGAAACCACAAGATTGAGTGCTTGATTCACAAGTCACCAATTCAATTGCATGGATCAAAGAGGAAGACCACGAGATGAATATGGGAGATTTCTTCCATGGGAGCCTATTAATCTGAATGAAGAAATTAAAGAAGAATTTGAGTTGCCTTTTTTAGACGCAAGCCCTATTTTTCCTACAAAATCATCCTCGAGGGCAGAACCTTTGGATACAAGTGGTCTTGAACATTTTGCTGAAATTTTGACCAGTTGTCTTGATTGTACTACTCCAAATCCACCAGTTGTTAACAATCTAGTGCCCAATATCCCTTCTCAGTAGAAACCTCATAATCAAATACCTACAGTAATGGCACAATCTACTTTTCCATTTCCTCTCCCAAGCCTTGTAACCAATGCTAATCACAAAAATATACCTCCAAATGCTCTTCCAAAGTTTTATGGCCTTGCAATTGAAGATTATGATACTTTCTTGTTTGAGTTTGAAATACTCTATCATAGCTTTGACTACAACACTGATACCCATAAGCTCAAATTATTTCCAGCAACACTAAAAGAGTTAGCTTTATGATGGTTCATGTGTTTAGGAGCCAATGTAATAGGTACTTGGGATGAAATGCAAACTCTATTTCTGGACAAATACAAATACAATTGTCTAATTGTGTGTTGTCTTTGATGTTACACAAATGTCATATTAGTTATCAGATAGTTCTTACTGGGCTCAGTTGGTTAGCAAAGCAAATTTCAGAGTTATTGAGCATTTCTAAAAATTACTCTATGGAAACAGTGTCTACCGAGATCACTTGGGTGTCGAAAGAAATTGTGGCAGAAATTAATGTTAACTAAGCTCTCTTGGTTAATGAAGCCTTTGTTGGTTAACACATGAAATCAGTTCAGGAAAAGTGTTTACCGAGCAGGGTCAGCCAATGAAGGATTATGTTGTTTTGAGAAATAAAGTTTAATTATTTCAAGTAATGATTGTAGATGATTGAGGTAATGATTATTGGTAATTGTAAGTTGTAATTGGGCCAACTTGACAATCTAAAATGTATATATGAAAGGTCAAGTTGTGAATTCTAAAGTGAAATGAGCAAGCATGCAAGTGTATTGATTAAAGAATAAAGTGTTAGAGAACTTTGAAGGATGGTTAGATATCCTTGAGGAGTAGCAAAGTTTTATTTGATAAAAAAGAATCTAGTGGAGTAGAATAGAGATCTGTATCAAAAATTCAGTTGCATCTCATTTAGGTCATTTCATTGTTACTTTCTCATCATTGTAGCAATGATTCCTAAATCTCTTAATAGAGTTGGTTAACAGCCATTTGTAAATTCTCTAACAAGGTGGCAGTTCTATTGAATTGTTCTAAAGACCTTTTACAAGGCCACTCCTAACAGGGTGATTAATATTGGGTTTCCATGTTGACTATGGTGTCTCATGTGTTCATGTTATTTCTTTTATGGTTGCTTTTTAATCACTGTGAATGTTTAAAGATCAATAATAATATACACTGCATCTACCGAGTTACATAAATTTTTGTATGTTTACCAAGTGATAATAGTAACTATTTTATCAGACATCTAAGAGATCTATGGATTTTTTTTTGTGATAACTGATTCACCCCCCCCTTAGTTACTCCATCTATATTTCCAACAATTGGTATTAGAGCATTTGGTGCTTGCAAGAAAGGTTTTAAGGATCTAAGCTAAAGATCAAGATGTCTTACAAGAGGAAAATTCCAAGACTTAACAGGGATAACTTTTCAGCATGGCAAGGATTGATGAGACTTCATCTAGCTTCTATTGGAGATACAAGATTGAAATACCTTGAGAATATATAAATCCTTTTGGTACATTGTCTGTTAATGACATTGCTGAGAAGAAGACTCATAAAACCATGAAGATAGACATTGCATCTGATCTAAGCTATGAATAATTTGATGATACCAAGGACTACAAAACTACCTTTGCTATTTGGAACAAGCTAAAGGATATCTATGGAGGTGATGACAATGTGAGGAGAGCCAAAGTAAAAATTCTAAGAGGACAATTTGATCAGATGAGAATGAGAGAGGATGAAAACATTTTCAAATATGTTGAGAGGGTCAAAGAAAGTGTCAGTGCAATCAAAGCTTCTGGAGGAGATATCAAAGAAGAAACAGTTGTAAGTAAAGTTCTTAGAACATTGCTTCCTATTTATGCAATTAGAGTATCCGTAATTCAAAAACAGAAGATGTGAAGCAAATCATAAGATAAATTTGGATGCCATAGTAGGAAGGTTGACTACATTTGAGCTAGATAACTATGACAATTATGTTACAACTTCCAAGAACATTGAATCTACATTTTAAGCCAAGCTTTTACTCAAGGAAAAAGAGAAGAAAGTAAAGGACTCTCAGTCAGAAAGTGAAGAAGAATTAGAAGAAAGTTCTGATAAATATCTTTAAGTTGTTGAATCTCTACTTGCAAGGAAATATTCTAGAGGCAAAAGGAAATACAAAGGTAAAATTCCCCTAATCTATTTTTCATGTGAAGAAATTGGCCATATTGCAGCTAGGTGCCCAAACAAGAAAAAAAAGGATGAGAAGAAAGGCCACAAGTGCAATGGCAAGAAAGATTTCAAATCATTCAAGGGCAAAGGTAAGCAAACATGTTTTATGGCTAAGGACCCTGAGGATTTTGACAATAGTGAAGATAAAATTGTTTACATTGCTGTGAAAGATGAATCTGCTAATGATGAAGAAGATAAGATGGCACTTATCTCTCATGTGAGAAAAAATGATACATGGATCATAGACCGTGGTTGTTCACATCATATGACTAGTGACAAAACAAAGTTTGAATATTTTGAAGACTATGATGGTGGTAGTGTAAGGTTTTTAAATAATGAACCTTGTTGTATAAAAGGAAGAGGCCGAATCTCATTAACCAAAGAACTTGTATGTGGTGATTCCTATTGGGTTGAAGGACTAAAACATAATCTTTTGAGTGTGGCACAACTAATCAATACTAGTTTCAAGGTGGATTTCATGCATGAAAAAGCAAGATTGATGGATGACGAAGGAAAACTAATTGGATTAGGAAAACAAACAAAAGATAACTTGTTTTATCTTGATATTAGTGAGTGCTCATGTTTCATTGGTCAAGTTAAAGAAAGTTGGTTATGGCACAGAAGGTTATGTTATGTGAATTTTGATAACATGGTGAAGATAAGAAAATTTAGGAAAGTAAGAGACATTCTTTGTATAAGACTAGTTTTAAAAGTAAAAACTATCAGTCTGAAGATATTTTGGAAATTGTGCATACTAATTTGTGTGGACCTATTGGAATTGAGAGCTATATTAGAGAAAATTTCTTCATTCTTTTTGTTGATGACTACTCTAGAATGATGACTGTTATGTATCTAAGAGAGAAGTCAGAAGCATTTGAGAAGTTCAAATGGTATTTGACTAGAGTAGAAAAGGAAATAGGGAAAAGACTAAAATTTTTGAGTTATGATAGAGGTGGTGAGCTCATTTCCAATGAATTCAATAACTTTTGCATTGAAAGAGGAATTAAAAGACAAGTATCAGCTCCTAGAACTCCCGAGTAGAATGGAATAGCTAAAAGGAGGAACACATCTATCATGGATTGTGCAAGGACTCTAATGATTGAAAAGAACATTGCTATCAAATACTGGAACGAAGCTATCAACACTGCAGTTCATACCTTGAACCGAGTACAACTAAAGAAGGACTCATTCAAAACCCCCTATGAGTTATGGTATGGCTATAAACCCAATGTAAGTTACCTGAAAGTATTTGGAAGTAAATGTTATATCTTAAAAGAATCTAGAAAAGGAAGATTTGATGTGAAGGGTGATAAAGGTATATTTTTAGGATATTCTTGCAAGAGTAAGGCATATAGATGTTTGAATTTGTCTACTCACAAAATCATAGAAAGTGTACATGTGAAAGTTGATGAGTTTGTAGAAAGGATTGAAGAAGAAAGAAAAAAATGAACTAGAAGATTATAGGAGATTTGTTTTATTGAACCTAATACATTTCTAGACACATCTATTAATCAAGTGACTTTTACTCTCGAGTCTTCCTTAGTCACCGAGTTGCAAGAAGTTCAAACTGAGTCACAAGGACCCAAGTCACATTCTAAAGCTACCAAGACAATGCCTACTGAGTCAGAGTAGCTAGAACCTAAAGTTGAAGTTTAAGAGGATAACAATGCAATTCATTCAAAAGGCAAGGAACCTATATTAGCCAAGTATGTCAGGAGGTAGCATGCACCAGATCACATTATTAGAGAAAATCAATGGTACTATGAAAAAAAGTAAGCTAAAAGGTACATGTTTACTTACTAATTTTGAACTTAGAAATGTCAAAGATGCATTGGAAAATGAAAGTTGGATTGAGGCTATGAATGAAGAGATAGAGAAAATAGAAAAGAACAAAACCTAGACCCTTGTACCTAGGCCTAAAGGTAAAAATGTGATTGGAACAAAATGGGTATTTAGGAATAAGTTGAATGAAGATGGTAAGGTATCAAGAAACAAAGCTAGATTGGTGTGTAAAGGATATTTTCAAGAAGAAGGCATAGATTATGGTGAGATTTTTGCTCCTATTGCAAGATTGGAAGGTGTCAGGACCTTACTTGCATATGTTGCACACAAATTATTTAAGGTATATCAGATCAAATCCATATTTCTCAATGGTATTCTTAATGAAGAAGTCTACATTGACCAACCTGAAGCTTTTGGTGATCCAAACAAAGAGGACATGGTCTACAAATTACACAAAGCATTGTATGGTTTGAAACAAGCTTCTAGAGCATGGTATGAGAGATTGCATAACTACCTTATTCATATTGGTTTGTAGAGAACTAATGATAACAGTAGCTTGCATATCAAGGAAGGACTAGATAACAAGATTGTTTTGGTAGAAATATTTGTGGATGATACTTTGTTTACAAGAAATGATGACCAATGCAAAGATTTTTTCAGAGAAAATGAACAAAGAATTTAAAATGTCTATGTTTGGTGAGATTAAGTTCTTTGTTAGTCTTCAAATTTAGTAGAGCAGGAATGAGATCTACATCACTCAATCTAAGTATTTGAAGGAGATACTCAAGAAATTTGGTATGGAAGATTCAAAACCAGTTGGAACCCCCATGTGTACTAGACTAAAGCTTGCCAAAGATGATGATTCAAAAGTGGTAGATCAGACCTTATATAGATCAATGATTGGAAAACTACAGTATGTGGTTCATACAAGGCCTAATATTGCTCTTGTAGTTGGTATAGTGGCAAGATTTTCAGCAAAAGCCAAAGAAAATTACATGATGGCAATCAAAAGGATCTTGAGATACTTGAAAGGCACTGATGATTATAGATTGTGGTATAAATTTGGAGGAAATCTAGACTTGAAAGTGTTTACTAATGCTGATTGGGTAGGAAACATTGATTATAGAAAAAGTACAAGTGGTGGAGCATTCTTTCCTGGAAAGAGGTTGGTGTCATGGACAAGCAAAAAGTAAAATTGCACATCCCAATCTACAATAGAAGTAGAATATGTTGTAGTAGTAGTAAACTATTCTAATATTGTTTGGCTTAAATAGTTATTGGAAGGCATGAATGTTGAGATCAAAGAACTAGTTGTTATGTTTTGTAACAATACAAGTGCAATTAACATATCAAAGAATCCAGTGATGCATTCCAAAACCAAGCACATTGCTATAAAGTACCACTTTGTGAGAGAATTGGTGCAAGATAAGGAGATTAGATTGGAATATGTCCATACAAAAGAATAGATTGCTGACATATTCACCAAGCCATTAGCTAAGGATGCATTCTTGTATCTAAGAGGTAAGTTAGGGGTCATTACCCTATTTGAATCTCACTAAAGTAAAGTTTTAGTGATGCATCAATAAGAACCAAGTTGAAGATCTATTAGTTGATGCAGCATAGTCATGAGAACATTGCATGTGAATCAGTACTCAAGGTATACTATTACTCATTTTGGTATGTGTTGTATTTGGCATGTGTTGTCAAAGAGGGAGAGTTTACTATCATATCTTTCTAAAATTTGAATTAAGGGAGAGTTTACTGTTTGGAAAATAAGCTATGTAATTCCTTCATAGAGGGAGATTACTGCATTAGAGAAGTTTGTGGCATAAAATCTAAGAGGGAGAAAATTTTCTACTAGAGAAAGATTTGTTTTCAAATTTCATTGTGCTATGACATGTTGTGTTACCATCAATGCCAAAGAGGGAGATTGTTGGATACAATTGTCCAATTTTGTATTGTCTTTGATGTTACACAAATGTCATACCAATTATCAAAAAATCCTTACTGAGCTTAGTTGGTTAGCAAAGCAAATTTTAGAGTCTATCGAGCATTCTTGGAAATTACTCTGTGGAAACAATGTCTACCGAGCTCACTTGGGCATCAAAGGAAATTGTGGCATAAATTAGTGTTAACTAAGCTCTCATGGTTAATGAAGGAAAATTAGTGTTTACCAAGTTCATCCAGTCTCCAAAGGATTTTTCAAAATTCACAGTGTTAACCGAGCCTCTATTGGTTAACATAGGAAATCATCTTAGGAATAGTGTTTACCAAGCAGGGTCGACCAATGAAGGATTCTGTTGTTTTGAGAACTAAAGTTTAATTGTTTAAAGTAATTATTGTAGCTGACTGAGGTAATGATTATTGGTAATTGTAAGTCGTAATTAGGCCAACTTGACAATCTGAAAGGTATATATGAAAGGTCAAGTTGTGAATTCTAAAGTGAAATGAGCGAGCATGCAAGTGTATTGATTAAAGAAGAAAGTATGAGCAAACTTTTAAGGATGGTCAGATATCCTTGAGGAGAAACAAAGTTTTATTTGATCAAAAAGGATCCAGTGGAGCAAAATAGAGATCTATATCAACAATTCAATTGCATCTCATTCAGGATATTTCATTGTTACTTTCTCATCATTGTAGTAGTGATTCCCAATTCTCTTATCAAAGTTGGTTTAACAGCCATTTGTAAATCCTCTAACAAGGTGATAGTTCCATTGAATTGTTCTAGAGACTTTTTACAAGGCCACTCCTAACAGGGTGATTAAATCCTCTAACAAGGTCACACCTAGCAGTGTGTTTTGTAACCTTTAACCAGGTTGGATCCTAATAGGGCTCACTTCAGAAGAGTGAAAATCATTAGCTAGTTACTTGGTGGATTTTTCCATATTGGGTTTCCATGTTAAATCTAGTGTTTCATGTGTTCATGTTATTTCTTTTATGGTTGCATGCTAATCACTATGAATGTTTAAAGATCAATAATAAGTATAACATACAATGCATCTAACAAGTTACAATAATTTTTGTATGTTTACTGAGTGACAATAGTAACTAGTTTTATTAGACATCTAAGGGATCTATGGATTTGTCTTTGTGGTAACTAATTTGCACCCCCTCTCAGTTACTCCATCTATATTTCCAACACTTTCATACTTTCTTGTTTGATTTTGACATACTCTATTGTAGCTTTGAGTACAACACTAACGGCCATAAGCTCAAATTATTTCCAGCAACACTAAAAGAGTCAGCTTTACAATGGTTCATGAGTTTAGGAGCCAATGCAATAGGTACTTGGGATGAAATGCAAACTTTATTTCTAGACAAATAAAAAAATTATTGCAAAGAAAATGATTCAAGAGGAGATGATATCTTTAGAGTATCACTAAAGGAGGAAGAAACATTGGAAGACTATGTTTCACATTTCTTGTATACACTGCAGAAGAACTCTTAACATATGTTTTCTGAGGATTCACAAAAGCTAGTCTTTTTGAGAGGTGTGAATGATAGTTATCTAGAAGCATTAGACTTGATGGCTAGAGGAGATGTGTATCAATCTTCTTGGGATGACCTCAAGAAATTTTTTCTTAAATACTCAAGATCAACCATGAAGAAGGGAAAAGGACACTGGACTACAACAACTAAAGGAATCAGTCAGGGTATTTCAAAGCTCAAGATATCTAATCTACTCTTAGATTTCAAGAAGGACATTATAAATGATATTGCTACACATCTTGACACAATGACTACAAAGAAAAAACACATAGAAGCTGAGATACAATTATCTAAGTATTGCCCACATTGTCGGAAGCAGAAGAAAGATTGCCAATATAAATTGGTCACTAGCATGGAAAACCAACATCTTCTAACTAAGTACATCAAGATAGATGGAGATGATGAGAAAGTATTCTTTGATGCTCAATGTTAACCATGGGCCCAACATTAAGGTATGCCTTAGGACCCTTTGCAAAATTCAAATCTATATGGTAATTAATGGAAAAACTGTAATACCTAAGGTCCTCCACTATATAGCCAACCTAATTAGAATAATGCTTGGTAAAATAATCCACAATAGCCTTAATGGCCTCAAAATTCTAAACCTTCCTGGCCAAACCAATAGAATAATCAATGGCAAAACCAGTAGAACCAATGGCAACCACCCCAGGGGAATTGGCAGTCTACAAATCAATGGAGAGGACCTCAACAATGGCCTAACCAAAATACTAGTAATCCACAATTACCACCTTTAGTCCAACAACCTACACTAATGCCACCACCTACAAGTCTTGGACCTCAAAAGTAGACCCATTTACCTGCACAACCTCAACCAAATCCAAATAACCAACAATCAAAACAACCCATGTACTCTGCTAATGCTTAATAGTATTTTTCTTACACTCTAAATGTTGCAAATATACATTTGAGATATGGTACAACCATACAAATTCCTAAACCACCTCTTATAACTAAAATACTAGATACTCCTGCAGTATCAAAACCCTCAGTTTCTAAAGAGGTTGACCCAACTAATGTTACTATTTAGCTCAAGCCCAACCAATAGTTGAACCTCCTTTTCCAGAGAAGCTTGCATAAAGTAAACCTTTACAAACAAAGGAATAGTCTTTTGATATTATTGATCAGTTAAAGAACATGCATGTCCAAATGCCCCTATTCCAAGCTATTAAAGATGTTCCTATCTATGGAAAAGCCATTAGAGAAGCTTGCTTGAAGAAGCCTGGGAGGAAGAAAAAGGACCCAAATACAGTCCATGTTGTAGGACAATTGGCTAACATTATGTTAGGAAAATTGATCGTTCCTAATTATTCTAATCCAGGTAGTCCAGTTGTGAATGTGATTATAAATGGTCAGTCTGTTAAAAATGCTTTAATTGATCTTGGTGCTACTATAAATGTCATGACCAAGGATACTATGGAGAAGTTGAAAATAGAAGGATTAAGGGTTACTCCAACAATTCTACAACTTGCAGATAGTTCTACTATCACTCTTGATGGGATGATAGAAAACATAGTGTAACCCTAGACTCTCTAGAGTACCTTACAGATTTAATGATTCTGTCTCCCAAAGTCAATTTATCTACTTATCCTCTCATTCTAGGATAACCATGGCTAGCTACAACTAATGCAAATATAAGTTGTAGGTTAGGAAATATGACCATATCTAATGGTCAAGCAACAAAGAAATTTGATTTATCTCCTCCAGCACAACCACAACCAGATTTAAGCACATCTGTCTAGATAAATTTAGGGGATGGAGAAGAAGAGTTAAACTCTATAGCATAGCTTATATGTTACATAGACAATCTTTCCTAAAGCTGTAGGAAGTGGATTAAGTAATTAAGAGTATTTTTACTAAAACTTGTGTGGCTGAAAAAGATGTATCTGATAGTTCCATGTTAGAATTAAGCACATATGAGGAATTTAATAAGAATTATATTCTGCTCAAAGAACCAAACATTATTCATCAACTCTTACCATGTGAATCAAATACAAGTCCAATCTTTGAAGCTGCTATAATTGAGTCTACCACTACTATTGAACTATCAAAAGATCACAATCTTCATGTCAATCCCAAATTATCTTCCACACAGATGAAACAATTAACAAAGTTGCTTCAAAAAGATGAAAAGGCTTTTGCATGGGACTATGGGGATATGAAGGGGTTGAGTCCTACATTATGTACTCATAGAATATAGATCAATAAAGGGTGTCTACCACTCCATCAACCCCAGAGAAGGATTAATATAGCCCTTAAAGAAATAGTTAAAATTGAATTGCAAAAATTGCTTGATATTGGTTTTATTTATGCTATATTTGATAGTGGATGGGTGTCACCCCTGGTCATAGTGCCTAAAAAAGGAGGGAAATGGCAGATTTTTGTAGATTATAGAGAATTGAATAAGGCAACAAAAAAGGATCACTTTCCTTTACCATTCGTAAATCAAGTTCTAGACACTTTGGTTGGAAAGAAGTATTTCTCTTTTCTAGATGGGTATAGTGGTTATAATCAAATAAGTATTTCTCCTGAAGACTGAGACAAAACCACATTTACATACCCATGGGGTACTTTTGCATATTCTATTTTGCCATTTGGCATGTGTAATCCTCCTGCAACATTCCAACAAGCTGTAATCAACATTTTTGTTGATATATCACCTGATTATATGGAAATATATATGGATGATTTCACAAAATTTTGAGTCACCTTTTAAGAAGCCATGATGAATCTTGAAAAGGTTCTTATTTGATGTAAAGAACATAACCTAGCACTTAATAGTAAAAAATGTTTCATGCTCATGTAGGAAGGAGTGGTAATTGGTCATTTCATATTAGTTATAGGAATACAAGTAGATATAGCTAAGAGAGAAGTAATTCTAACACTACCCATACCTACAAAATCGAAAGATGTAAGATCTTTTTCAGGTCATGCTAGATATTATAGGTGTTTCATAAAAGATTTCAAAAAAATAGCTAGTGCTTTCTACACATTGTTGACTAAGGAAGCTGAATTTATTTGGACACCCATACGTAATGAAGCCTTGCTATAGCTTAAGAAACTTCTCACCATGGAACCAATTTTACAAGGACCAGATTGGTCAATTCCATTATATATTCATACTGATGCATCAGACTATGATGTAGGAGTTGTATTAGGACAAAAGCTTGCTAATTTTGAGAATGACATCTACTATATTAGTAAAAGCCTTCATGGACCTGAGTTGAATTGCACAATAACATAAAAAGAACTTTTAGATGTAGTTTATGCATTAAAAAAATTTAGACATTATGTGATTGGATATCCTATTTTTATTCATACTAATCACTCAGCTATAAGGTATTTAATGAACAAACCAACTATCACTAGTAGATTGGCAAGATGGCTCTTGTTGTTACAAGAATTTGATATTACTATTATTGATAATCTAGGAAAATCCAACATAGTTGCAAATTATTTGTCTAGATTGACCATTGTTGATGAAGATCCAACTCTAATTGAAGACACCTTTCTAGATGAGCACTTGTTTCATATAGAAACCCCTACACCATGGTATGCAGACATTGCAAATTATCTTGCTACAAATAGACTACCCCCACACTTCTCTTATAAAGAAAAGAGAAAGCTAGCAAAGAAAAATTTTCAATATTCTTATATTGATAACAATCTCTTCTACGCAGGACCAGATCAAGTCATGAGGAGGTGTGTCAAGGAAGATGAGATATATGATATACTACATGTTTGTCATGATGAATCATGTGGAGGCCATTTTGTAGGGAAAAGAACAACATTGAAGATACTTACAATGGGATATTATTGGCCAACCCTACATAAGGATGCAATGACATATATGGCTAATTGTGACAAATGCCAAAGGATGGGCTGACCAACCAAAATTGATGAGATGTCACTCACTCCACAGGTTGTGGTCACACCTTTGAATAAGTGGGGCATGGACTTCATAGGTCCAATTGGCCCACCATCAAGTGGAAAATCATACATCTTAGTATGTATGGATTCTATAACTAAATGGGTGGAAGTTAGAGAAATGAAGAATGCTAAAGATGAGAAAGTAGCTAAGTTCCTATATGAAGAAATATTCACCCATTATGGAGTGACCAGAGAACTTGTCATAGATCAAGGAGCTTAGTTTACATCAAATTTGATCATTGAGGTTATGAAGGAGTACATCATAAGGCACTATAAATCTAGTCCTTATCACCCTCAAGAAAATGGGCAAGCAAAGGTTACCAATAGAGAACTTGAAGCCATTCTAACAAAAATAGTACACGTACACAAGAAGGATTGGACAAGAAGATTAACTGAAGTTGTTTGGGCATACCGGACCACATGGAAGACAACAACTAGATTTACTCCATTTGAGCTTGTCTATGGTAAAGTAGCAATGTTACTCATTGAAATTGAACACAAGACACTATGCACTACTTTAGAGTTGAACATCAATCTTCCTGCAACACAACAAGAGAGAATCCTCCACTTGAATTTGCTGGATGAAATATGAAAGAGAGCTTTAGAAAGAATATAAATTATTCAACAATAGAAAAAGTAGTAGCATGATGCACATATTAGGAATAAAAAATTCCAATTAGGAGATTGGGCCCTCCTCCATGATTCTCGCTTCAAAGAGAATCTAGGGATATTACAGTCTTGATGGTTAGGGCCTTATGAAATTTAGCATGTATTTGACAATGGTGCAGTACAACTAACAACCATTGATCCTATTTAGTTTAAGTTACTTGTAAATGGCCATAGGATGCATCTCTATCATAAGCCACAGAATAAAGCACAGTTCCTGCAACAATTCCAACCATCCAGTGCACCAACTCTTCTAAACACAATTAATGCAGTAGAAGATGAAAATCTTTTTCCTAGAGCCATACAATGATAGAATTTTAGGAACCTTCATAATAAAACCTCATTTAAATATCAGGCCCCATTCAATTTTCTCTTTCTTCATATCAACCCATCTCATTTCTTTATCTACCATCCACCCACATTCCACGTCACCCACACTCTATTTTTCTTGCTTTCAATAAACAAAACTGTCAGCACTTTCTGTGATCATCAGCCTTTGCCACCTCATCAACTTGCATGCGGTTGTACAATCTAAAATTTGTAGATATAACAATTTCTTTTACTCTTTATTCATTTTTAGAATATAGTTTTTGATAGTTATATCTAATACTGTATTATATATATCATATAAGACTTAAGCCAATTTCTCCTTCCCATGGCAAAATTTTTAAAGTGAGGACACTTGTCAAATTTTAGTGGGGGGCCAAGAAAGTGTAGTAATTTCCAAATGTTACCTCCACATTGTCCTAGTCATGTCTACATTAAAGAATGTACTTTGGTGGTAGTTTGATAGTTTTCATTTCATTAATTTTTAAAATCTTTCTGTATCTGTCGTACCTTTTATTGCAATTTTTGGGAAAAGATCTCTTGTACTTGGCATGATTGAAAGGAATAAGAGCTATTATGGGAACATATGTAGTTAAAGCCTCAATGTCCTCCATCATTAATTTAACATTATTGTACATGCCAGAAACAAAGGGGTCTTGATTATGAGAAGTGGTAACATACGATGTTTTTAAGATTAGTTTTGAAGTTCAGAGAAAAAGAAAATTTGCAGAGGTAAGAGGGGAAATTTTTTGTTGTAGAATCAAGAGTGGAAGCCATACATTTTGAAGATGTAAGGATAGCTAAAGAGGTATGAGCCAATTGTCCATAATATTTTACTCATAGACATTGAAGCAGTTCGATAATTTCATGCTTGTGGATGGCTTAGTTATTTCTTACAATTAATAGAATTCAATGAAGAAGTGGCATTGGAGTTCATGGTGACATTTGATGAAGGGGAAGCCTTAGTTTGGGGATTAAGAGTGGTTTCTATTGAGGAAAGGATAGTAGAGGCCACATGATTACTGGTAATTGGGGAACATTATCCAAATGAACATGATGCTAGATCTTCAAGGGCACAGTTCACTCAGCAAGGTGATCCTCAACTAGACATTACAAAACAAGGATGTAAGAAACTTTCTCTTCCACCTCCATATCCAGAGCTAGCAACCCACATTATCAGATATTTAACCTATGAAGGTAGGTTTTTGAACTTACATGCTCATCACTTTAAATTGCTTAGTTGCATAAGGCATAACATGCAAGTTAATATTCCCAACTTTCTTTACAATATGTTGTGTATCAGTGCTGAGGAAACTCAAAAACTAAAGCCAAATTATATTTCCCATCATGCCCTCATTAAAATTCTAGTTGAAAGATCTCTTAGGGATTCTTCTCCTATTTCATGGGAAAAATTTGTTGAATCCAAGATCTTACAGCCGCAAGCCAACCCTGTTCCTCAAAACTTAGAAAATGAGGAAGAAACAATAGAGCCAATTCAAAATCTAGCTAAGAAGGAAAAATAACCCTCTCTTGATAAGTCTGCTAACCTAATTTAGAGGATTATATGCCGAGCTCTCCTAGGGGTAAAGGCAAGCATAAGGTTAGCCCTAACCTTGAAAAGGAAGTGCAAAATCCCTCTATTAAGGGAACAAAAAGAAAGATATTTGTTCCTATAGTAATTAATCATGTAACATCTACTCCACTCATGGCTAAACCAAAATGAACTGGCAAAGTGGTTGAAGTTGAAGAAGTTCCTATATGTAGAAGCCCTCATATGCGAGGTTGAGTATCTCTAGCTTCTATTGAAAAACAAAATGCCCCAATTTGAAAGTTTCAAATAGAGTCAGTAGTTGAAAATGTCCCAGATGATTCTCCTATGCAATTAGAGCCCCAAAATGTAGAAACACATGAAACTGAGTCTATCAAGGAGACACAATAAAAGAATCAGGAAATGTGCAAATCAAATCCTACTGTTGTTCTAAAAAAAACACCTAGCAATGAGCAACCTGTCATGCCATCAGTCCTTCAATATTCCAATGTCTCCCTTATACCTTATAAATCTTCCTGGTAAACCCAACATTTCCAACAAGTTGTCAGAGAACAAAAGATGAAATCTAAAACTTGAGAATTTTTGTCATCAACAATTCAGTCAATATTATTTGGTCTATACAATCATTTTATTTTTCAAAAAGCCTTGTGGAAGCAAGAGAGAGACTAGATGCAAAAGCCAATATTTGACAAAGATGAGGAAATTAAATCATTAAAGGAGCAACTAGAAAAGGAGAAGCGATAAATGAATAAGGCTTTGCGGCTATTTGATTAGGATATGGCCTATAGACCACCCCCAAGGATGTATGCTATGTGTTTGAAAGAATAGTTTTTGTTAATCCAGTTGATGATGACAATGAGAAATATTGATTGTGAATTTAAGAATGCTTGAGATTTTTGTAATGTGTATCAAAATTTTCCCTCATGGCAAAGACCTTGTTGTGTGAGCTCTATTTGCATAATTTTATAATTCCATAAGAAACAGAGTGGAATACCTTGCTTTACATAGGGGATGTTCACTTAAGAGCTCTAATATCATGGATGCACAATGAAACAAATTATGATAGATAGTTGAATACTTATAGAGACATTGAAAAATCTAAGCCACTACCACTCGAGGCTAAATCTCATAAGCCTTATGACCTCTTGAGAGATTGGTTCAAATTAACTTGTGGAAGGCCAAAACTAGAAATTAGAGAGAAAGTGTTTGAAGAAAGCAAAAAAAATTATAGAGAGTATCAGACACTTCCTAATTTTACACAATATAGAGAAATTGTAGGGCTTAGAAATAGGTGGAGTTGACTGCCAAAATCTTTCAGAAAGGCTGAACCACACAACCCTATTAATTTCAAGGTAGTAGTGAATATAGTAGCTAAATACATGCAATTGGGAAGGCAAATCAGGAAAGAGTTATGGATGCCACTAACCTTCAAATCTCCTACCCTTCTCTAGCCCCTATATGAAAGCAATGCTACCAAGTTAGATCCATTAGTTGAAGAACACTTGGGTGAGCATTGGAGATGATCCAGAGGATATTTCTACACCTTCAAAAGTGGGAAATAGGGGAAGACAATAGTAGGAGATTTCAAGCAATGGAGAAGTACAATGCTTGAGGACAAGCATTTGCATAGTGGGGGGCAGATGATGAGGCATATTAATGTCTCAAATTTGATATAGTTTTTATATAGTCTGAACTTACTCTTTGAGCCATGTGAAAAACATTTTCAAAATATCTATTTTAAATGTCTTGTGAACTTATGCTAAATGTAGCTAGAACCTATTAAACCTATGGATAGTGGATATGATGTACCTTGCTTAATATTATATATAAAGTGCAATATTCCATATAAATATTTTAAGCTATGTTTTAATATTTGAATGAGAGTAGAAATGTTGTTGTATGTGTTCGAATATTTCTAATTTTCAAGAAATGGAGAAGTGGCACGAAGAGTGGTGAGCACCGTATTAAAGGAGTAATTAAGACTGATCATAGCATGAGAAGCATAGGTCAGTTTTGGGTGGAAGCTCGACTTCTCACATTATCTGCGGACCATTATTCTATTGCTTAATCAATGTTCTAAAAGTCATGGTTGACATCCCACTCCTTTTTCTACTGATGATATTTGCTTACATGTTTTTATGTTATGTCTGTAATAAGTTTCAATTCTCTATATATATGGAGAGTTAGAGTTAGTTAGGGAGATTTTGAAGTTTTTTTCTCTATTCTCTACAAATTGTTTAGTCATGTAACAAAAGAAGAATTCTAATGAGAGAGTGATTTTGGATTACTTGTTGTGTTCTTAGTTAGTTGAAGCCAACCAAGGGGGCCCACTTGGGAGGTGGAATAGATTTAGGTAGAGTAGATTTGTTTCTTGCAATTTCCTATTTAAGATAGATTTACTGTATTAGTCCTACAGCATAGTTACTGTAAAAGTTCCTGCAACACTTGTGGAAAATGATCATAGTGGATGTTTGAACTATTAACTAGTTTAAAATTCCCTTTTTTGTAGTTTCTATAGTTCTCTATTGATAATATAAGTATGTTTACTATTCTGTATCAATAGTATAGTTTCCTTTCATGCATTTTACTTTCTAGTAGCATAAGTGTTAAGACTCTTAAAGGAACTTGGTGCACATATTGTGTTGACCCATTTCAAGTCCTACATCCCTGGGTTGACAATTTAAATGTATTTTCATAATGGAATAGATAGTTCTCAAAATAGATATAGTACCCTTGTTAGAGGAATAGTAGTGTGATTATCTTGATCTATTATGGAAACCTACACTATCAACCTTGATACTTAGTGCATATACAAGTATGTTCTTCACATCTTCAAGCACTTAGTTTTCTCTACATAGCTTTCTTCTACAATAGTTTACCTATGATGTTCATTTGATAAGGATTTAGAGTAGAGATATCCCAATTCGGGATAACTATATCATCATCAAGATCAATGTATTCTTCTTTACCTTTGTCCTTGCTTGAAACTTTAGTACTCGGTTAGGGCTTTCTTTCAACTATCTTTGTACTTACTATTTGTACACTAGAAATATTAACAATAGTACAAATAAAAGGTCTAGCAACATAAGTAGATATTGAACTGATAGTAGAAATGCCTATTTTTTGTGAAGCTAATTTGATGATGGATGAAGCACTAGCTGCTCAGTAGATGAAGTGTTGATCACTTCAATCAATATAGTACTTAGCTAAATAGGTGTAGAGATTGGATGGGTGCATGGAGTTGCAATGGTTGCCACAACCAACTCAATAGAAGTTGTCTTTGAGCTTGATGGCTTTAAAGGTTTTCTCAAAGAGTGAGGAAATTAGGCCATAACTGCTGCTGCAATCTTCTTTGGGTCAGTTCCCTCAATACTTTGAATCTCAAGGAGATTCTCCTCAGTAGCTTCTTGTTCTTGCTCCTCATCATCCAGATTTACATCAACTATTTCTATATCTTCTTCATCATTATTTTCCTTTTCTTCCTTGTCATCTTCATCATATAAATCACTGACATGAACAACACAATCACTCTTTTGATTAAGATTTTGCATACTCTTCCATGTAGTTGTAGTTGTCTTCACCACATGTTCAACGTCATTAACTAATATCATGCAAATGTTGAATTTTAGAGTGAGTTTTTCTTCATTTTTCTTCATGGATTCTTTCACTTCCTTATCACTAAGACTTCACATGAGCTACCTTAGAGTTTGTTCAAATATATCTCTTGTAGTTTTCTTAGCATTTTTCAATCTAGGCTCGATTGTTCCCATAAGCTCATTGGGAATTTGTTCTGCAAGTTAAATAGGTGAGTATTTCCATTTACCTAATTTTGACATTATCATTTCTTCAACTTTCTTCTTCTCATATACATTCCTAGTCTCATATCTGAGAGATTTGAAGTTTGCCATGATAGCTCCTTCATCAATCTCTTTTAATTTTTCCTAAAACGTAGGTGGATATCTTTTGAAAATAATATCCTCTTCATATTATTCACCTAATTTCAATTTATTTCTAGATCTAGATGCTCTTCTTGTAAATATTATAGTAGATGACTTGGTAGGTCTGGTTATGATAACCTCATCATTCTTCCTAATTGGCTCTTCTTCTTCTAATTTTTTTTCTTCTGTCTCATCTTCTACATCATCTTATTCCACATCATCTTCTTTTACTTCTATCAACAGGAGAATAGAACTTGCTTGCCTCAGTTTTTCTATCCTCTTCTTTCCTTTGTTGACTACTTGAGGAAGCTTAATTTCAAGTTCTATTCTAGCTTTGGCTTCATCAAAAGTACCAAAATATGTAGCTTTGGCATCCATAGGTTCATTCAAAAGTACCACTCTAGGTTTGACTACTTGAATATACACTTTGTCACAGTCACCATGAAACAAACATCATCCTTGTAATTTTCTACAAGTTTTTTAGGAATTCTAAATTTGCTATTTATTTTTTCCTTGAATGAATCAAAATAATTATCCATGATACTGACAAAGTTCTCACCCATCTTTGCTATATATTCATTAATCTGATATAGTACTAGTACATCATTTCTTAATATGACTAAACCTTTTGAAGGGAAAAGCATTTGCACAAAGAAGAATAAAAAAGTTAAGAGTGAACCAAACTTACATGGGTTATTCTTTGAAGTCCTGATACTCTCCATGTTCTTTTTGAATTGAATTAGCATTGGCTCAGAAAGGTTGAAGGACATGTTGTTCTTCACCACCTTGAGAGCCAAATTAATTGCCTCACATGCCACACTATTGAGATGACTGAAGCTATAGATCTTATGTGCTATCACATGAATTTCAAATTTCAGCTCCATATCATCCACTCTACTGATCTTCATACCTCTTCCATCCCACTTGACAAGAGTTTTTCTTTCTAGTTCTACATGATTTAGGGTTTTTCTTTGCCTTATTCAACATTGGAAGCCCCATGATTTGATGAATCACTTTCTTCATTATTTGAATAGGCTACTCCAACCATTGTTTCCCATTGTGTACACAGTTAAGGATAAACCTTATCCATTTTATCTAAAAGTCTCAAGGCGTATGTGGAATGTGTGTTAAACCCTTGGTTTCTAATTATTGATGCTCAAGTTTCAACACATCATTCATTCATAACTTTTACAGAGTCTCACCCATCTCTAGAATTCCAATATGTTGTATCAATAAACAAAATTGTGAATGAATATCATTAACAAGTAATACCTTTAGTGGAATTTTCTATTGAGCTCTTGTTGGATCAAGCGCTTCTGTAATTGCTGGACTCAACTTAAAATCCAGTGCCTTCTAATTAACTCCTCGAACTAACATGTCAAATCCTTTCTTGTTTTTGCTACTAGAGGATGCCATGCTCAGTAGGGTTTAATGAAAACATGAAAATCTTTGACAAAAAATGCACAAATCACTTGGAAGCACAAAAATCACTCTTAGCAAATAGCTCTTCAAAAATTCATGGTGATAAATGAATTCAATTCACTTCCTTTTAACAAATTTTTACTTTCTAATTCCCATAAATGCTTGGTACGATCACTTTTTTGGTGACAAACTATCTTCCACTCAGTTTGATCTTAGTGCTCAATAGAGTTATTCATAAATCAGTGTCCACACAATGTTTTAGTGTCTCCCAACCTTGCTCGGCAGGGTCTTGCAACTAGACCTAGGTTGGTAAGTTCTAGAGTTTCCTTAGAAACTTCATGATCTCTTTGTATCTTGAATGTTGATATGGATCTTTCCTTCTAGTTGGCTGGAACTAATGTAAGATGTTTGCTTCAGAGTCTTAGTTCTAGTCATCCCTGTGGGAGATCAAGTAAAAATGTTTGAATCACCCAATTCTTGAGTAACATGTGCTTCATAGCTCGGACTTGCATTCTCAGAAGATTTCAAAATCCATTATTGCCTCATCTTCTTTTTTATGCTGTCAACCTTGGCTTTCCTTTCATCTTCAATCCTTCCAGTGTTCATATAGTTCTTGGCAAGATGTCTAAATTCTATACAAATAAAACATGTGCTAGTTGTGTCTCTAGTCCTCATGTGATGTTTCACACAATTTGCTCCAACGTGCCCCAATTCTCTACAGTAGTGGCATCTACACCATGTGCTATAGTCCCAACCAAATATATCTTTTACTATATATTCTATTGGGTTCAATATCTTGGTTTTTTATTGAGAACATTTGTGCCCATACTTCTTGCATTTGTGACATTTTCCTTCAAATTTAGGTTTCTCTTTGCATTAATTAGTTCTATGACCATGCTTATTGAAATTGTAACACTTTCCATTGAATTTTGCTTTGCCATTACTCCAACATTTGTTTTATGTATGACCTAACTTACCAAAATGATTGCAAGTAGGCCTTCAATCTTTTGAGCTCCTTGCTTGGATGATTCATCTTCTTCTCTATATCCTATTCCTGCTTTTCCTTTCTATCTGTATTGACTTTGCTCATTCAACTGATTCATGTTTGCTTGATATTTCATCATCCTCTCATTGGTTTTCTTTTTAGTGTTTAGATCATTTTGCAATCTTTCATTCTCTAATCTTAGATTCATGAGTTCTTCATTTACATTAGTAAGCTGATCAATGAAGTCTGCCTATTCAAGGGATAGATGTTGAATTTCATTTTTCTTTCCTACTATCTCTTATTTTTCCTTGTCTTTTCCTTCCATGACTTCACACAATCTTACTGACTAAATTTATTGTTCTCTTTTTAGCTTTCTAACTTCTTCTTGAAAATTAAAATTCTTTTCTAATAAGTCTCTGATTGCCTCATTAGCTGCATTTGAATTTCTTCCTGAATAGATATCTTCAATTATTTCTTCAATGTAGATTTTGTCATTCAATTGTATGGCAAGATCTTTTCTTCTTTTTAAGGATTGAAGAGTTACTTCTTTGCTTTCTTAGGTTGCCCAATAGCCAATTCCAAATCCAACTTTTCATTGTCAATAGCCTTATCTATTCTGAATACCTCCATTGCCTCTTATCTTTGCTCAACCTATTTAACTTTTTCTTTGAGAAAACAATGCTCTAATACCAATTATTGAAAATATATGATAGGATAGATTACTAAGATGAGAGGGATGAATTAGAAACCAATAAAACTTAATCTTAATTCATCAATTAATCCTTCATATGTATTCTGATCTAATTGCATGCATGAATAATTGAAAGCATTAGAACAGTCATAAAACATTGACACAAGAAATGGTGACCAAAAAACCTTCCAAATAGAAAGTAAAATTGGGGTGGGGATGATACCCACAAGATTTAGTACTACAATATAAAGTTGGTTGGTTAAGGCTTACAATTGACCACTTCTGATGACTTGCCCTATTCAAAGCAATAAGGACTGCTAGGTCCACCTTGATAAAGGATTTAAAAAACATACAATGAAGTATGCACTCAATAAAGAGATTTTCAAAAGATTTTTGAGTCTACCTTGTGAAAGGATTTAATTGTTCCACCTATTAGGATAAACCGGTGGTTGATCTCTGATTTGCAACTCTAATTTTATGGTTGAGATTCCTTTGGAGTGTAATGATCACCTTGCTGTAATAGATAAATCTTTGCTACTCCTTATATTTCTTGTAGCCTTCTTACTTTGTAATTTTTCTCCTTATTATATTAGCATCATATATTCTTATCTTGTTTTCTCTACATTTGGATTTGATATAACATATTACATATATACCAATCCAAATCACAATTCATCAAAGTTGGCTACAATAGAAGTTTCACCAAAATACACAAGGTTGGCCCAACTACTGGTACTCAGGTTCTGAAGACAAACTCGGTGAGGTTTTGAAGACATCGTCATGCTCTCAGTAGATGTAGAAGCCTAGTTCATACTGATCACTTCTAAGTAGTTTGAACTTAGTCATCACTGGTGACTTGGTGAGCACTATGAAAATTAGCATATAAATTGAATCACTTGGTTGAAATTGCACATCTTGGTCAACACTAACACTGCAAGCTCAGTATAAAATAAATCACTTGTTTGACAGATCCTGGCTTATTCAACACTAGACTCACATAATTTATGTTTTGAACTCAGTAAACATTAGAGACCATGATTTGCATTGTGCAACTCAATATATACTGCTCAGTGTGAATTGAATACTAAATATAAAACTCAGTTGCAACATTAGAACTCGATAGAACTTGAATTACTCAGTTCATACTATAAACTACAAGATAAGCTCGGTAGATACTAACAATTTCATTAAGTGTGAATCACTATTAAATAAACTTGACCATAATGTCAACACTATGCACCCAAATCATGACATAAAATTCAAATGTAAAGAGAGTGAGGACCAATTTTTAAGTTAAGTATTAATATTTATTTGCCAAACTCAAAGGGGTGGTTGGAGGGGGATGGTGTGGGAGGAACAGTTGTTATTTATAGTTACTAAAATTTATTATATAGTATTAAATAATTATAATTATAATTTATTAAATAATTATTTTATCTATAGTTAGTACTTATTATATATTATTATATAATTATATATTATATAGATTAGTAACCTAAGTTAATCAACTATATGATGATATACGTTCCTAGGGGTCCCCCTAAGGACATAAATGTTGTGTTCCAATAAGTCCAAAGGGGTTATGGGATACCCTATGGCCCCTTTCAACCCATTGTATAACAACATATGTTCTTAGGGATCCTAGGATGCCTAGGGACATACATCTCTTATTTTAATGGGTAGAAAGGGGTCATAGAGTATCCTATGACCCCTTTCAACCTATTGCACAATAACACATGTTTTTAGGGGTCATAGGATGCCTATAAACATACATGTTCTCTTCCAATAGGTCAAATGGGGTCATAGAGTATCCTTTGACTCTTTTGACCCATTACATGATGTCATATGTTCCTAGGGGTCTGGGTGATAAGACCCCTAGGAACATATGTTATCATGTAATGGGCTGAAAGGGGTCATATTTTATTTGATGACCCCTTCTTGACCCAATAAAAAACAACATGTATGGCCCTAGGAACATATTTTATTATGTAATGGATCGAAAGGGGTCATAGGATTTCAACAAATTAGAACACAAAACATATGACAATAAGAGTCCTAAGACCCCTAGAAACATATGATCTTGTGTAATGGTCAAAAGGGGTAATTAGAATATAATAGATATGTCCTTAGAGGTCCTAGGAACTCTAGGAATATATACTGTCATGTAATGGATCCAAAGGGATCATAAGATACCCTATGAACCATTTCTACCCATTAGAAGATATGATAAATATCCCTAGGGGACTTAGGACCCCTATGAACATATGTTGTCATGTATTTGATTAAAATGGGTCATAGGTTACCCTATGACCCCTTTCAACCGATTTGAAAACAACATGTTTGTCCCTAGGGGCCTAGGACCCACATGAACATACTTTGTCATGTAATGGGCCAAAAGGGGTCATAGGATATCGTTTAACCCCATTTGACCCATTGGAACACATGTATGTCCCTAGAGGTCCTAGGACCCCTATGAACATATTTTGTCATCTAATGGGTCAAAACATGTAATTTGATACCCTATGACCCATTTCTACCCATTTGAACACAACATGTATGTCCCTAGGGGTCTTAGGTCCCCTAGGAACATATGTTGTTGTGTAATGGGTTGAAAGGGGTCATAGAGTATCCTATGCTCCCTTTTGACCCATTACAACACAACATATATGTCCTTAGGGATCTTAGGACTCCTAGGGAATACATCATGTGTTTGGATGGGTCCAAAGGGGTCATAGGGTTCGCTATGACACCTTTTGACCCATTAAATGATAATATATGTTCATAGGGTTCCTTGAACCCCTAGGAAAATTTATCATGTGTTTAAATTAGTCAAAAGGGTTCATAGAGTATGCCATGACCTCTTTAAACATATTATCTGACAACATATATTCCTAGGGGTCCTAGGACCCCTAAAGACATAAATCATGTGTTTGAATGGATCTAAAGGGTCAGAGGGTAGCCTATTTGACCCATTAAATGATAACATATGTTCATAAGGATCCTAGGACCTCTAGGAACATATATAATGTATTTTAATGAGTTGAATTAGTCATAGAGGGTTACCCTATGACCCCTTTTAACACATTTCATGACAACATGTCTCTAGGGGTCCTAGGATCCCTAAGAACATACTTCATTTGTTTGAATTGGTCAAAATGGATCATAGGATAACCTATGATCCCTTTCAACTCAATTCATGACAATATATATACCTATTTCGTTTGTTCTAATGGGTCGAAAGGGGTCATAGGATAACCTATGAGCCCTTTCAATACATTTCATAATAATATATGTAATAATTTTTATTTTTTTTAATGTGTTGAAAGGGGTCATAGGATAACCTATGACCCTTTTAGATGCATTTCATGGCAACATATGTCCCTAGGGACCTATTTCATTTGTTCAAATGGATTGAAAGGGTTCATAAGATAACCTATGACTATTTTTGATATATTTCATGAAAACATATATGGTCCTTATTCATTTATTTGAATGGGTTGTAAGTGGTAATAAGATAACCTATGACCTCTTTTGACACATTTCATGATAACATATGTCCCTAGGGGTCCTAGGACTACTAGGGACCTATTTTATTTGTTTGAATGGGTCAAAAGAGGTCATAGGATAACTTATGGCTCCTTTCAACATGTTTCATAACAACATATATCCCTAGGATTCCTAGAACCCCTAAGGACATATTATAATTATTCATATGGATCAACCTTTTGACATATCTCATGATAATGTATGTTCTTAGGGGTCATGGGATCCCTAGTGACCTATTTCATTTGTTTGAATGAGTTGAAAGAGGTCATAAGATAAGTTATGACCTCTTTTGAGACATTTCAGTACAAAATATGTTTCTCAGGTCCTAGGACCCTTAGGGACATATTATAGTTGTCCATATGGCTTGAAAGGGGTCATAGAATAACCTATGACCCCTTACGACACATTTTATGATAACATATGACCCTAGGGGTCTTATGAACCCTAGGGACATATTATAATTGTTCATATGGGTCAAAAGAGATCATAAGATAGCCTATGACCCCTTTTAACGCATTTCATGACAACATATGTCTGTAGGGATCCTAGTACCCCTATGAACCTATTTCATTTGTTCAAAGGGGTCCAAAGGGGTCATAGGATAACCTATGACCCCTTTTGACATATTTCATGATAACATATGTCCCTGGGGGTCCAAGGATCCCTTAAGACATAATGTATTTGTTTGAATGGGTTGAAAGGGGCCATAGGATGACTTATGACCCATTTTGACACATTTCATGAGAACATATGTCCCTGGGGGTCCTAATAGCCCTAGGAATCTATTTAATTTATTCGAATAGGTTGAAAGGTGTCATATGATAACCTACAACCCCTTCCGATGCATTTGATGACAATATATGTCCCTAGGGATCCTAGAACCCCTAGAGACCTAATTCATTTGTTTGAATGGGTTGAAAGGGGTTATAGGATAATCTATGACCTATTTTGACACATCTTGTGACAACAAATGTCCCTAGGGGTCCTAACACCCTTGGGGACCTATTTCACTTGTTCAAATGGGTTGAAAGGGGTCATAAGATAACCTATGATCCCTTTCAACACATTTCATGACAACATATGTCCCCAAGGGTTCTAAGACCCATAGGGACATAACTTATTTGTTTGAATGTGCCAAAAGTGGTCATAGGATAACCTATGACCTCTTTTTTCACATTTCATGATAACATATGTCCCTAGGGGTCCTAATACCCCTAGGGACCTATTTCATTTGTTCAAATGGGTTAAAATGAGTCATAGGATATCCCTTTCAATTCATTTCATGGAAACATATGTCCCTAGGGGTCCTAGGACCCCTAGGGACTTATTTCATTTTTACAAATGGGTCGAAAGGGGTAATAGGACCCCTAGGGACTGTTAGAAATAGGGAATATTGAGAGGGGGAGGAGTGAATCAATAATCCACAAATTTTAGTTGCCAACTAGATATTATTACTTACTTTAAACCATGCATAACAAAGAAATAAAGTAAAGTTGAACAATAATAGTAAAAATGCACAAAGATAACTCATAACACCATATTTTGTAAACTAGGGAAAACCTTGGTGGGGATGATACCTACTAGATAATATACCAATATATAAGTTTCTTGTTAGAGGATGGACCCTGTTAGGAGTCAATGAGAAAATTCAATATAAGAAGTCCCTATTAGGAGACTTTGAATCCCTGTTAGGAGATTCCAACATTGTTAGGAGTTTTGGTACAATGCTTGGAAGAAAAGCCAACTGCCCAAACATGCAATTTCAATTACAAGAAGAGCTCATTGCTCAAAAAAATAATTTACTATTATCTCTTTTCCTTATGATCTTCAAATTGATCTCGGATCACTAGATAGCTCATATAAAACTTTTCATATATTGCTTTCACAAGAGTTCACTCTTTACAATTCATAATTCACATTTTCATAATAGCTCACTACATCTTATTGCAAAATATCCTTTTCATAAATACCATGCCTTTACACAAATTACTGCCAGGTTGGCTAAGACCACAAACCATTTTTCCAAGTTAGAGTAAACATCTAGGATGTCGGCCCTAATTGGACATGTAACTGCTTTGTAAACAAAACATTTCTTTCCTTCAATTTTGTTATCTTGCTTCATCAAAACATGATTATCTCTATTCTGTACAATCTGTACTAACTTCTAAGGTTATACATGTCATCACACATCATCACCAACATGTATACTATCTCCATGTAAATTTTCTACTCATAATATGATGTCAACAACATGTTATAAATAAAACAATACACTTTTGTAAATCAAATTCCATACTTAGACAATTTTCTTATTACCAAACATTAAGCATCTTTATTTCGAAGGTTTCTTTTCAGTATGTACATCATGTGTTTCCATAAATAACAACAATTACATATCACTATTCTCCAATTGTCAACAATATCTCCCTTTGGCATTGATGGCAACAAAATAGGGAAAATTGGCTAAGTGACAAAAAATTAACATAACAATATATAAACATTATATATGCTCCCCCTTTGGATATAATTTACTACTTTTATTCATATTGTATCTCTCCCATTTTTGACATGTATCTATCCCCCTTTGCCATCAATGAATAAGGTCAAAATGTCAAGATTCTATCCAAAAACTATTAAAAAATGTTGTCCTTCCTTATGCTAATATGATCTTCATACAATCATCAAAAATAGCCTTTAGACTATCCATACCTTTGGTACATGTTTCCTTGGTAGACTTAGCAGAGGTGAGAATTGCACATAGGGAATATGATGCAATCTCAACTTCATTAATATCTAAATATAGAAAGTTTGAATATGTTTCCCTGACCTTGACACATTCCTCTAATTTTTTCTCAATGAAAGACAATTTTAAAGTGTTAGAGTTTTAGGTGACTCTACAACACCCCTAGGATCAAATGAAAAACCAAGAAAACTTCTACAAGAGATTGGCAAGACAATTGCATGAAGATGCAAGAATGCTATTACTGATAATGGACTTGATTGACATCCAATGGATTAATTTGAAATGTACATAATAGGCCTCCTTATATAGGAAGGGCGATAAGTGACAATGATAAGGAGAAGATAAGCTATCACCCACACAAGGTGGAATCACATGTCCATGAAAGATGGATCATCCTCCATTATGAAATAAAGTATGTGTGATGATGAGGATGATAATGTGATATGTGCACTAAAGGTGGAATGAGATAACAACTATGACCACCTAGAGTAGAATTCTCCTACACCATGTGTTTAATTGAGGTGCAAACTCCTAAGTGTCTCAATCACAAACTATTATACAATGCATTATCCTAATTAAGCTTAAGTAAGTGTAATTAGTGAATATTTAATTACACCAACACCCCCAAATTAAGTGCAACTTAGGGGAATGCACTCAAACTCACAATGCAAGATAAGTCTCGGCTACAAGGCCATTTTAGGTACCCATCTAAAATATGCAATGCAATACATGAAATGCAATCTCTCATAAAGTGGAGAAAGAGAGAAAACCTTCTAGGAAAAACCCTCCTCCAAAAAGAGAGATGAAAACAAGATGAATGGATGGATAGAGTACTCAAGACCCACCAAAAATTGCATACATCATGTATATAAAAAGAATGATGCCCCATAGGAAGGAAATAAGGAGACATGATATCCCCCCCCATAATGAAGAAGCTCCAATATAGATGAAGAGTACCTGCAAACAAGAGATAATCCAACACCTGTAAGAAACATGTATCTCCTTAGGAAGAGATAAATACATCAAATGATGAAGAAGCCACTCCATTTAAAAAGTGAGTAAGGAGGAAGAAGGTCTCCATGTATGCATCTTTGAAGACTGAATAGGTGTCTCCAAGTTCAAAGATTCTGTCACACCATCAAGTTGACCTATGATATGTGAAAAACTAAGTGAACATGAAGAATTAGGAAATCCAATCTCCAATGAAAGTGAAGAAGTATCTTGAAGAGAAACCTCCTTAGATATATTAACCAAATTTTCATTATGAAATTCATCTGAAAGAGCATCTAGGAATTCATCCCACACTACAAGCTCTAAAGCATAAAGATCATCCTGATGAATAGTAGAACTCATGCCTAAAGAAGCTGGAGGTGGAGGAGTAGGAAGTTCAACACTTGTCTCAAGAACAAAATGATCCAAGTGTCCAATGTTCTCCTCACATAAATTATTCACCCTTGATAAAGGGTTAGGTACATCATGAATATCATCATCATTATCAACAAAATGTGCAAAAGAATACAAGTGTAATGTATGATCAACAACTCCCATAACTATCACATCTCTATTCTCCATGTCCCTAATATAGATAGAATCAAGAGTGAACTCAAAATTTTTACCTTGTGCCCCATGAGTAATTTGGTAAATGGAAAGGAGATTAATGGTCAAGGATGGTACACAAAGAACATCATTAAATGTACCCTCT
This sequence comes from Cupressus sempervirens, assembly GCA_028749045.1. Classification (NCBI taxonomy): domain Eukaryota; kingdom Viridiplantae; phylum Streptophyta; class Pinopsida; order Cupressales; family Cupressaceae; genus Cupressus; species Cupressus sempervirens. The sequence continues at coordinate 518,549,726 of CM053789.1, forward strand.
CCCATAGGAATAGAACCTTTTCCACAAACCTTCATGTTCGTATTATTACCCATCAATATAGGTGGAGAAGTACAAGGAACAATAGAAGAAAACATATCCATAGAAGATGCCATATGATGTGATGCACCTAAATCAAGAAGCCATTTCCCTTGCTCAGGATGTGTGGAAGAAATGGGTGCTTTTCCTTTGCCTTTGAATAATGATATAGATGTAGTAGCTACCTGATATTGAGAAGAAGGAGAAGACACTAATGAGGGCAACAAGATATTTTTCTTTTGAAGAATGTGAGTGAGCTCATTAATCTGCTTATGGAAATATTTATGTTCATCATGTCCTAACTTTTTGTAATAAGCACATTTATCTCTCTTTCTTCTAAATGTCTCCTCTCTTGAAGAGGACTTGGATTTAATACTATGTTGTAAATGAGAGTCATCATCTTTGTCATGTTGCTTAGGATGCTTGTGTTGTTTTTTTCCCTTTCTTTTTGGAGCTTTTGGAGAGGAATCATTTGCAACCAACACTTGATACTTGGAAGGCTTCAATTGACCCATGTGTGCTAACTTTTCTTGTTCCCTTATGAGTGAAGCTACAAATTCATCAAGAGAAGGCATTTTGTATGCACTACCAAGAGCATCCATAGTAGCATGGAATGTGGAAACAAAGATTGAATATTTAGGACCTAGCTTGGAAAGAATAGATAATATAAATTGCTCATCATCTTTACTAATGCCACAATTAGAAAGATGCAATCTAATATAATTGAACTTAGAGAAAAAGTCTTGAATATTGTCAAAATCACATAGACTTAGACCTATAAGCTCATTCTCCAATTTGAATTTTCTTATTCTACCAAGTTTACCAAAAATTCTTTCCAATATTGTCCAAGCATCATGAGGATGTGTGCAGGATGCAATATGATATAGAAAATCATGAGAGATGGTAGATCTAAGAGACTCAAGTTCTTTATCCCTTCGGTCAAACCATTTTCTCCTTTTTGCAACACTTGTAGCTAGTTCTAGATCTTGTCCAATAATCATTCTAAGCAATCCAATACTGATCAACTGATTAGAAATTGCTTGCTTCCATTCATGATAGTTCTAGGGAGTGAGTAATGGAACTTATGGAAAATTCATAATGAAATCAAATGATGACTGAAATAAACTAATAAGTCCTTAAAATTATTGATTCAATTAAGAAAATTGAAATCCAAGTATTCATCAAGTGCAAATATAGCCAAAAAAGACCTATTTTTGAAAGTGATATGTCCACTCTAAATCACTAAAATTTGATTATAGATCTAGAAAGTAGAGGAAAAATCATGCACTTTCAAAAAAAATTGCACCTAAAAATGTTACTAGATGTGCCCAAATAGTGCCTTGAAATTTGCAAAAAATGGGATTTGTGATTTTTAGAATAATTCAAATATAGAGATCCAAAATCACCTACACCACTGTGTAGATTGTAAAATTCTACCCCAAAACTAAAAAAAAAATGTTTGGAAAAAGGAGTCTGTATAAGGGAGATATCGCTGCTTGAAAATTGCCTTTGAAATTATTATTTTTGAATCACCACTGCTGCACCTTCAAAAATCAAATGGCTCTAGATTTGGCCTCAGATGTCTAATTTGAATGAAACAAAATTCAATTTAGGGGTTTTTGGACCTCCTCTATATAATGCCAACCTTTGATTTGCACTGGCAAGCTCTAATTTTTTCTTGCAATAGAAGGTCAAAAAATACAACTCCCAAAATCTCCTCCAAATTGTGATGTCCAAATTGCCAAATGTTGCACCAACAATGAGTCAATCCAAGATTGTAATTCTTGAGAAAAAGTCTTCACACCATGAGAGCTCTAATACCATGTTAGAGCTTTAGGTGACTCTACAACACCCCCAAGATCAAATGAAAGACCAAGAAAACTTCCACAAGAGATTGGAAAGAAAATTGCATGAAGATGCAAGAATGCTATTATTGATAATAGATTTGATTGACATCCAATGGATTAATTTGAAATGTACATAATAGGCCTTCTTATGTGGGAGAGGCAATAAGAGACAATGATAAGGAGAAGATAAGCTATCATCCACACAATGTGGAATCACATGTCCACGAAAGGTGGATCATCCTCCATTATGAAATGAAGTATGTGCAATGATGAGGACGATAATGTAATATGTGCACTAAAGGTGGAATGAGATAACAACTATGACCACCTAGAGCAGAATTCTCCTACACCATGTGTTTAGTTGAGGTGCAAACTCCTAAGTTTCTTAATCATAAACTACTATGCAATGCATTATCCTAAGTAAGCTTAAGTAAGTGTAATTAGTGAATATTTAATTACACCAAAAAAGGGCAATAGATTCTCTGAAATCGGATGTCCTCTTCAAGATCTATTCTTTCCAAAGTTCCAGTTTCATGATGCCACTATGAATACTGGAAACCTAACCTTCAAAATCATCTACTTTACAAGATGGATGTTGGATCTGGCTAGATAAAGTCTCTAGCTCGCCCATCTTTAATTCTATCTGACCATCAATATCTTTAGTCAGCTTGTATGATAAGGTACACTTAATATACACAGTTTTACCTTCTTGCTGACATTTTTGAAGTTCTTTTATACAAGTATCCAGATTAACTAAGTCATTCTTGATATTCTGATAGATGGTGCTGAACAAGTTAGCATCACAGGAAATTTGTACCTTCACCTCTGCAATATTCAACAAATTTGTAAAGTCTTCATCAAAAGATTTTATCTGAGCTTGTGCTCTTTGTTCGAGATTTTTTTTAGTGTGCTAAACCACCAATATACTATGTAGTCTGTCTATTACTTCCTTTAATGTTTTCTGCAAACCTTTTACTGTCTTAAGTTTAGATAAGGATGAGATCATATCTATTTGATCATCATCATCAGTAGCCAAACTGACAAGAGAGAGTGAAGTGGATGAACTAGATGGTTTAGTCTCATCCCACCTCTATTTATTTGTTGCTTCTATTATTATTTTCTCTTATTCTTCTTTCTTTTCCTTTTCTTCTCTTTCTCACTTTTATTCCAATCTTTTCTTTTCATCTTCCTCATTTTTCTTTTTCTTTTATTCATCTACAATTCTTTTCTTTTCTTCATCTTCCTTTCTTTTCTTGTCTTCCTAAAGAAATTTCTGCTTGGCTTCCTCTATTTTCATTTTTTCTTCCTCCAATAGCATCTTTTCTTCCTCAACCTATCTTAACTTATCCTCAATATTCTCAGTGTTTGGTTCATTTGGTTCAGAACCACCAAATGGATTGGTATCATCAATGTTAATGGTAACATTGGTTTGATCAATTTTCATATTGTCACCACTTACTAACACTTTTGAGGTTCTAGGAGCTAGAGGAGATGCTACCTCTATCAACATTTGATTGATTGCCACTATAGTCTCACTTCTTAACTTATCCTTATCTCTAATCATAAACAGAAATGGTCTCAATTTATTCCTCAAGTATGGAGTGAGGTTATTCAATAGTCTTTTAATTTCATCTTCATCATTATTCTTGCAAATGGTTTTGAGCATAGACTTCTGGAGTTCAAGGTCTTCTTCCCTTGTAGGAGCCTTCTTCTTAATGAGTCTCTCATAGAATTTCTGGTTTATAATGCTCTCAAGGTCTTTTAGTTTCATATTTTAGCCACAATATATCTCCTAGTAGATATATCTATCTGATCTTTCTCAAAATTATTGTACAAATCATAGAACTTGTTCATTTGAAAAAATTAACTTCATTTGCAATAGCTATATTGATCTTTTCTATCTTCAACTTCCAAGGTTACCAAGCTTTGCCTACTACTTTCTTACGTGGAGTCACCTTTTTTGTTTGTTTAGTTTCTTATTTCTCGTCTTCTTCATCATTGGAGTCAATTGTCAATAATATTTTCTATCTCTTTCCTAGTCTTGTGGTGAACTATTTGACTCTCTTTGTCTTTGTAGACACTGCTTCGACTAATCTTTTAGATTTTCTCTTTGTTTCTCTAGGCTGAACATTCGACACTGCTGCATACAAAATTCTCTATTCCAAAGATGTCTTAGCAACTAATACTGACAAAGGTTGTATGTTCAGTATACCTTGCTTCATTGTTTGTCTTATAGCCTTAGATTCACTCTTTGTCATTGCAGCCTCTGATAATGCCTTTTTCATTATAGATTCAACCTTCTTGTGTGATGCCTTCTCTAAGCTTGCTTGATGAGCTTGTTGTGTGATCTCATCATATGTGCCAAATCTATATTCAGCTTTGTCTCTATCTAAATTAGTAATAAATCAATATAACCAATCACAACATCATCATTCAATTCATAGCTCAAGGGATCTAGAAATGTCTCCCAAGGTTCCACTGCTTGAATATATGTATGATCTATATCAACTAGAACACAAATGTCTTGCTTGAATCTGTCCACAATTGTTGGTGCAATTCTAATCTTTGTTTCATTTCATTCTCAAATGTTCTCATTATCAAATTGTCACTGTCCAATGTTTTTTCTATAGGATGCCTTCTTCATACCTCTATAATCTTCTCCATAGTGCATCTATCACTACTCATTATATCTATGACTGATAATTAAGGAAATCTCTTAAGTACAAGGAAGAATATGTGATTTATTAATGATTGGAATCTAAACACACCATTCTTTGTTCTCTTAATCTTTTCTAGGTTCTCTAGGAGTTACATTCTTAGTATTTTACTGAGATTCACTTGCTCTTTCTCTACACTTATCTTGTATGCTGCATATATGAATCTTGTTGAAAGTTCATCAATCTTATGACTTGCACAAACTGAATAAGCAATAATTCTACTTAGAAATATCACATCATCTTATTTGATGGTGCTGATCACCATAGCCTTACCATTGTAGACTACCTTAGTATAGCTTTCAACTTTCTTTTTAACCATTTTCTCACCTATAGGTACATTGCCTTGTTTTCTAAGACCACTTACCTCATGAATAAGGTCAGAAAAAATGTCTACAACACTATCTTACATTCATAAATTTCCATCATGTATCCTCCTCAATATAATTTATGTCCATTCATCTGTGTCTAATTCATGCTAGAAATGATACTTAAACAAGTCTAATTCCCTTATATGTTCAAATATGGGCATCATATTCATGTCATGGATGAAAACCAATTCCATATCTTTTTTCATGGATTCACTACCAATCAATTCAAACTTGCTATTTAAATAACTTCCTATGTCTTCAAGATAAACTACGTTGTTTGGAGTGATAAACAACATTGATTTAGGGTTTCTTTCATTGGGTTTTATGGAAACAATCTTTAACTTAGGTTTATCCTTGTTCTCAACATTGTGTACTAATGACATATCCATGATTCTATCATTTATGAAATTTTACCAAAAAAATTTGTGGAAAAATGATAAATACTTCTTTCTAAAAATAGGGTTTGCTCCAAAATCGCTCTGACAAGTCACTTTAGAATACTCTTTGCTTTGGATGTGTTTGTAATGAAGTGAAAATCAATTATGTACTCCATTTTTTCCAACAACTTGAACTTGCATTAATTGCTTACTTTGCAAATATGAAAAGGATGTTAATTATATTTTGTATTCAAATAACTATTTAGAATCATCTATCTGATCTTCAGATGTAACTTGAGGTTTATTGTAGCCTCCTTTCACCATGACAAACATTCTCAAAACTTCGCATTGCAAAATTCTCTAAAAAAACATACTTTCATATTCTATTACAAAATCAACCTTTATTATAATACCAATAACTTTTAATTTATTCATCACTTGTTTAGATGAGCTCCAAATTATAAGTGAACTTAGGTATCATCTAAACATAACTCGATATACCTTTTCCCAACTTCGCTACCTCTAATTCAACTTTTGAATGAAGTTCTTAAATTTTGTGTCGTGAACAAGCTTAATTCAACTTAATTGAATCAAACTCAACAACTAACTTCAATCTTCTCGTCTCATCATCATCTAACTTTTCTTTTGAGATATTTACTCCTTTCACAACTGCTTCATTAAGTTCTTCTCAAAGTTCACTAATAATGTTTCTATGTTCCTCTTTGTTAGTTTGAGAGTTCCTTTCATGGTTCCTTCTATCATTTCTAATGTTCCTTCTATTCCTTAAGTTTCTTCATTATTTCTTCCAACTCTGAAGTTTTTGTCAATTCAGCAGTACTTCACTGTATGTCTGAAGTTGTTGCATAACTAGCATACTAGTGTTCTGCTTCTAGGATTCTACTAATCATCAGGTGCATGACAATTCTGAGCAATGTGTCCTAAGTTGTTAAACTTATAACATATGATCTATCTTTTTTCTTCATAAGATCTTCCTTCTTTCGATGTCCTTTCATTAGATCTTCTTCTATTTGTAGGGTTAGTATTTCTAGACATTCTACTATTTCTTCTATTATTATCATACATAGGTTTGCTACAATCAATTGCATTATGACCCATACCATGACAATTATGATAGTAAAATTCCTTAACATGATTGAATGACTTATCATTACAATCTCTTTTCATATGAGCTATTTCACTACATAAAAAGCACTGACCTCTAAATTCATACCTGATTTCCTTACGAGTCTCTACTTGCTTTAGTTCATCCAAGATTTCAACTTCCTTGTTTTGCTCAATTTTTTTAAAGTTTCTCAGAAGATTGACTTGATTCAATCTTATCATCAGATTTGCCTTTTTCCTTTGGATCTGATCTAATCTTAGGTTTCTTTTTAGACATGTTGATTAGATAACCAAGACTAGCCTTATCATAAGTAGGTCTCTATATTAACATTGAATCATTAAGCTTTTCTCTGCTAGAATAAAGCTTCTCAAGTTGTTGTTTGCACTGTGTCAATTCACCTTTCACAATAGTATTGCACTTATGGAGTTCTTCATGATCTTCTTTTAATGTTTCAAACTTAGATGTTTTCTTTGCCAAACTTGCTCTCAGATCTGCATTTTCAATCTTTAAATTAGATTCAATTTTGCTAGGGTCATTTCTCAAAGTCAACTTCAGATTCGTAATCTTCAACTCATGCTTCAAGATCTTGTACTCTGTCCTCAACTTTGAATAGTCATCATCACTAGTTTCAAATTCAGTAGACTCAAGCTTGGATTTGAGATGTTCAATCTTTTCTTTTAATTAACCAATGTATACTTTGGAGTCTTCATATCTATCCCTCATCTTATCTCTTTCTTCAGTAAGGAGATCAATTTGTTCAAGATCTTCTTCAAGGTTCTTCATCAACTATTCCATATCCATAGGGATCTTACTTAATCTATTAAGCCTCTTCAAAGTAACTATACTCTGATACCAATTGTTAGAAAAAGGGATTACTTAGAGGGGGGGTTGGGGGTGAATAAGTAATCCACAAATTTTAGTCACCAACTAGATATTATTACTTACTTTAAACCATGCATAAAAAATCAATAAAGTAATGCTAAACATTAATAGTAACATTGCACAAAGATAACTCATAACACCATATTTTGTTAACTAGGGAAACCCTGGCCAAGGGAAAACCCTAGTGGGGATGATACCCAATAGATAATAATATTGATATATAAGTTCCTTGTTAAAGGATGGACCCTGTTAGGAGTTAATGAGAAAATTCAGTATAAGAAGCCCCTATTAAGAGACTTTGAATTCCTGTTAGGAGATTCTAACCCTCTTAGGAGTTGTGGTACAATGTATGCCAGAAGAGCCCACTACCCAAACATGCAATTTCAATTACAAGAAGAGTTCACTACTCAAATAAGTAATTTACTATTATCTCTTTTCCTTATGATCTTCAACTCAATCTCAGATCACCAGATAGCTCATATAAAACCTTGTATCTATTTCTTTCACAAGAGATCGCTCTTTAAATTTTCATAATAGCTCACTACATCTTATCGTAAAATGTCCTTTGCATAAATACCATGCCTTTACACAAATTTCTTCTAGGTTGTCTTAGACCAAAAACCATTTTTCCAAGTTAGAGTAAACATCTAGGATGTCGGCCCTATTTGGGCAAGTAACTATTTTGTAAATAAAACAATTCTTACCTTCAATTTCATTGTCCGGCTTCATCAAACATGATTATCTCCATTATGTTCAGTCTATACTGGCTTGTGAGGTTATACACATCATCAAAAACATGTATATTGTCTCCATGTAAGTTCACTAGTCATAATATGATGTCAACAACATGTTATAGACAAAACAATACATTGCTATAAATCAAATTCTATACTTAGACAATTTTCTGATTACCAAACACTAAGTATCTTTGTTTTCGAGGTTTCTTGTCAACATGTACATCATGTGTTGCCATAAATGAAAATAATTACATATTACTATTAGCCAATTGTCAACAAGGACCTACCCCTTTCAATGAATTTGGTGACAACATATGTCCTTAGGGGTCCGAGGACACCCAGGAGCCTAACTCATTTGTTTGAATGGGTTGAAAGGGGTCATGGAATAACCTATGACCCCTTTCAACATATTTTATGACAAAATATGTCGCTAGGGGTCCTAGGGACCTATTTCATTTGTTTGAATGGGTCAAAAGAGGTTGTAGGATAACCTATGACCCTTAGAGACATATGTTATCATGAAATAGGTCTAAAGGGGTCATAGGGTTTCCTATGATCCCTTTAAACCCATTTGAACAAATGAAATAGGTCCCTAGGGATCATATGTTATCATGAAATGCATTGGAAGGGATCATAGCTTATCTTATGACCACTTTTGACCCATTTGAACAAATAAAATAGGGTCCTAGGGGTTTTATGAGCCCTAGGAAAATATGTTGTCATGAAATGTGTCAAAAGGGGTCATAGGTTATCCTATAACTCCTTTCAACCCATTCAAACAAATGAATTAGGTCTTTAGGGGTTCTAGAACCCCTAGGGACATATGTTGTCATGAAATGTATTAGAAGGGGTTATAGGTTATCATATGACACCTTTTGACCCATTTGAACAAATTAATTAGGATCCCTAGGGATATATGTTGTCATGAAATGTGTCAAAATAGATCATAGGTTATCCTATGGCCCCTTTTAACCTATTTGGATAAATAAAATAAGTCCCCGAGACCCCCAGGGGTATATTTTGTCATGAATTGTGTCTATTTTGACCCATTTGAATAAATGAATTAGGTCTCTAGGTGTCCCAAGACCTCTAGGGACATGTTTTCATGAAATGCATTAGAAGGGGTCATAGGTTATCTTATGGCCCCTTTCATCCCATATGAACAAATGAAATATTTCCCTAGGGTTTCTAGGACTTGTAGGGATATATGTTGTAAATAAATGCATTGAAATGGATTATACAATACCTTATGACCCATTTCGACCCATTATATGTAACATATGTTCCTAAGGGTACTAGGACACATAGGGATATGTATCAAATGTTTAAATGGATTGAAAGAGGTGTTAGGGTATCCTATGATCCCTTTGGATGCATTATATGACAACATATGTTACTAGGGTTATGAGAACCCCTAGGGGCATACATCATGTGTTTGAATGGATTGAAAGGTGTCATAGGGTATGTTATGACCCCTCTTGACCCATTATATGGCACCATATGTTTCTAGGTGTCCTAAGACCCCTAGGGATATACATCATGTGTTTGAATAGGTTGAATATGGTTATAGATTTCCATATGGCCCATTTTTACCCATTATATGACAACGTATTCTCCTAAGGGTACTAGGATCCCTAAGGAGATACATCATGTGTTTGAATGGGTTGAATGTAGTCATAGGGTGTGCTATGACCCATTTTGACCCAATAAGTGATAACATATGTTCCTAGGGATCCTAAGACCCCTAGTAACACATATCATGTGTTTGAATGAGTTGAAAGCGGTCATAAAATACCTTATGACCCATTTTCATACATTATATGTCAACGTATGTTCTTAGGGTACTAGGACCCCTAGTGACATATATCATATGTTTGAATGGGTTTGACCCATTAAATGAGAACATATATTCTTAGGGGTCCTAGTACCTCTTTAAACATATATCATGTGTTTGAATGAGTTAAAAGGGGTCATAGAGTACCCTATGACCCATTAACCCATTTTGACCCATTATATGACAACATATGTTAGGAACCCTAGGGACATACATTATGTGCTTGAATGAGTTTAATGGGGTCATAAAGTTCCCCATGACCCCTTTTGACCCATTAAACAAGCAAATACATTCTTAGGGGTCCTAAGAACATATATCATGTGTTTGAATGAGTTGAAAGGGGTTATAGAGTACCCTATGACCTCTAAGCAAACTTAATGTCATCAATTGGGTCAAAAAGAGCCATAGGGTATTCTAAGACCCCTTTTGAGCCATTAGATCACATCATTTATGTGGTTAGGGGTCCCAAGACCCATAAGCACACATATTGTGATTGAACAGGTCAAAGAGTGTCAAAGGGCACCCTATGACCCGTTTTTATCCTTTGGAATTGTTATATGAATAGATAAGGGTCCTAAAACCTTTTTAAAAATGCACTAAGGATCCTAAAATGGGGTCAAAGTATTATTAAAAAATTGAAAAAAAAAAAAATTTAATTTATATTTTTAAAAATTAATTTATATTTTAAATTTTTAAATTTTTTTAAATAAATAAAATAATTAGGAAAATTGGGTATCCAATTTGAGAATGGGTATTCGATTTGGGAATGAGTACCTAATATTATTGGGTACTCGATTAGGCTTTCTTTTTCTTTGAATACTAACCCTCCATAGTCAACACCAAAAACATTCCAAAAATGTGTTTTTGGCCTATTATTGTGTGTTTCTAACTTAGACCATGTAGGTGATGACTTTTTTTTTCATCCAAATTTAAAGCTGCAAAAAGAATTTCTTGAGAAAATTCTTAGCTTTTCATTGATATAATGTTTGTCAAATTATGAGTTAAGTAAGTAATTATCACTAATTTTCTAATGGAGTTAGCTACAAAGTGTTGATTGAAAAATAGCTATAACTTTCAATTGGTGTAAGATATTTGAAATCTAAAAGATGCATCACATTCTATGATTCAACTACTATAAGGAAAAAAGAAGAAATTTGAAACTATTTGAATAAGTTAAGGTGGTCAAACATGAGAGTTTTTTAATTCTAAAAATGGTATAGTGGAACATTCATAATTAATTATTTATTTGGAATAAAAATACCCAAAATATGTGTCACATTCAGACATGAATGTACTTCTTATATCTAGAATCTTATTAAAAAATATTTTCATTTGATTTTGATTAAGGTGGTTAGACATACACCTACTTCTTATTTTCATTCTAAATTTTTTTGACTACTTCATTAAAATTCAAAATTTTGACCAATCAATTTTTTTCTTTAGATAACGCCTAGTTGTTTAGAAACTATATTCAATTTCCTACATATTCTTTTCTTACAACTTTTTGATATAAAATTTATAACTACTTTAAAATTATGCATGAAGTTGACATAACCCATACCACTTATGGGCATAGTTTAGCTGACCATGACCTCACACATACCATACTAGCACATTTAATAGTGTATATTTATATGTACGTATGTGTGTATGTATGTATGTATGTATGTATAGATAGATATATGTATGTATGTATGTATGTATGCATTATTAGAGTAATCAATTATTTTCTTATTAACTCTATTTTACTTAAATGAAATTTTATGCATATAACAATTGATTCTTTTATTAATTATTATCATAAAACCTAGGTTTTACCTCTTTGTAATTAACAACATTTTTTGGTTGAATAACAATTTCTTTTTTTTGCTCACCAAGAATGTCTCCTCCCTTACGAATTTGTGAATTCCAGCCTCCATAGCTTTGCTCCTTTCTTTCTATGATAGGTGTTTGCATGTAATGATTCTTGCAAGATGTAGCTTGAACTTTCCTCAAATTCAGCATGGTATCAAAGCTCCATAATTTCATGCCCCTGTTTTCTTCATGAGAGATTTGGATTCGGTTTTCAAATCTAGCTTCTATAGAGTTATTTATATTGGATCAGGGGGAACCTTCATTTTGGGTCACTTTGAGCCCAAATAGACATCATCATTGACCTTAGATTACCCAAAACCTCCCTTTTCATATAAAATTTATCCCATTTAGACGATGTTGCAATTTTTGACAAAATATTTTTGTACCCAAGCTATAGAACATGAGCATAAATTCTGAGATAGAGATTTTTTATTTTATTTGTAAAAAATTACAAAATATTTTTGGCGTATATAAAAATAAAAAGTGCATGCCTTGCCTTTCAAAAAAAATGAAGGAGGCTCTGCAAGTGCCTGCATTGCAAAAAAATTGTGAGGGCTCAAACATTTTTTTATTTAAAAAAAAAGAAATAGTTGTGGGTAGGTCTCTTACATTTGTTTTTTTTAAAATTGTTCCACCTCTCTCAGGCCTCACCCACTAATATCACCGCCTCTTTGGAAAAAGGAATGCCAATGCTTTGTTAAAGAGGGAACCTTAATTTTAGGTCTTGTACCTATTACTGTATTCCACACTCCATGTTGTCTCATGCGTAGTCAAATTCTTCTGGTCTGTGAACTACCTATGATTTTTTGGAGGACACTTTTTTGGAAAATGCCAATGCTTTTTTTGGCCAATTGGGCCCCTCTTGACATGTCACTATGGTCAAATATTATCTATTTTTTTGACTTTTTTGGCTCCTTTACGTGTGTATGGTATGTCACCAACAATTCCCTCTTAGAGTCTGATCCCTTTCTCGATACATGCCTCAACCTCCTTTGACTACAAGACGCATGCCATATCTTTCACTTCATGCATAAACTTTGAAGCCTATGAACCTTATTCAAGTCCACTTCTTAGTCCTATACATGGGTAGGCCCCACTTTGGCTACTCACTTAGGCATGGTTTTTTGAAATCCACTTACCATACTCCTCTAGGATTTTCCATGTAAGCATCTACTTGTGTAGGCCATTTTTTTGGTTCCTTATTCTTGACAACTTTTTATTTGATCAGTGGCTTTTTTGTCCATTTTATGCCATGAGTGGCAGTTAGGGGGCATTTTCAATGATTTTGGTATTTTTTGTGGAATTTGAAAGATAATTTATTTGGGCCCTACATGCGCTATAGTCAACATCAATTTTGTGACATTTGGGAGTCTTTTTGACATGTCCCACATGCAAGGCTTTTGATTGGTGGGATTTTTGAACCCCATGCTTCGAATCTAATTGCTAGCATGTACCTCTAACATGCCCTTTAAGGGTGCATTGGTTTTTGGTGAATTGGCATGACTTTTGTTTTGCCATTTTTTCCCAACCAAGTGAGTCATTTTATGCTGATTTTTATGGCCACCAGTTATTTTTCCAACTCTAGCCTAGTGATTCCTAGTGATAGTTTGTTTCTAATTAGTTGGATATTTTTTTTGGTGAATGGGCCATTTTTCTAGTATTTTTTTGCCTCGATGTGTATTTGATCATCAAATTTGGACTCGTCACTTTCTGACATTAGTGCCTTCATAATTATGTTGTTAGCCCTTCTAGCTCTATTTAGACCTACCTTTGCATTTTTTCTCACATCTTGGGCATACAAACTATTTTTTTCTACAAACAATATATCTCTAGAAAGGTGGTTCTAAGCCTGTCATAGTTGTATAGGAATTTTGCAGTTTTGATATCTTTATTTTTTGTCAAAGTGAAGAGTTCTATTTTGCACTCCTAGAGACATATCTTGAGAATCTGATCTCTAATTTGGGAATTCTTTAAATTTTCGGAAAGATCTTTCTATACTCTTTCTTATTATTAGACATATTCCATTTAGGATTTTGCATTTTTGCATTCTGATGGATATCTTCTTTATTTTAGGTCTAGGGATAGATTTTTTTACTTCATATGATTAATCATAGGCTCTACTAATTATTGTATTAGCATTACATCTCTTCTAGTAATTGTAGACATCTATTATATGCATTTTTGTAAATGCATAGAGATAAAGTGCCATATTCCTTTTGTATTTTTGTTTCAGTTGTCTTAGCTCGTTTTGCCTTCTGATTCAAGTAGTGTCATCTAAGGGAACTCATATAGAATACTATATTCTTGGAATCCACCATATACTGTGCCTTATATACATGCACTACTTTGATTAAGTGTCATTGGGGGTTGATATTTTGCATTTGATTATCATCAACCTTTTCCCAACAAGTTTCTCTTCTATGACATTAGCCTCATAACATGTCTAAGATTGATCACCTCAGTATACTATTACATATTTATCTATGCATCTTGGTAATGGTTCCTTGACATGCATTTCTTTTGGCTTGCTTTTCTTTTTCCTGGTCAACTCACCCTTGTCTACATTAGGAGGGTTCTTCTATCAGTTCTTGTGCTTCCTTGGTTTGATGGAGTGAGCTATATATTCAATATTTGCTCCTATATACTTGGTGGATTCAGTGGTGGGGTGTTGGAAGCATGAATGTTGATGATATTCCAATGGTGGAGTACTGTAGAAACATGATTAGATCATTATCATGATGAAATATTACATTCATGACTATGTTTTTCATTGATGTAAAAATAGAAGTTTTTTGTGGTATCTAATAGAAGAACAATGGAAATATCAAGTTGGTATGGATAGACAGTTGAGAATTTTCACTAAGTTAGGTTAAAGGGAGATCACTATGTGTCTAGTATATGTAGCTAACCTCGGAAGCATAAGATATTAAGTCTGGAAGAAGTTATGCAAGTTTTGGTGAAGACTATTTTGAGATAGAGTTTACAAAGGCATGTTATGGTAAACTCGTTATATCTCTTAGTAGATTTGTTATTCTGAGAAGAAAAGTTATAGATGTGAAGAAGACATGTTAGAGATCATGGTCAAGCTCACTGATCATAATGACAGATGTATGAAAAGTTATTTAAGTTGCAAGGTGGAAGATTAATGCTATTGCTAAGTGTAACATGTTCTTAATGTGGTCCTATAATAATTAATTGAGAAGGTGTAACAGTCAACTCAAGGAATTGTTTATGGATTCGATATAAAGGAAGGACATTTTCCTTTAACATGATTTATAAAAGAAAAGTGATTGTAAGCAATAAGAAGAGTAGAATGCAAAGTTGAGCAGAGCTGAGTGAAGGTGAAGGAAACTTTTTTGCCGAGGTTTTATTGTGTGATTGAAAGTTGGATACTTGGATCAAAGTTTCATGACCTAGTCTACAAGGTCTAATAGTGATTGGTCTGGTTGACAAGACAAAGGAAATAAGTAAAAGTATAGTATATACAATTATTCTAAAAGGAATAGTTGAGAGATCAGTTGGACAATGAGTTCAGTGGTCTTGCTCTAGAAGTTGTTTGGACAGTGGATCCTTTTGTCTTCTACAACTCCTAACAAGGATTCAAAGTCCTCTAATAGGAACTCCTATGTACTAAATATTGTAATTGTTGGTATAAATAAGTATTTACTATTTACACTTTACTTAAGTTTACTTAGGTTAATGCATTATTTTATTATTTATTTGGTGAGACACTTAGGAGTTTGCATACTTTTATGAGTTGTCATGTTGACAACACTAGAGTAAGCAACTCTAAATCAACACATGATGTCTACAACACTAGAGTTTGCATAATTAACTGAGTTGTCATGTAGACAACACACTTATTTGCACTCCTAATTTAGCACATGTTGTCTACAACATTATTTTGTGTGCTATACCTTTGTGGGCTTATCCTCTCATCATCGCAATTACTCCTATGCTTAATGGAGGATAATCTAGACCTGGTGGACATGTGCCTGGTTGTGTGACTTATCATGTTGCTGACTCCTAGGCATTCTAGAAGCATTCCAAAGGCCTTTATATATAGGCACTCCTAGTGTACTTTCATATCAATTCATATCATATATTGAATGAATATTATATCATCATTTTGATCATACTCTTGGTCTACTATTGTGCTTGTACTTGAGTTTCTTGGTCTTGGGTGAATTTTTCCCCAAGGAAAATCCTTACATGGTATCAGAGCTATAACAAATTATTACATGGTATTAGAGCTTAGGGAGATTCTCTTCACATAGCCATTTGAGACTATTTTTGCTTCAACACCTCAAACCAAATCTAAAAAATTTATAGAAATTGGGAGCCTCTAGAGCCAAAATAGACCTCGCCATTGCATCCAGAATGTCGATTCGGTGAAAATTGGCTATAAATTTTCCTATGCTAGGCCAAAGTCAATTTTGAGGCAAATTTTTTTTTGTAAACTAACACCCAAAGCCTCGATTTGCAGAATTGGTATGATCATTTTAGATCTCTAAATTTAAATCTTAGATCTGAATATTTTATCATTTGAATCTCTGCTATTTTTTTCAGATATGCATTATTTTCTGGGAAATTTTTGGCCATCAACCTAGTAGGAAAGATTTATTACAGGCAAAGATTGGACCTTGCAAATGCTAATCAGATATTGGCATCATATTTAGAAGGTCAAAAATCCCCCAAATCAGATTTTGTTTCATCCAAATCAGACATTTGAGGCCAGATCTAGAGTCATTTGTTTTTTGGAGGTGCGACAATAGTGATTCAAGAAAAATAATTACATCAGCCATTTTCAAACAATGATATCTCCCTCATACAGACTCCTTTTTGTGAGCAATTTGTTAGGATAAACCACGGACAGAAATAAAAACTACATGCAAATATAACCAATAACAGAAAATAATAGAACACACAGAAATGAACACAAGGCACCAAGATTTAACGTGGTTCACCCAATCCCTAGGCTACGTCCACCAAACAGCAAGTTCGATCTTATTACAATCCAGTGATTACAACCTGATTACAATCCGTAATCCCTTACAGCTCAATACCGTCGCAAGAACCAATTTTGTATCACAAAATTATGAAAAATACCCAACCCTATACCCTTTTATACAAGTATTAAACCGCTTTAGGGTTATAACATGTCAGCCATATGTCGGCCATATGTCGGCCATTTATGAAGTATGTACAGTACTTTCCTGATCAGTCACCACAATCTAACAATCTTCCACTTGGGGACTGATCAGGCTCCACACTAAACAACAATCTCCCACTTGGAGACTGATCCTATAGAAATACCACTACCACATGGGGCTCCCACTGGATCAAACCATCCTTGACTCTACTATTCTTTTATTCATTTTCAGTCTAAAAGATCAACCAAAGCTGAAGAGGAGTTCAACTTCTCCCTTGTTACAACCTTTGTCAACATATCTGCTGGATTGTCATTGGTATGTATCTTCTCCAGCTTTAACTGTCCATCCTCCAAAATTGACCGAATGAAATGGTACCGCAACTGTATGTGTTTGGTCTTAGAATGCAGAGCTGAATTCTTAGCAAGATGAATGGCACTTTGACTATCTGTGAAAAAATAATTATCCTTCTGAGGATGTCCCAATTCTTCCAAGAAGAACTGACGCCATATCATCTCTTTGGCTGCCTCTGTAGCAGCAACATACTCTGCCTCTGTAGTGGAGAGAGCATTAATCTTCTGTAACCTAGAAACCCAGCTCACAGCTGCCCCACCAACAGTAAAGACATAACCTGTAGTACTCTGCCTGGTATCAATATCCCCAGCCAAATCTGAGTCAACATAGCCCTGTAAATCAGTAGTAGAGCCCCCAAAGTGTAAACACTTATTGGATGTTCCTCTCAAATATCTGAGAATCCACTTGACAACATTCCAATGCTCAAATCCTGGATGACTCATATACCTGCTAACGACTCCCACTGCATGTGCAATATCTGGCCTAGTGCATACCATAGCATACATCAAGCTTCCTACAGTTGAAGCATAGGGTACCTTGGACATCTTATCCTCCTCTTCTTGTGTCTTGGGACACATTTCCTTAGTCAATTTCAAATGACTGGGTAAAGGTGTGCTGACAGCTTTAGCATTCTCCATAGAGAAACGTTGCAACACCTTCTCAACATAATCAGCTTGAGATAGCGTCAATGTTCTATTCTTCCTATCTCTACAAATATTCATACCAAGGATTTGTTTTGCTGCCCCCAAATCCTTCATAGCAAATGCATGTGCTAATTGGCGTTTCAACCCTTTAATATGATCCATGTTAGACCCAGCTACAAGCATATCATCAACATATAAACATAAAATAATGTAGCTATCATCATCCAACCTCTTAAAATAAACACAGTAATCTGAATGACACCTATTATATCCATGCTCATGCATAAAATTGTCAAATTTTAGATACCATTTCCGAGGTACTTGCTTCAAGCCATATAAACTTTTCTTCAATTTGCACACTAAGTTCTCCTTACCTTTGACCTCAAAACCTTTTGGCTAAGCCATATATATTTCTTCATCCAAATCACCATGAAGAAAGGCTATTTTAACATCCATCTGCTCTAAATGCAAATCTTCAGTAGCCACAAGACTTAAAACAGTATGAATAGAAGTCATTTTAACAACAGGAGAAAATATCTCATCAAAATCAATTCGCTTTTCCTGTGCAAATCCTTTTACAACTAACCTGGCCTTAAATCTTTTCTTACCTCCTTCCTCTTCTTTCAACCTGTAAACCCATTTATTCTGTAAAGCCTTTTTACCTGCAGGCAACTTGCACAAATCCCATGTCTTATTTTTCAGCAAAGAGTCCATTTCATCTTTCATTGCAGACTCCCACTGAATCTTAGTATCCACCTGCACAGTTTCATCATAACTTTTAGGTTCACCAGCATCAGTAAGTAAAATAGAATACAAAGAGGGAGAAAACCTTTGTAGAGGTCTAATTTGCCTTGTTGACCGTCTAACATTCACTGGTGTGTGTGGTATTTGTTGTTGCAGTTGTTGCACATCATGAGGAATGGCTAGAACATCAGCTTTTGGAGTATCATCCAGCACTACATAATCATCTTCTTTCTTCTCGTGTTGCTACAACAGATCTTTGTACAACACTTTTTCATTGAATATGACATCTCGACTTCTTATAATTTTATGATTTCCAAAATCCCAAAGCCTATAGCCAAATTTATTAATGCCATATCCAACAAAGACACATTTCTTTGATTTAGCTTCTAGCTTGGTTCTATTTTCAGAGTCTATATGAGCAAAAGCTTCACAACCGAAGGTCTTGAGAAAAGAATAACTCACCTTCTTACCAGTCCATGCTTCCTCTGGAATACCATAGCCCAAAGGAGTAGAGGGACCTCTATTAATCAAATATACTGCAGTATTGATAGCCTCCGCCCACATGTGTAAGGGCAACCCAACATGCAACCTCATGCTCCTTGCACACTCCATTATAGTCCTGTTCATGCGTTCAGCCACTCCATTTTCCTGTGGAGTCCTTGGAATAGTTTTTTGTCTACGAATACCACTAGTGGAGCAATAATCTTCAAATTCATGACTGCAATACTCACCACCATTATCAGATCTGAGACATTTTAATTTCTTACCAGTCTCATTTTCAACCAAACATTTCTATTTCTTAAAAGTTTGAAATACATTAGATTTCTGTCTAAGGAAATAAACCCATACTTTTCTAGTTGCATCATCAATAAATGTAACGTAATAATGAGAACCACCAAGGGAAGATACCTGGGCTGGTCCCCATACATCTGTATGCACAAGCTCTAATTTTCCCTTTTTGTTTTCCTTCCCTGTCTTTACAAAACTCACTCTCTTTTGTTTTCCATACACACAACTTTCATAGAAATCCATATTCACACATTTTAGACCTGGTAAAACTTTCCTTGAATGAAGTACTTTCATACCTTTCTCACTCATGTGCCCAAGTCTATTGTGCCACAGTGTTGTATCAGAATCTACAGTAGCTATTTGTTCTTCCTGCTCGACTGCAGTAATTGTTCCTGAATATTCATTTTTCTCTGAAACAATCAAAGTAGAAGGAACAATATGACCTGTACAAAGATATAAGGTGCCTACTTTCACACCTTTTGCTACTACAAGGGAACCTTTTGAAACCTTCCAATTTTTATCATTAAAAGTAACTACACAACCCTCATCACCGAGTTGCCCTGCTGAAATTAAATTTCTACTTAGTTTTGGAACATGCCTTACCTCATGTAGTAGCCAATGATTCGCATTCTGCAACTTAATCTTAATTTTTCCCTTTCCAACAATCTGACAGGGTTCATTATCCCCCAAATAAACAAGCCCAAAATCCCCTTGGACATAATCAATGAAATAACCTCTATGAGGTGTAGCATGAAATGAAGCACCAGAATCTAAAACCCATGAATCATCAACACTCTCCAAAGACAGAAGCAAAGAATCCTCTTCGGATTTGTTACTTACCACATTTGCTTCTTTGTCTCCATCTGATTTATCTCCCTCATTTTTCTTTCGATTCCAGCAATCTTTCTTTTTGTGCCCTGGTTTCCCACAATACCAGCAATCATTTGGTCCTCTCGATTGAGACCTCCTCCCCTTTGACTTTCCTCTTGATTTCCCACGATTTCCAGAGTTACTTCCTCTTTCAGTCATTCTGCCCCTACTTTGTGCATTTAAAGCACTTCCTGATGTAGATCTACCTGAGGATTTTCTACGAGTTTTCTCACTTAAAATAACACCGATCACATCATCATATTTTAGGGTACTAGATCCAGGAACAGAATTACTCACCGCCATTACCAAGCCATTCCAACTTTCAGGCAAAGAACACAAAATCAAGAGAGCCCTAATTTCTTCATCAAAATTGATACCCACAGAAGATAATTGACTAGTAATAGTATTAAACTCATTTAAATGATCTGCAACAGATCCACCTTCTGCCATTTTCATATTAAATAAATGCTTCATGAGAAATACCTTATTTGAAGCAGAGGGCTTTTCATACAGTGTCGCTAGGGTTTTCATCAAATCTTCTGTCGTCTTTGCTTTTGTAATATTAAATGCCACCGATGGCGCCAAGCATAATCGAATGCTTCCGAGTGCCTTTCTGTCCAAAAGATCCCATTCAGCCTCTGACATAGTTCCCTGATTCTTGGCTTTTCCTTCCAATGGCTTCCATAAATCCTTCTGATATAAATAGTCTTCCATTTGCATCTTCCATAATTGGAAGTTCTGCCCATTAAATCTGTCAACCCTCAACTTACCCTCATCTGCCATTGCTCCCACTCAACCGTGAGACTCCCACTTAACCGTGAGACTTTCCTGCAGAGGATAACTGAAAGACAGCCTTGCTCTGATACCACTTGTTAGGATAAACCACGGATAGAAATAAAAACTACATGCAAATATAACCAATAACAGAAAATAATAGAACACACAGAAATGAACATAAGGCACCAAGATTTAACATAGTTCACCCAATCCCTGGGCTACATCCACCAAACAGCAAGTCCGATCTTATTACAATCTAGTGATTACAACCTGATTACAATCCGTAATCCCTTACAGCTCAATACCGCCACAAGAACCAATTTCGTATCATAACATTATGAAAAATACCCAACCCTAAGCCCTTTTATACAAGTATTAAACCACTTTAGGGTTATAACATGTCGGCCATATGTCAGCCATAATATGTCGGCTACCATGTCGGCTACTGCCCAATAAAAAATTTGGTGCGATGCCTCGAACCCCACTATTTATGAAGTATGTACAGTACTTTCCTGATCAGTCACCACAATCTAACACAATTTATTTTGTTTTGGGGTAGAATTTTGTGATCTACACATTAGTGTAGGTGGTTTGAGATCTTTGTTGCTGAATTTTCTACAACTCACAAATCTCAATTTTTGCCACTTCAAATGCTTAGTACGGGCTCATCTAGACACATAATTAGGTTCTATTTTTTTTGAAAGTTCATTATTTTTTATCTACTTTCCAAATCTATAATCAAATTATAGGCTTCTGTGGACAGAAATACTACTTTTAGAAATAGGCCCTAAATTGGCATGTGGTTATTGCACTAAGTGCCAAATCATACACTGGGGGGGTTGATTGACTACTTCTGCATTTTGGGGGTGCTTACATTCATTGATCTCATGGAGGAGTTTTTTTTCACATGTCAATTTGGAATTAGATCACCATTAACAAAAAGGAACTATAAAAAATGGAGTGCTTTAGTCATCGATCATCTAAGAAGTGAGCATAAGGAAGTATTTCCTTATTTATGTTCCAACCAACTGATCTCTGACACTGAAAGACAACCACCTATTAATAGACTCTGGGATATTATTATATTGAATATGAGTTTTGATACTAAGCATGTCATTAATAAGCTCATTCACCCATATGATATGTGGATGGCTCTTTGGAAAGAATATGGAGATCCCACAGTTCCTCCTTTTCCAGATCACATTCTATCTTTAGCAGCTTTAGTATTGGTTCCTTCAACTCTAGATGAGATCACACTTCCTGATGCTCCTGTTGATACTATTGATCTAGTTCTAGCCATAGATGCTCATGATTTAGTGTAGCAGGATATATTGTGTCTTCCTACTTTAGCTTCATCGGATAACTTCCTTCCAGATATTACATGTCTATTCATGGAGTCTCACATTGAAGATGTGGGAGACATCATCGATACCATTCATCTTCTCTTTGTTGAGGAGACTACTTCATGCATTATGGAAATTGATTGTGACACCAACAATAGTGCTTCAATAGACTCAGCTATGTGGGGTTCTATTGACAGATACAGGGAGAGATCATAGCATCGGCATATTCCACATGCATATATTGCCACAGTGATAGATCTAGCATAGCAGGGTACACCTAGTCTTCCAACTCCAGGATTAGTGGATGACTTCTTGGTAGACATTGTAGGTTTGTTCGTGGAGTCACACATAGAGGATTTGGGGGAAATCATTGATAATATACATCTTCTCTTTGATGGAGAAGATCCTTCTTCAGTTGTTGCGAGGGCTCACTCTGACCCTCATGTCCATTCTCTAAATAATTGATCTTCACAGGTTGATATGATTGTGGGTACTTATGTACAGCAGTTTTAGGAGGTTTCTTTATTAGTTGAGGAGACATTATGTTCTTTGGGATAGGTTCTACATTCATCCTTGATAGGGATAGTTGAGAAAGTTTCAGAGGGATCATCCATTTTTTAGGATTATTTCCACACACTGTGGAAGCATCTCTTATGTACCTATGATATTGTTTCTTCCAAAGGGGAGGAACATTATTCAGTAGTCCTGGATCAACTTATACATTGGAGTAGCTATCATTGATCAACACACTACATTTGGTGGGGGGGGGGGGATCTTTTCCTCTTTTGGGATAGTGTTCTTCTGACATTTCTCTATTGTATATACTTGATGTATGTCGTTATGGGGGGTCTTGATTACTCCATCCATCCATGCATTGTCTTTTCATCTCTTTTTTGGGGGGAGGGTTTTTTCCATGAGGTTTTCCCTCTTTCCCTACTTTATAAGAGATTGCATTTCATTATGTACATGGTTACCTAACATGGCCTAGTAGTTGGGACCCATTATGCATTTCATCTTAGCTTTTGTAAGCTTAAGTGCATTCCCCTAAGTTGCATTTAAGGGGGGGTGTTGGTGTAAATAAGTATTTACTATTTACACTTTACCTAAGTTTACTTAGGTTAATGCATTATTTTATTATTTATTTGGAGAGACACTTAGGAGTTTGCATACTCTTATGAGTTGTTATGTTGACAACACTGGAGTAAGCAACTCTAATTCAGTACATGGTGTCTACAACATTGGAGTTTGTATAATTAATTGAGTTTTCATGTAGACAACACATTTATTTGCACTCCTAATTTAGCACATGGTGTGTACAACATTATTTTGCATGCTACACCTTGGTAGGCTTATCCTCTCATCATCACACTTACTCCTGTGCTTAATGGAGGATAATCCACACCTGGTGGACATGTGCCTGGTTGTATGACTTATCATGTTGCTAACTCCTAAGTATTCTAGAAGAATTGTAGAGGCCTTTATATACAGGCACTCCTATTGTACTTTCATATCAATTCATATCATATATTGAACGAATATTGTAGCATTCTGATCATACTCTTGGTCTACTATTGTGCTTGTGCTTGAGTTCCTTGGTCTTGGGTGAATTTTTCTCTAAGGAAAATTCTTACAATAATAGACTCCTAATAGGGTCCATCCTCTAACAAGGAATATTTATATTAATACATCATCTTGTGGGCATCATTCCCACTAGGGTTTTCCCTCTGATCAAGGGTTTCTCTAGTTAACATATATGGTGTAATTTTCTATGTGCATCTTTTTATGATTAGTGTTTACTTTGGTTGAATGGATAAGATTTTTTAAGGTGGATAAATTTTTTAATCATTGCATAACTAATTCACCACCCCCCTCTTAGTTATCTTGGTGGACTATTGTTTCTAACAATTGGCATCAAAGCATTAGGTTCTTGAAGATAAATTTTAACAACTTTGGAAGATCCATGGTGAACATGTTCAGCAAAGATAATCTAAAGTTTGATCTAGAAAAAATTATGATAGTTGGAAGGAAAAGATGAAGACACATTTGCTATGTATAGGTCCAGGATATTGGATCTTGAAAAAATCAAAAAAGGCAATCATTGCTGAAAAAGATTTGGAAACTTGTATTGAGGAACAAAGAGATATTTTCATGTGTGACATGAGAGCTAGAGAAGTACTATTGTTTGCACTTCCTAAAATTGACTACAACCAAGTAAAGTCACTTGTTACTTCTCATATGATTTGGAAAACTTTGGAAATTTTTTTTGAAGGTGATGAAAATTCTAAGAAATTGAGGTTACATGGTTGAATTTGTGCATTTCAAGATGCTAAGATGATGGAAGATGAATCTATAAGAACATTTGTAGGTAGAATATCAAAAATGACTGTAGGTATTAGATCTCAAGGAGGAACCAAAGAAGATGAGGATGTTATATTGAAGATATTGAAAAGCTTAATGCCACCATTTAAGCTAGTAGTTCAAATGATACAATTGTTGATCTCTTGTACCAAAGATTTCACAAAGGAAACATTGCTTGAAAAATTTGAAGTAGTTGAGAATGAGCTTAGACAATCCAGAGAATTGACTAGAACAGAAATACCTTTTAGTGTCTTGAATATTCGACCTCATTTATCAAGGAGCACAAGTGTTTTCTAGTAGCAAGAGAATTGATGAGGATATAAAGATTAAAGGAGTAGCCCTTCTGGTAAGAAGAGAAAAATATGGTAATAAAATCTCTAAATTTTGGGCTTGTAATGAATATGGTCATTATGCATTTAACTTTCCTAAAAGAGATAACAAGTATAGAGGTAATTTCAAACCTAGAAGAGATAGAGAATGTTTATATGCAAATGAAGAAGATGATTCTGATGAGCAAGTAGTGAGTGCTAGTGATGATAAAATTGGATTTGTAGGTATTAAAGAAGAAAGTCCAAAGAAAATGGTTTTGGTATCATAGGTTGAAAAAAAATCTGATTGGATAATTGACAGTGCATGTTCACATCATATAACTGGTGATATGAACAAGTTTGTTAACTTCAAAAGTCATGATGGAGGCATTGTTAGAGTTGGAAACAAAGTAGCATGCCAAGTTAAAGGTATTGGATCTATAACTCTTGATTGTAAGATTAAAACTAAGGATGTATATTTTGTTGATGGTTTGAAGCACAATCTTTTGAGTGTTGAAAAACTAGTGGATAAAGGTTATCAGTTACAGTTAATAGAGAAGACATGCGTGATCAGAGACAAAGATGGAAAGGTAATTGGAATAAGAACTAGATCTAGAGGTAATGTATTTTAGTTGAATCCTACTAAAATGACATGTTTGGTTGCAAAGGTAGATGATAGTTGGTTATGCCATAAGAGATTTTGTCATATAAACTTTGATAGTATTGTGAAAACTAGTAGTATGTTTTTAGTTATAGATTTTCCTAAAAATGTAAAGCCTACTAACATAATTTGCAAGGAGTGTGTTTTAGCAAAGCATAATAGAACTTCTTTTCCCAGCATGAAGTTTACTATATAGCAAAATTGGAGATTGTACACACAGATCTTAGTGGTCCTATGAAGACAAAAGGATTCTATGGTGAAAGGTATTTCATGATTTTAGTTAATGATTTTTCTAGAATGATGTGGGTTGCATTTCTTAAAGAAAAAATTGAGGCATTTGATAAGTTCAAGATATTCAAGAATATAGTTGAGAATGAATCAAGCATGAAGATTAAATATTTAAGATCAGATAGAGGAGGAGAATTTACTTCAAATGAGTTTAACATCTTTTATGAAGCTAATGGAATCAAAAGAGAGTTATCATCTTTGAGAACCGCTTAATAGAATGGTATAGAAGAGAGAAGACACAAATTAGTAACAAAAGCAACAAGAGCTATGTTAGCTGAGAATGATGTATCCAAGATGTTTTGGAGAGAAGCTATGAATACAACAGTCTACACTATGAATAGAGTGCAAGTCAAGAAAGACACAAACAAGACCCCTTATTAATTATGGTTTGGTCACTCACCTACAGTTAAGTATTTTAGAATTTTTGGTAGTAAGTGTTAAATTAAAAGAGATGATGATATTGGTAAGTTTAGTGCTAGAAGTGATGAAGGTATGTTTCTTGGTTATCCATTAAAAATAAATGCTTATATATATTATAATCTAAGAACTAAGACCATTATGGAAGTGCTAATGTAAGAGTTGATGAGAAATTCAAGTTACAAGAAAGAGTAGTTGATTACAATTCAAATGATGAGAATGTTGTTACTAAACCAAGGAATAATGAAGTATTCTTTGAGACTAACAATGGTTTGTAGAATGAAGAAAAGCCAAGGCAGGAACAAAGTTGATAACCTTCAATAGAGCTAAGAGTTGATAACTATGCTTGATATCTCAAGTTGAACCTAAGAATGGAGATGAAGCATGTAAAGATGACTATTGGAAACAAGCTATGAAAGAGGAATTGGATCAAATAGTACAGAAAGAGACATGGGAATTAGTTCCCAGACCAATAGACAAGAATGTGATAGGAACTAAATGGGTATTCAGAAACAAGATGAATGAACAAGGAGAAGTTGTAAGGAACAAAGAAAGATTGGTATGTAAAGGTTACTCACAACAAGAAGGAATAGACTATGATGAGACCTATGCTCCTATGGAAAGCATAGAAGTAGTAAGGTTATTCTTAGCATATGTTGCATATAAAAAACTCAAAGTATATCAAATGGATGTCAAATCTACATTTTTAAATAGAGAACTTGAAGAAGAGGTATACATAGAACATTCTAAAGGTTGTCATTTGACAAATGACAAGGACATAGTATGCAGACTAAAGAAAGCTTTTTATGGCTTGAAGCAATTACTCATAATCTAGTATGCAAGGTTAGACAAGTATTTGACAAAGCTTGGATATAGAAAAGGTATGGCAGATAGTAATCTCTATTGGAAAGAAATTAATGATGGATTGATGATTTTGGTAACATTTGTTAACGATATCATATTTGGAGGAAATGATGATGAAAATGATAAGTTTGAAGAAGAAATGAAGAAGGAATTTAAAATGAGCATGATAAGAGAGATGAAATATTTTCTAGGATTCCAAATTATGCAGGACAAAGAATGGACCTTTATTTCTTAGACTAAGCATTTGAAATATTTACTAAAAAGGTTTTGTTTGGAAACATGTAAACCCATTGGAACACCTATGGTAACTGGACACAAGTTATCTACAAAAGATGAGACACCTAATGTTGAATAGAAGATGTATAGATCTATGATCGGAGGATTGAAATATCTAACTCACACAAGGGTAGATATAGAAAATGCAGTTGGAATTGTTGTAATATTCCAAGCTGATCCCAGAGAAGCACATTATGTAGTAGTCAAAAGGATATTTAGATACCTAAAAGGAACACTGGAGTTTGTATTGTGGTATGACAGATCTAATGATTTCACTCTATATGCTTATACTGATGTTGATTGGGTAGGTAGTATGGATGATAGAAAGAGCACTAGTGGTGGAGCCTTCTTTCTTGGAGGAAGATTAGTTTCTTGGCTAAGCAAGAAGCATGCCTATACCTCACAAAGTATAGCAAAAGAAGAATATGTTGTAGCAGCAAATAATTATAATCAAGTTGTTTGGATGAAATAGATGTTGAAGGATATAAGGATAGAATTTAGTGAACCTGTTGTCATACATTGTGACAACACAAGTACAGTACATATGTCTAAGAATTTAGTGTTGCATTCTAAGACTAAGCACATTTCTATCAACTATCACATGTTGAGAGAGAAAGTTGTAGAAAAGGAGATTAGATTGGAGTATGTAAGCATTAAAGAGCAGATTGCATATATTTTCACTAAGCCTCTTTCGAAAGAGAATTTTGAGTATTTATAAGGTATGTTAGGAGTTATGCCCCTTCCTACATTAGAGCAGTTGATACGAGAGTGCATCAATCTAGTGTAATAGAGCATTATTATTTGTTTGGGCTGAATGGTGATGCTTCCTATATGGGGGAGTATCTATGATGGAAAAAGTTATTTAGGACTCTTGTTGGATGTTGTTTTTGAATAGTATATTTGGACACTTGAGCTAGTCATAAATAGTTGTTGCAGAGATTGTTGGTTGCTAAAACCTTTGGCATTGATGTCAATGGGGGAGAGGTTTAGCATGAGAAACATGTTAGTGAAGTACAAAAAAATAGGTTGAAAAGTACAACATGGAAATATAGTTTGATGTAGAGAACATTGAGGTATATCATTGGGGAAGAATGATTGATGAAGAGGATTTGAAAAAAAAATATTAATAGAGAAAAGATTAATAGTCTTGTGTAGTTGGTATTCTCGGAACTAGATGTTTTTCATCTATGTTTCCATCAATGCCAAAGTGGGAGATTGTTTGAAGAATGAATGTTGATGTTATTCCTATGGGAGAGTATTGTAGAAACATGATTAGATCATTATCATGGTGATATTTTACATTCATGAAAATGTTTGTTATTGATGTCAACATAGCAGTTTTCTATGGTATCTGACAGAAGAACAACGAAAAGATCAAGTTGGTATAGATAGAGAATTAAGCATTTTCACTAATCAAGGTTAAAGGGAGATAATACTATGTGTCTAGTCTATGTATCTAACCTTGGAAGCATAAGATATTAAGTCTAGAAGAAGTTATGCAAGTTTTGGTGAAGACTGTTTAGAGATAGAGTTTATAGAGGCATGTTCTAGTAATTTTTTTATATCTCTTACCAGAGTTGTTATTCAAAGAAGTTGAAGTTACAGATGTGAAGAAGACATGTTAGAGATGACGTGGCCAAGTTCACTCTTCATAATGACACATGTACAAAAAGTTATTTAAGTTGCAAGGTAGAAGATTAATGTTATTACTAAGTGTAACATGTTTTTAATGTGGTGCTATAATAATTAATTAAGAAGATGTAACAACTAACTCAAGGAATTATTTATGTATTCAATAGAAAGGAAGGAGATTTTCCTTTATCATGATGAATGAAAGAAAAGTGATTGTAAGCAGCATGAAGAAAAGAACATGAAGTTGAGAAGAGTTGAGCAAAGGTGAAGGAAACTTCATTGTTGAGGTTTTATTGTGTGATCTGAAGTTGGATACTTGGATCCAAGGTTTGTGACCTAGTCTACAAGGACTGATAGTGATTTGTTCAATTGATAGGATAGAGGAAAGAAGTTAAAGTACAATACACACAATTATTCTTAAAGGAATAGTTGAGAGATCAGTTAGATAGCGAGTTCGGTGATCTTTCCCCAGAAGCTGTTTATACAATGGGTCCTTCCATCTTCTACAACACCTAATAGGGTTGGCACAACTTTTAATAGGGTTGCAATCTTCTAACAAGGATTCAAAGTCTCCTAATAGGGACTCATATGTACTAAATGTTGTAATAGACTCCTAACAGGGTCCATCCTCTAACAAGGAATATTTATATTAGTACATCATCTTGTGGGCATCATTCCCATTGGGGTTTTCCCTCTAATCAAGGTTTTTGACCATAAGAAATGTCAAGCTCCCAAAGCATACCAAGCTTGTAGAGCATGTCGAGCTCGTACAGCATGTTGAGCTCCCAGTGTGTGTCAAGCTCCATAGAGTTTGTCAAGCTCCTAGTGTCTATCAAGCTCCATAGAGTATGCCCAATAATGACCAAGCACCACATCTTCAAGCCAAAATTCATCCAACATGTAGGATTACAAGCCAACTAGGGATGCTCCTGCATCATTATCATTCTCATTTCATCAAACTTACAACTTAGACTTTCTGATTTGGCTCTCACGACATTATCATCTCCTCCATAGATGGTTTTTAGATAATCCCATATTTCCTTTGAATTCTTACATTCTTTTAGGTCATCAAACTCAGCATATCTTAGGGTTGAAGAAACATCCAACATTGACTGATTACATTTTTTATTTTATTTCTATTATTGGGTAGTTAGAGGGACTATTGTTATGTCCACATATTTAGTGTCCATAAAATCCAATGCAGCATCACCAATACTAACTATATGTAACATCATCATCTTTTGCCATGCAAGAAAGTTTTCTTTTTTCAACTTTGGTACTTCTCTCTTATACACCATGATCTTTAACTTTAAGTACCTTCAAACTTCTCTCAACAAGAACAAATGCTCTAATACCAATTGTTAGAATATCCAGAATAACTAAGAGGAGGGGGGTGAATCAGTTATCCAAGGTCCAAATGTACCAATTGAACAAATAAACACTTAAACAACTTTAGATCTTATCATTCCATTTCTTGACCTCTACTATAAACTATTAGCAACATTACTTGTCTTTCTACTATTCTTAAAATAATAGACTTATCGAATGTAAACTTAAATCAATAAAGCATCACAATAACATTCACAAAAGTTTGACATTAGGATTTTACATGGAAACCCAATGTGGGAAAAATAACCAGCAACATGTCACCAATTTTTACTCTTCTGAAGTGAGACCTGTTAAGAGCCAACCCTACTAAAGGTTACCATACACACTATTAAATGTGACCTTGTTAAAGGATTTAATCACCTTGTTAGGAGTGGCCTTGTTAGAGGACTTTATAACATTCCATTTGAATATCACCCGATTAAAGGATTTACATAGACTATTAGGTAAACATTGATAAAAGGATTTTAAATGCTTCTCACAATGGTTAGAAAGTAAAATCAAGTTTGATCTATTAACTATCACTCACTTTGCATGTTTAGATCTTTGATCAGCTCCTCATACTAATTCATTGTCTAGCCTCCATTCTCATCTCAATCTTAGATTCACTTGGAAACTCTTAGAGCAATCACCCTACACTTCTCTTAAACTCAATTAAGCCATGTGCTTAGATTCTCCAGTTAACAACATGAGTAAAAACTCCAACTCTCTAGAACTTCTCCTCATGCGTAGTTGCTCTACACTCTTCTCTTCCACACATGCATACACATAACATAGTTGTAAGTTCACATTTGTACCTCTTTAAATAGGAAGTTCTAATATTTTTCCATTTAATCAACACTATAGATCTTAGGGTTCACAATTCAGTCCATTAGATATAATTTATCTACTAGCCATTATTTTTATCTCTTCTTCTTTATAGACTTCTCCTTGAATTCATCTCTTAGATCATTTATCTAATCCTCTCCTAGAATTAAATGATCCAACTCATTGATCCTTATCTTCAACACATTTTCCATATCCCAAGAAATCATGATTTCTTGCAAATAGTTAGAATGTTGTACCTTGGCCAACAGTAAGTTCTGACACTCGGTCATCACTAAATTATGTGGTAGCTATAGAACTTCTCACTCAACATCAACACTATCACTTGATCGATACTAATGCTCAGTAAACACTGGATTTTCTTAGCACTTACTATGGCTTCATTGAACCTAGCATGGCTTGGCATGTACATCAAAATTCCTTAGTCTTTTACTTTGTTTCTTGTTCAAGCCTACACAAGTGATTTTTCTTTGCTCATATGTTCAAGACTTGAACATTATTGTCTTCTCCTTTATCAACATGATTAAAAAATCACTTTGTCTTGTCAAAGTCTAACTAATCTAATGTCCATTTGCAACTTCCTATTCATAACTCAATCTTTCCTCTAGATACTTTTGTTATGAAAAAATTCTCAAAACCTCTTCATCAATCAAATAGATATGACATTTAGACCAGATATAAAACTATCTCACTAATAGATTTGTCATCAATGACAACACAATAATTGTTCCAATTGTAGTTTCTAGTAATTATTCCAATTATAGTTTCCAAAAATTATCAATTGAACATGAGTCTATAATGACTCTACAAACCTTGCCAAGTATCTTGCATTTCACCCCTACCTTCCACTCTAGATATTGAAGGAGTTTATAAATTATTTAATATGGGCAACAAAGCCATAGAGAGACAATGACTTTTAGATGTTTATGAAGCTTCTGATAACAACAGTGATACCACATAGCATTCAATATTTAGAAGATCATCTTCTAATGAGCATGCATACTATAGACCTTTCATAGAAATTTTTGGAATTTTCCATCAGGGCTTCATTTAATATAAGATATTTTTTCTTAATTTTTATGTGGAAAATTGAACTTTCTTTCTACCTTTTTTATGAGAACCAATCAGCATTAAGATAAATACTAATTTTTAAAAAATTTAATACATAAAAATTATAGACTATAGTTTCTCTTAACAAAAAATAATAATTCTTTATTCTAGTTGGTTAAAGTAATAAAATGCTATAATTAATAGAAACTAAATGAATAGTATCATGCCTTTGAGAAGAACTAATAATAGCACTTCAAACTTAAATATATTGTTTTGAAAATATAAATTGATGAAACATTTCTAATGCACTACTATAAAGCATATTTTTGAACAGATGTGGCTATCCTCCCTACAAATTGCACCATTGACTAAATTTCAGAAAAAATGAAAACACAATGAATTTTTTTTAAAAATTCAGCATTTGATCTTCATGATTTGTATATTTTATGATCGGAATCAATGAAATTTTTGACAAAATTTTGTTGTGTTTGATGAATATGAAAAAGAATCATGTTTGACTCTCTTTTTTGTCTTTAGTGCATTTTGTTTGGAGATTAGCTGACACATTTTTGAACCTCATGCATAAATTGACTTCTCTCCCCTATAACAATAAATTGAGTTGATGTAAAAATGATATAACTATTAGAGATGTTAATAATGATATGTGAATGTAATTTAATGGTGACAAAATAAGGCGACAACTAGAATAAAATTTCAATTAAATTTTGTATATTAACATAGTAATGTGTGATAAATTACATAGCACAACAATTTATATGTAACATAGTATATACATAGCATCTTGGGGGAAATTTGGCAACTCCTGATGACCCTTTATCACTATGAGTTGCAACACACTTACAAGGAAGGCAATGTGGTGGCAGATGCTATGGAAAACTTGGGATTGACTCGGGTAGCCTAAAAAGATGGATGAGAACTTAAATGCTACTAAACTATATTAATTCCCTCATTATTAAATGCTACTAAGCTATATTAATGCTACTGAACTATATTGAACTATATTAATTCCCTCATTAATGCTACTAAACTATAATTAATAGAAACTAAATGAATAGTATCATGCCTTTGAGAAGAACTAATAATATCACTTCAAACTTAAATATATTGTTTTGAAAATATAAATTGATGAAACATTTCTAATGCACTACTATAAAGCATATTTTTGAATGGACATGGCTATCCTCCCTACAAATTGCACCATTGACTAAATTTCATAAAAAATGAAAACAAAATGAAATTTTAAAAAAAATTCGGCATTTGATCTTCATGATCTGTATATTTTATGATCAGAAACAACAAAAATTTTGAGAAAATTTTGTTGTGTTTCATGAATCTAAAAAAGAATCATGTTTGACTCTCTTTTTTTGTCTTTAGTGCATTTTGTTTGGAGATTAGCCAACACATTTTTGAACCTCATGCATAAATTGACTTCTCTCCCCTATAACAATAAATTGACTTGATGTAAAAATGATATAACTATTAGAGATGTTAATAATGATATGTGAATGTAATTTAATGGTGACAAAATAAGGAGACAACTAGAATAAAATTTCAATTAAATTGTGTATATTAACATAGTAACGTGTGATAAATTACATAGCACAACAATTTATATGTAACATAGTATATACATAGCATCTTGGGGGACATTTGGCAACTCCTGATGACCCTTGATCACTATGAGTTGCAACACACTTACAAGGAAGGCAATGTGGTGGCAGATGCTATGGAAAACTTTGGATTTGACTTGGGCAGCCTAAAAAGATGGATGAGAACTTAAATGCTGCTGAACTATATTAATTCCCTCATTATTAGGGAAAAGACCCCTCTAAATGATGATTGATGCATATCCAAATTTGGAGAACTAACAACTTTGGCAGCTTTTCTAGTTTTATTACAATGATGGTTAATACTTCCTTAAATTTGACAAGACATTTTGTGAGGTTCAATTATGCAAATTTCATCATGCAAGGGCACAAAAAAAAAGAAAGGCATTGATAATCCCAACGTTAAAAAAGGAACCATCATTTTTTGTGGTATTGGCTGATTAGGGAAAATGTTATCATTAATATTACTATTAGATCATTATGGGATTTCATTCGAATCCATATCACTCCCCATAATGATGTTTCAAAACTGTCTAAACATTCTAGCTATCACATCCCCGTGAAGTGTAAGGAAGAAGTCATTTTAACTATCAGACACATTATTTTCAGCCCCGTGTCTGTGAAAATCAGGGTTGTGTTCTTCCTTACACTAGGTCATTTTAATTGTCAGACACATTATTTTTAGCCCTGGGTCTATGAAAATCAAGATTTGATTCAGGTAGCCTAAAAATATGGATGAGAACTTAAATGCTACTAAGCTATATTAATTCCCTCATTAGTAGGGAAAAGACCCCTCTAAACTATGATTGATGCATATCCAAATTTGGAGAACTAACAACTTTGGCAGCTTTCCTAATTTTATTACAATGATGGTTAAGACTTCCTTAAATTTGACAAGACATTTTGTGAGGTTCAATTATGCAGATTTCATCATGCAAGGGAACAGAAAAAAGAAATGCATTGATAATCCCAATGTTAAAAAAGGAACCATCATTTTTTTGTGGTATTGGATCATTACGGAAAAGGTTATCATTAATATTACTATCAGATCGTTATGGGATTTCACTCGAATCCATATCACTCCCCATAATGATGTTTCAAAACTATCTAAACATTCTAGATATCACATCCCCATGAAGTGTAAGGAAGAAGTCAATTTAACTATCACACACATTATTTTTAGCCCTGGGTCTATGAAAATCAGGGTTGTGTTCTTCCTATGAATGAAAACTACCAAGCTTGTTGAAAGTGATATCGTTGAGGACAAAGATTCCATGGGTGGGAAATTTAACAGACTAGAGCCCATGAAGATGGAGCATTTCTCCAAAAGATAGAAAATTTGGATATGTTGAAGGAAGGTGGGTTTGTCCCTTACATGCAAGTCATAGTTGGTTACTACAAGAATTGTTCTTAACAATTCATTGGTAGATGGAAAGACAGGAGGGTCACTATTAATGGTATCACTTTCCAGGTAAATGAGGAGTCCATAGCTATGGTGACGTGAGTTGAAATAACTAGTAGGAAGTGGCAAAAAAATCATGAAGGTGATGAACAAAGCTAGCCTATCTAGCTTTTTCAGAGGGAATGAAGCCCTAGATCAGTATCGTGGTGAATTTCAAAGGGATAAGTTATTTGAGCCCTAGGATGATGTGTACCTGGTCATAACGAAGTCCCTCATTGTTGAAGGTAGATATGATGTGTGCTATTTCTATCATTTCCCTTTGCTTAATCACTTTTGCAACAGGGAGTTAGTCTACATTCCCTTTTTCTGATGTGCACCATAGAAGAGACAGTTATGGATGTTAAGGAAAAAAGAAAGAAAGAGGCTAATTTTTCTATTCTATAGCAAGGGCTCATGTTTGATTTATTCCAATTCCACCTAGCCATGTGCACACCTTGAGTGATTTCCATTAATAATTTCCTCCCCCTTGTTAACCCCTTAACCCCTTTCATCTGGAGTTTGTAGATGGTAGCTATGCCTCTACTCCACAACCCTTGCCCAACCAAACCCCAGTCAAGAGTAGGAAGAACAAACCCTAGGTTCTAGAGTTGGTTTCCAATAAAAAAACAAAAACTAAAAAGAGGGTGCAGGTGGAGATTGGAGATTTAGATGAAGAGATTCGCGAGAAAAGAAGAAGATTGGGTAGGTTGGCCAAGACCAAGGGTAGAATCAAAGAAATGGCTAGATGCTCATAGGAGGTTGAGGAGGAAGATACCTATTTAGAGGAGAGTGCTAAGATGTCATGGGACAATAAAGGAGGACTTGAAGGATGACACTAACAATAAAGATGAGGACAACTGAGATGACATTGTTGATGGCACCTAGGATTTTGAAGCATAGAACCCTACCAAGGACCCGTCCCAAGATCCACTTACATTTCTACCACTTTCACCTTGTCATCCGATACTAACCAGGAAGACTCCAATTCTGATAAAGCTTCCCCCAACAGTATATTTTCCCCCATAAGGAATGATGGTATGGAAATTTTAATGGATCCTACTAACATTCTAAATGTACAGGATAAGAGGAAGTCACCGGTGAACTACAATAAGGAAATAAATTTAAGTAGTGTGAAGGAGGTGGTTGTTACTTGTAAAGACCTCCTAGAATTGAAGGATCAGTGTAATGCACTGGAGGAAGGCCTCACCTTACTCTCCAAGTTCACTCTGAATGTGACCCATGCGACTACAACTGCCCTCCAACTTATGGCTTAGGAGAAGGAGGAAGAGGCCCTTAGTAATGAATATTTGAAGCTTCTTTATAACTTCCTTGTGGAGGACTAGGCCAAAGTTCTTTTGGCCGAGAAAAGAAAGAAGGTTGTGAGTTAGTGGGCCTTTGTTCCTATGCCTGGGGTTTTTTCTGTGGGTGCTCTGCTAGTTGTTTCTTCCTGTCTAGTTCATGATGGTTTTTTCTTTTTTTGTTGAACTTGGGTTTGGGCTATGGATGGTACGATGCACTGACCACCCATATGCCTTTTGATAATTTGTTAAACTATGTTAGTATTAAGTGCATTAACTTTTATGATGCTACTTCTGTTTTTGATGTAAATTGTTAAGCGATTTGTTTGGTTGTCTGTTGGTTTTGTGTTGGTTTTGGTTGTCTGTTGGTTTTGTGTTGGTAGTTTTGCTACTATTGTAAAGGGTTGGCCCCCTTGTTTCAACTAATTTTACATCAAAAACATATGATAAACTAATTTATTATTATAATTATTATACACATGTTTCATAGAGGTCTTATTATTTATTATTATTTTTAAAATGAAAAATTGATTAATAATTAGAATACATGGAATACAACTCCTTTCATGTCATATTAATTTAGACTAATCACTTGTGTTTAAATTTGTGATTAATCTTTTCTACTTCAACTATAACTGTTTTTATTTCTAACTAAAAAAATTATATTAAAAAATACTTTTTTTCAAATATTGAAATTTATTTTTAATGTTAGTCAAATATTTATTAAATTATATTAAATATTTTCATTAAAACTTCTCTAAAAATTTTAGAAACTTTAATCTAAAACTCTTAATAGATAATAGTAAAATGTAAATATTATTAATAGACAAAATAGTATTATTAATTAATATTCAAAGTACAAATATTATTATTAATTTTAACAAGATTTTGATGCTTATATTATCTTTGATTTTAGAAAATTTATTTATAATAATTTTTAAAATATTTTTTTTTTCTATTCAATAAAAATATAATATTAAAGAGAACTAAAAAGAATATAACTAATTATTTTTGTGTGTGATAATTTGTTAATATGTATTTGATAATTTGTCTATATTCTAATTCAATAAAAATCTTTCAAATTAATTTGTCTCTTTATCTAAAACAAGAGTTGTGATACAACTAGAGTCCCCCCAAATGCAATTATAAATTAAGATCAAAATGAAAATTATTCTTATAACTTTGATAAAATGTTCAGTGTATATATATTTTTCCGTCATATAAAGACTCTCAAATTTGTGGACCAAAAACTATGTATAATAAAATTTGTGAAACTTAGGCAATCATTCAATTTTACAGGACATAATTTACAAATTTATTATTGTACTTGGGGTAGGCAATATACTATTGCATTCAGTTTGTCCGAAAATTGAGTTAATTTTCACGAATGAGAACTAATTATTTTGAAGTAACTAAAATAATTCTAAAGTTTTTCTTTTCATTTATGAATTTAATATATACATAAATTATATGATTGGTTAGATTGATTTATGCATTATAAGAGCCCTTTTTTCAAGGTTCTCCATATTATAGTTTATTCGGCCATATTATAGGAAACTATTTTCTATGATTAATTTAGTTTATAAAAATATTACACTCATTACAAATAATAAAGAAAATTAGATGAGAATGGTTGATAAAATACTCAGGCATGATTGTTTGTTTATTAGAACTTACCCAAAAAAAAATCATATTTTTAAATAATTTTAATATTTATGTTATATATGTCTAACTAAAATAAATATTAACATTTATATAAATTAGATAACATGATAAATAGATCTACATAAAAATGATCATACACCATATAACCAATTAATTGCTTATCTTTTGGTAATTATTTTATCATCTTTCTAAAATTTTATTTATTAGTTAAATCTTCTTATTTTACAAAATTGTTAATTTATTAATTTAAACTTTGTCAATTAATTTCATAGGCTTAATATTAATATCAATACATAACAAGTATTAATTTTAAAATTATTTTATTTATTTATTTTATAATTATACTTATAATTTGTTAATTATTATAAATTCTCTATTTTACTTTTTATAATTAAATTATCAAAGATTGACTATTCTTTTATATCAATAGTTAAATCATATTAAATTAAATTTATTTAATAATATTAATACAAATATAATTTATTATTACGGAAGTACATATTAGTTGTTTTCAATATGTTATTTCAGACATAACTTCTTTTACAATTTCCACTCTCACAAAGCCTCAGGATTAAATTAATGACATTTTTCCCAAGTTGTTTTAATGATTTAAATTTTAAATAGGTTGAAGGAATTACATGACGTTACCCATCTTTTATAGAAAAATATTATATAAATCCATCTTTGTACAAATCAACATCTTCCATAATTTTAAATTGATGTAGTATAGTTGTTTTCAATATATTATTTCAAACATAATTTCTTTTACAATTTCCACTCTCGCAAAGCCTTAGGATTAAATGAATGACATTTTTCCCACTTGTTTGGATGATTTAAATCTTAAATTTAAATAGGTTGAAGGAATTGTGACATTACCCATCTTTTATAGAAAAACATTATATAAATTCATCTTTGTACAAATCAACATCTTCCATAATTTTAAATTGATGTATTATGGAATTTTATATAAATCCATCTTGTTTATGTGAATTTAATTATTCTAATTTGAAAAATTGTTTTGGTGTAATTCCTTAAGTTTGAAAATAGTAAATATTTTGGAGTTTGAAGATTTTTCTTTTTAACAAAGAGATACATAATTTAGAAGATTTCAATAAACGACTTTTACTATAAAAAAAAATAGTGAAATTTTAAAATTAAATACCAAGTTTATAGTCAATAATATTTATAATTTTGTTTTTAATTTTTTAGTAAAAAAAAAGGCATGGTCTTCATATAGTATGAAATTATATGATATTAGATAAATATAAACAAAAGTGATTGTAGCAATATACAAATGACTTTGAGTAAATATATTTTACTTTTTAAAAATATTGAGCAATATAATAAAATAAATGTAAGCATGTAATAATTATTTACATATAAGCAATACTTTATCTATTTCATATAATAATTTCTATTTTATCTAATTTAATATTGTATATATTATATATAAATGTATTCATATATGTTCAAGATTAAAATAATAAATAAAGAAAATAAATTATTTTTAAAATTGTATTATCTTTAATATTTTATAATTATATTTATTAAATAAAAGTAATTCAAACTTTTCACAAAATAAATACATAATCTTAACATAGTTTTTATTATGTTAACTACAAAATAGGAGATTGACTATACATTACCAATTGTGACCCTTATGTAGAATTATTAAGACAACTAACATACTCATACTTTAGAATGCTTGATTTAATTATATAATAATAAGTAATGTAATAAATAAGAATGAAAGTAAATTAGTTTTTAATTTTTAAGTAATGATATAACATAGAAAATTAAACCAACACTTGTACTCCCTTTTACCCTGCAATTAAAAAGAAAAAATATGAAAATTTAAAGGCTCAAAAAGTAAAACTTTTCATCTACGTCAAAACACATTCCAATCAGAAAAACATAACAAAATGCAAAATTCTCAATGTTTTTGATTTGGAAAACAGGTTTTACAGGGATCCTGAAACCCAAAGTTTTACAGCATTAAACAACTTATAGCATAATAGACAGAAAAAACAAAAACTGCCTCAAAAGGCCTGAAGCCTGGGAAACAAAGGCCAAGAACAGAGCCTGGCGGGCATACTAGTGTCCCTTCTTCTCCATTGCCTGCAGGATTTATGCAGCATCACTTTCCTTCTGGATGGCCTCTTCCTCCTGGATCGTGGGGGGGAAATGCATCTGGTCCCCCTGACTTTCCTGGATTCCAGTCTCTTTCTGAGGATCCTCCTGGCTGGTTTCGTGCTCTGTACTTTGCTCCACATTCCCCACAAGACCGGCATTGGTCAGATAGTCCCCCAGATTAACAATGTTTTCATTCAAGGTATGGAGGGTATCCACAATCTGTTTAGTCACAACCTGGTGGATAGAATCCAGCCTTTGGACCTTCTATGTCCATTCCTCTCTCAAATCCTATTCATTCCTCTTCAAACTTTTGACAATATTTTTTAATTAGATTAAAAAAAATTAAAATTATTTAACTAATTAGAATGTTAGTTCAATCGATTCAATTTGATGTCATTATAAGAAGCCTCTTTGTTTAAATAATTGTTTAGACTTAATAAGAAAAATTATGTTGTTTAAAAAAATTCTATATATAAAAAAAGAAAAAGAAATAAATTATTCAAATATATTAAATCAAAGAAAATGA
Source organism: Cupressus sempervirens (assembly GCA_028749045.1). Lineage (NCBI taxonomy): Eukaryota > Viridiplantae > Streptophyta > Pinopsida > Cupressales > Cupressaceae > Cupressus > Cupressus sempervirens. The sequence goes on from CM053789.1 coordinate 518,590,928, forward strand.
AGAGGAAGAGGGAGAAAAATAAAAACCTAAAAGGGGTCAATAAGGGAGTATTTAGTGATGAGGTCAGAGAGATAGAGGTCAATAAGGTGTATGAAATATTTAGATGGGGGAGAGGAGAGAATTAAAAATATATTAATTGGCTGGGAGAGAGGGAGACATATGAGATATAGAAAGAGGTTAAAAGGGGGATAAGATTGTGAGAGTAAGTAGGAAAGAGAGTTCTAGAGGGTACATAGGGGAAACAAGATATGATTTAGATAATAAGACAAAAGGGAGAGGGTTAGATAAATGAGGTCTAGAGATGGAGGAAAATATGGGAAAGAGGTTTTGAGAGGAGGGAGGGGAGAGAGTGAAAGTGAGTAATTAGGAGGAGAAAAGTATGTGTGTGAGAGTGAGGTAAGTAAGCAATAAAAGATAGTGAGACAATGAAGGTGAGTGACAAAAAGATAGTAATTAGTTGGGAGAGAGTGAGACATGCAAGGTACAAAGAAATATGTTAAAATAGGGAAGAGATTTTGAGAGCAGGGTAGGGGAGGGGAGAGAGAGAGAGAGATGGGGCATATATAGTGAGAGTACATAGGGAAGAAAGTCTAAGGGTAATTAGGGGAAGATGTGTGTGTGGGAGAGAGAGAGGGGGGAAGGGGGTGAAGATGTGGTGAGTAAGGGAGAGAGAATGGAAAAATGGGAATGAGTAGTGAGAGAGAGATAAGAAATGGTAGACTAAACTATATTGTACGTAAACTATGGCTAAACCAAATTAAATTAAGGTATAACACTAAATTTCAAACTAAATATAATCCTACATTAAACATTAAAACCTAACTCTAATAATAAACCAATTATACCCATATTAAACCAAACTAAACTATAATGATAAGAATATGTTAGAATGAATTTACTATTAGGAAAAACCCCACAAAAATAATTTCCCCTAATAGAAAACCATATGAAACTTGAATCTTAAATATAATGAAACACTGGATATTAAGTTCAACCTCCAGATAATTTACACAACAAAATCAATTTCAAAATTGATTTCTAACAATAATACTAAATGAAAATAAACCTACACACGAAACTAAATTAATTCATAATACCAAAAATAAATTAAATACCATCCCTAAATCCAGTTAACATAAGAAAACAAATTGGTGTCCAAATTTTCAAAGTTCTATTTGTGAAATTATATTTATTAGTTAAATCATTTAAATTTAATTATTTTAAATTATATTTCATAAATTAATATAAAAATATGTACTTTAAAAAAAAATAAATTAGCTATGCTATTTTGAATAATATTTTGTTCATAAGATATTACATTTCAATTATTTTAATTTTTAATTAATAAAATATTTAAAAATAGAATAATTAATATTATATAAAAAATATTGAATTAAAAGTATACATCCATTTGACATTTGAACCTTAATTGGCATTGTTATCTCTAAAAGTTATGCCTAGACTAGATTCTAACTTAGTCAACTTCAAGTAACATGGAAACACTCTTAGGTAGTGGGAAATACCTTAGGAGCAAATCTTTGGGTTATAGGTCAGCTCCTCTTGATGCCTCATTGATTTACTTCTTCAAACAAGAAAATAAAGTTGAGGCAGGAAAGGGATAGAAAGATTGCTTGGAAAGTAAATATTGAAAAAGTAAAGTGGGGTGATACACTGGATGGTAGGATGAAGATATTGTTGGCTTGACTCGATGAAACACTTCTGGGCAGCTAACAAGAACTCAATATTGTGAAGAACCATTCACATATAAATATTTCACAAGAACGATGTTCTTCAAAAAAGGAGTTGAAGGGAATGCTAGCATTCACAATGTCACAACTTGAACAAAAGTAGAGTATCTCGACTTGCAACCTATATGAATAATCAAATCTCTCTTGCAGTTAAAACTAAGACAGAACCCAGGGATTCAAAGAGTAAATCTCAAGAAATTCTATCAAATCAAAAGTTTAAGCAACAAGGAGACACAATAAGGGTCCTAATACTATTCCTTCATTCAGATTTTAAAGGTCATTGAACAACATTCACCCAAATTGACTATAAAGATAAAGTGATTTGTTGAGAAAAGCATGAAGGACTCCTGAGAGATCTTGACAATGTTATCTTGCATAAGACATCAAAGTTGCCAACCCTTTCTTCACATCTTCATTATCCTTAAATAGAATATGATTGCAACATGCTTCAGATGGGAAGGGCACATGTTAAAAAATCAATGGAAGAGTACAGATATCTAAGAGAATTACATTCACCATTAAGTTTTACATCTTCCCATATGGGTAACACTAGGAGAATAATCATAAAAAAAAGACAAATGCTACATGTTGCAAGAGTACCTTAACTGCACTTTTCTTCTTGTGGCATTCAAAGATCAAATCCACAACCACCCTCACCAGCATAGCATTAACAATTGCCACTATATTTTGAGAAAAGTTCATATATTTCTTTGCTTTTGTCCCATGGAATGATCGGATTTTATCTCTACTACCTTCGCACTCAACCGTAGATCTAATATTCATTAAAAACTACCTTGCCTGAATCACCAATTTACCTCTTTAATCGATGCCAACCCACAAATTGCATCATTCCATTCTTGTATTAGAATATTATTGTCACCTCAAGGTCAAATATTATTTGACCATGTGTAACAACACAATATGTTGGGTCTACCACCTTTTTGTTATATTACCATATTGACCCGATTGACCCACAATATTATGTTGTGATGGGGAGACACATTTACTATCACCACCGGCACCTTTTTTAACCATTGTGGCTAGCTCCTTGCAATGTCCATTAGGTGCTTCCCCGCTTTGCTTTTAAGTTTCGATCATTTTCACAAAGTGGGTAAGCATCGATCGTCGATCTCTAAGTGATCGACAATCACGAAAGACCCTCATTATTAATGTGTATGCTATTAATATTTTTCAGAGCCTCATGGAACTCATTGAACATGTCAAACCTTGGCTAATCAGCATGAAGCATCTAACATGAAATCCATCTCAATAGCTACCTGGCATCCTGTCTGACATTCCCTCTTAGCATTGGTAGCCCACAACAATAAATAGACCCAAATGCCACATGGCATATTCTCGCTTCTCCGCATTCCCTAACAATCGAGCGGTTCCATAATGTAAGAAAGTGGCATCCATCGATCTCTGCAAGATTGATGGTCAGGTAAGATCTGCATCATTACCTGGTCTAGTCATCAACTTTGCCCAATAAAATGTGCTTCGTATGCCAACACAAGCTGACATGTCTACATTGTTCCAACAGGCTCCCTTTTGCAGCCCACTGAAGGAGATGACATCACAGATTCCACATCTCGAGACCTCACTCTCCCGCATTGTCTAAACTTCCTACATCTTTAAAATGCGAAAAAGTGAGAATCGTCGATCTTACTTCATATGACAGTCCCAAAAATGCATAGTCCATGTCACACATTGACCAATGGGGATGCCTCCTTTTGCCAACTATTCTGACAGCCTACCAGAAACCTTTATTTTGTTTGTGGCCCACAAAGAAAAGGGACCCACATGCCACATGGTACAACATCGCTTCCCTACATTGTCTAAACATCGAGTATTTCCAAAATGTGGGCAAGCACTGGCCATGGATCTTGAAAGATCTAACAGTGCTGAAAGATGCATGATTTTCTTCCTTTGAAAGTCAATGTAGGACCCACGATGCAGGTTATAATAAGGTTTAATTGCAACATAAGTCATGCGATTAAGGGTTAAAACTTAAGGATATAAACGATCAATATGGTCAACATTTTACTTATCCCTCTTATTGCATGGATGTTAAGTGAGTAAAAAAATATTTTTCTTTCACTACCCTAGGAAATAGGACTGGTCAACCCATCCATTTTGTGCATGGTGGTAAAAATAGGTTACATAAACATTAATACAATCACCACTTCACCATCATAAACATTTTTTAAAAACTATTTTTAAAGAATAGTAAGGAATATATTATTGTATATGGAAATTACCACCAAGTAATTATTTGATTCTTCCATGTAGGATGCCACATCTATTAACTTATAGATAGATAGATAGATAGATAGATAGGTGAGAGTTATGGAAGCTTTAATTTAATTATTGATAAAAGAAACTATATATTATATAAATTAAAGCCTTGATAACTCTTGTCTTCCTTATATATACCTTCACATATTTGAGTGTCTTTATGTGACTGAAGAGCCTCTCGAAATCTACAGTGTGTAATTAAGTTTTAACTTTTAAAAAATTCAATTTTTTTCATTAAATCATATTTCATCACATTAGCCTCAACGTGTTTTAAATAAATATATATAACCTTTTGGCAGAACAACATGTAAATCAAATCAATTGATAACTGACATGATAGATAGGCGGCGAAAAGGAGGGATGACATGGCATGATCCAACATGGAGTATGTAACATGGATGGGCATGACTTTCAATAGTAGCCAGTGCCCACAAATCCAAAAGCCCACTATCTTTGAATTATTAATGAGTGTGGCACGTACATACCTAGCTGATTGGAAATACACGTGATATACTTCTAAAGAAACTTATCAAAGATCACGCTTTGCAATAAAAATATACATTGGTGTCAATGTCTTGACATTGAAAATATCTTGTGCAGCAACAAATTAAAGAAAAAAATCAAAGAAACCTATTCTAATAATAGTAAAAAGATAATAGAAGACAAGACCAAATAAAATTCCCAAGCATAATAAAGTAATATTTTAACCCCCGCTATACTACGAAGGATCATGCATATTGAATGTGGGCTAGGTTGCAATGTCCAACCCTAGAAATAATAGAGATCTCTTGTGATTAAGCAAGTGAATGTAACATTAAAGGAATTTAGAGAAATTTCATATTAATTCAAGCGATATATTGCATAAAATCAGATTCTGTGACAAATCTTTGGAATAGAAATAACAAATGCAGCCTCAGTAATATTTTTGGTTTAATTTCCCAAACAAGCGCTAAACCCTAAAAACTTGTTTTTGTTTCAGAGCTCATCTTCAAGTTAGGTCATTTTTGTTGGACTATTGTGCAAACTAAACAACATTTGAAAGTGAGGAACTTATTAATTTTTAAGAATTTGTTCCTATTAATTTTCGCAAACAAACAGACTTCAAACTATTTATTTAGAATTATTGGCAATATGAATGAACAAGAGATGCAATGCGTCTTAGTTCTTGCCTAATGCATTATGGTTGTAGAGGTGTAGATGAGTGAGAATAAGGTTAAATAGCTCTAAATTAGCACTGCAAATGCATTAATTTTTGCTTAGAAATGCACTTGTGATCTGATAGGATGGCTCATATTTTGTTGTTAAGTTCCCATCTTATATTATTATATCTTTGGGCATTTAAGCCCAAGAATAAGAGGCCAAAGTCCCTAATATGGCACTAAGTACTTAATATCATACTACGATCAATACATATGCTTTAGACAAATTTGCACCTATCATTGGCACTGGACAAAAATTAGGATATAGATATAGATAGAGACAAATAGTTCTATGGAGCAATAACAACATAAACATGTATGCAAAGGAAAAAATGATTGATAATATAGAGGAGGAAGAAGGATAGAGATAAAATAGTAAGATAGAGTGCTACCAACATAAGTTTTGTGTGTGTGTGAGAGAGAATTAAATACAATTATTTTTCTTAATAAAACAAATAGTCAAAATAAAATCATGGTTATAATAAAATATCAAAATATATTATATTTTAATTGATGAAACTAAGAATTTAATTTTTATATGAAAACTCACATTTGAGAAAAAATGAAATGTATTGAAATATAAAAAGATTTTATAAGTAAAACTAATAATTGTTTAATTTTACACAATTAAAGAAGGTTTACTATTTAATGTTTTGTATTTCTAATTTTTTCATAAAATAAAGTAATTTTTAATTATGAAATAACATCTATATAATTTAATATGTACATTTGTAAATAATAAATAGACATAATATATATAAATTTGATGTTGATGAATAAATACAATGTAATAAATAAGAAATAGAATATAACTATTTAATTTTAATACATAGTTTATAAAAACTTAATAATAATCTACATATATCTTTTAGAATTGAATTATTTCTTTTTTGTGGAATATATCTTTTAAAATTGATTTTATTTTTTGTGGTTATTTCCTTTAGTTTTCTTTTTTGATATAAAATATAATTATTAATTTAATATTAAAATATATATTTAAGTTTAAAATATATTCAAACTATATGATAAATTATTTAAATAAAAAATAATAATAACAATAATAATAAATAAAAATTTTAAATTGTAAAACTTATCGATTATTCATATTACAAACACTATTATAAAATATAATTTAAAAATAATATTGTTTAATTTATTTTTATAAAAGTAAAATAATAGTAATAATTTAACTTCTACTAAAAAATCAATTTTTAAAAAACTAGAAATTCAAATACAAAATATTTAATATTTAACTCTATATTTGATTAAAATATGTATATTTGAACTTGGGAAGAAAAATAGATAGTGAATTTATTTTTGATTAGACATTCATTTGTGAGGTGGAAGATAAAAATGATTGTTTTTTAAAAAATTAATCCACTTGTCACAAATGTGGAAAAGATAAAGTTGTAATTAATGCATTGATAGATTCTTATAGATCAATGTATTTGCAGAGTGTTTGAAAACTTTATATTTATATGTAATGAAAATTAATTTTACTTCTTACTATTTTTACTCCCAATCAATCGCAATAAAGATAATTAGCTTTTTTCATATTTTAAAATCATAGATAAATGTATGAACTATAATAAATACATGTTAGCTGAAAAAATTCTTTCACGTGATTGGTTGTTTATAAAGTTTTAATTGCACCCAACGGATGCAATGGCAGGAACGAACAAGAGACACAATGCGTCATAGTTCCTGCCTAATGCATAATGGTTGTAGAGGTGTAGATGAGTGCGAAAAAGGTTAAATAGTTCTAAATTAACATTGTGAATGCATTAATTTTTGCCTAGAAATACACTTGTGATTTGATAGGATGGCTCATATTTTGTTGTTAAATTCTCATCTTAGAAATGCACTTGTGATCTGATAGGATGGTTCATATTTTGTTGTTAAATTCTCGTGTTATATTATTATATCTTTGGGCATTTAAGCCCAAGAATAAGAGGCCAAAGTCCTTGATATGACACTAAGTACTTAATATCATACTATGATCAATAAATATGCTTTAGAAAAATTTGCATCTTCTACATTGGCAACTTAAAATATGTATAATGAGGAAAGATATTCATACCAATATTTAAATTATAGAACTTGAAGAAGTGATGAAACATTTGGAGTATCACATTATATGTTTAAGCATGTTATGCATGCTACTAGAGAACCATAAGTAGTTGGGAAAATTCTCCCAACTATGTATTATTCTCATCTTGATTATCAAATGGAAGTCACACTATTTTCAATCATTAGATAGAGATAAATAGCAATATAGAACAATAACAATATAAACATATATGCAAAGGAAAAAAATGATAAATAACATAGAGGAGGAAGAGGAAGAGAGATAAAATAGTAAGATAGAGTGATACCAACATAAGTTGTGTGTGTGTGTGAGAGAGAATCAATTATAATTATTTTTATTAATAAAACACAATCAAAATAAAATCATGGTTATAATAAAAAATCAAAATATATTATATTTTAATTAATGAAACTAAGAATTTAATTTTTATATTAAAACTCACATTTGTATAAGAAAAAATGAAATGTATTGAAATATAAAAATATTTTATAAGTAAAACTAATTGTTTAATTTTACACAATTAGAGAAGGTTCACTATTTAATGTTTTGTATTTCCAAAATTTTTATAAAATTAAGTAATTTTTAATTATAAAATAATATTTATATAATTTAATATGTACATTTGTAAATAATAAATAGATGCAATACATATAAAATTGATGTTGATGAATAAATATGATGTAATAAATAAGAAATAGAATATCACTATTTAATTTTGATACATAGTTTATAAAAACTTAATAATAATTTATATATCTTATAGAATTGAATTGTTTCTTTTTTGTGGTTATTTTCTTTAGTATGTTTTTTTTTTTTTTTTTTATCGGTAAGAGGCCGAAGCCATGATTAATTATTGTGTTATGATTAAATTATTATTATTTATTAAGCGCTTGAGTAGATTTGAACCCAAGACCTCTCCAAGAAGAGGCTCACAATTTACCATTATGTTGTAAGCTCTTGCCTCTTTAGTATTTTTTTGATGTAAAATATAATTAATAATTCAATATTAAAATATATATTTAAGTTTTAAACATATTTAAACTAAATGATAAATTGTTTAAATAAAAAATATTATTAATAATAAATGATATAATTTATAAATTGTAACACTTATCAATTATACATATTACAAACACTATTATAAAATATAATTAGAAAATAATATTGTTTAATTTATTTATATAAAAGTAAAATAATAGTAATAATTTAACTATTTTTATTAGAAAATCAAAGTTTTAAAAAAATTAGAAATTCAAATACAAAGATATAACATATTGAAATTATATTGCTATTGAGAATTAATATTGATTAGACATATTGTGTGAGGTGGAAGATAAAATGATTGAAAAAAAAAAAAACTTATCACCTTGTCATAAATGTGGAAAAGATAGAGTTGTAATTAATGCATACATAAAGTTGTTAGAAAATATTTGTATTTTTGTTTTTAAAAAATTAATTTTCTCCCCCACCAAAAATAGTATGGACCAATAGAATGAATGAAAAATATGATTTATAAAATAATAAAAAATAAGAAAAAGATATATACATTTGAAATTTCATATAATCTTTTAAATTCTTTAGTTTGATTGGATAGTGTTAATGTGATATTAGCATGACATGAATGCATAAGTATTCATGTCCATGGCAGAGACTAATAAAGAGTAGGAAGAATGCGTATCATGATATCTATAAGGTCGAGATGTGTAAGTAGTCAAGAAGGTTGTTACATTTAACATATTTTCAAGTTGTGTTTACATTAGTTTTTAATAATGAGCATAACCTATTATGAATCTTTGATTAATAAATTTGTGGTTTCATATAGACAACTAGCCCATTGAAAAAAGGAGCATCAACAAAATGTATGTTTTAAAAGTAAATTTGGGTATCCTTAGCTGAATATTCTAAGATGAAATGATATTTCATTTCACCCACCTCTTGTTGTACACAATACAAACTTTATCTTCCCACTTCCTTTGAAAATATTTCACCTATCACTCACATTTAAGATGATAAAAATTGGGTCTCAAGTTCCACTAAACAACTAAACTATTAGACCAAAATAGTTAGAACTCTTAATATAATATATTTTTTGTTTGGTCCAATTTAACATAATTTTTATAATCTTTTCTTCAATCGCAAGAGATTTGTGCAAATTAATCTCCAACTTTGTCATCCAGTTGTGGATATTTTTCATACATTTTACTCCTCTCCAACAACGATTTTGAATCAACTACACTGCGCCTATCCACATTTTGAACCTTTCTATAAAAGAAGCTAACAAATCAAACATTCCCACCTCAGCCAAACCCTCAAGTCCTATGAATTTAGAAATTGCAACAGTTGGACAAACTATATTTTAAACTATTGTTCGGCATTTTTGGGAGAGGTTACTGCAATTAAGTGGACATGTGTAAGATGAGCAGGCAAGGTACATCTCTCTAATGATCATTGGCATATTTTTACGTGCCTTTTATTTTCCCTAAAAGAACTGTGGCCCACAGAAGTTTGATTTTTATTAGATATACGCCTACGTCACAAATTGGTCAGTGAGTTTGTTGACTTCTTCAGTATATATGTGTGTGAGATAAAAAGATTGAAGTTAAGTTTGTTGTACCTGTTGAGATGGAGCTACTATCATTGATTGAAACTGCAAGATCATTTTCATTTTCATCTACTCGCAAAGGGTGCAAGTGGAAGGTTAGAAAGCATAAAGCAATTGTCAACATTTTTCCTCATTTTCATATTACCCCTGATGAGGAATCTGAACACTTTGAGACTTTTTTTTGGAGTGAGCTACTTTTGTACAAGCATTATCGTAGCATCACTATAGGTATAGGTCTCACTAAAGATGACATTGTTACAAATTGGAAACAACTACAATAAAAAAACTATAGTGTCTACCATGCGGGCTGCTTGATAATTACGGAGCCTAACCCTGAAGAGGATTTAAATGATACAAATGAGATGGATCCAAGAGATACAAGTGTCCTAGATGAATGGGAGTTGGTATCACAGATGGGAGTTTGTGGTGGTGAGAACCTGAATGCCCTTGAAATACTCTGTCGACGTAACTTTGGTAATAGCAACAATTGGGATGAATGCTCTAAACCTCCCCAATTGCAAAATAGCGTAGAGCATTTCATAAGTACAAACAAGACATCCCAAATGGGTGACCACTCTGTATTACAAGAGCATGCTCCACTATATCCATTAACTCCCAAACAAGAGCTAGCACTTGTGACTATAAAAGAACATTACAATAATAGTTCCTCAAAACAACCCCTTTGCATGATCATAAAAGGAACATCAGGCACAGGAAAATCATACTTGATAAATTGCATCCGACGTGCACTTTGGGTTTTAGCATCTAAACATAATAGTCCACTCCTTACTATTGCCCCTACAAGAGTTTCGACATTCAACATACATGCCTCAACCATACATGCTACCCTTAGAATACTAATAAGAGAAATGTACCCACTGCGTGGACAATCACTACTAGTCTTTCAAGGAAGAAATGAAACATGTACAATACCTCCTTATTGATGAATTCAACTTTGTAGGGCCAAAATTCCGTTTGAAAATAGATAGTAGATTGTGTGAAGTTTTCTTGCATCAACAAAAAAAATGCTTTGGTGGTACATCTATAATTCTTGCTGGTGACTTAGCACAACTACCCCATGTCCTGGATAAACTAATATATGCAACACACTCACATGCCAAATACTTTTGGGATAAATTTACAATGGTGATCACATTGACAACCATATTTTTCCAACAAGGTGACACTCAAAGTCAAATTGACTTCTGTCGTGTGTTGTACAATATGCGAAATGTAGATCCAATTGAACAAGATTGGGAATTACTTATGCAACGTACAAATAAAATAATATCTATTTTTGAACAAAGAGCATTTGATCAATCAATGCACCTTTACTCTACAAACAATTTAGTTAGGCTACACAATCGAAAAATGCTTAAATTACTCAATCTTCCAGTTGCACTTAGTATTGTATTAAAAGCACACTTACAACCAAACCTCAATAGCGATGTCGATCGACTTCCAAAAGAACTATTGCCATGTAAAGGCCAACAAACAATGTTAACGAAAAACCTTTGGATTCAGATGGGCCTTGTAAATGGATCACTTGGGGAGGTGGTAGAAATTATGTGCACACCTGATTGTAAGCCCCCTGACCTACCTCTATATGTGGTTGTCCAATTCGATAATTATAATGGCCCCCCGTGGGACCAAGGTGATCCAAATAGTTTACCTATAACACATATAACCTTAGGTAATTATAGACAGGTCCCACTATCTATGTCATGGGCACTCACCATACACAAATCCCAAGGATTAACACTTCAAAGAACAACAATTGATATTGGTACAACAGAAAGACAAGGTCTGACTTTTATAGCTATATCAAGAGTTAAAACACTTGACAACTTGCGTATAGAGCCACCATTCTCCTTTGATCGATATGCAAGAATGAAAGATAATCTATACACCATTATCAGAAAAAAGGAAGAGTCTTGATTGCAACAACTCTCCATATAGAGTGGACAGGTAACAAATGTAGTGCTTTCCTCTAATTAAATTGACTATGTCTGTGTCTACTTCGTCAATCTTGACATTGGTTACATGTATGCATTTAGATATCATTGTTTGCTAATGTAACAAGTAATTTTGTTATAGTTATGATGAAAATATACCATATATTGTTAGTTGGATCCTCTACTCATAACTCACTTTGTATTTTCAAATATTGTAGCTTATTTATGTGTTTTCCTACAAACTCCGAAGGATGCACAATGTCCATGTTTCCAATTGCACCATGAAGACCAAGGAGATGTTTTGTTTGTGATGGATGGAAAAACATTTCATCGTTGAATATATCATTGATTGCATTATAAGCTATTCTAGCGGATGCACCTCGAAGCCCGTTGTTGTCAATAAGTAGAAGAACACCCCAATTCTATAGGCTTCATGTGTATTACATTGTCGACATCTATTGTGTTTCTTTGTGATGAAATTGAATAATAAATATGTGTTCTTTGTGGAGAAACTATTGTTATCATTCTTTTACTTGTACCTCCTAGTCATAACTCACTTTGTAATTACAAATATTCTAGTTCATTTATGTGATTTTAAAAACATTATACTTTAGTATCTTATCTTCACATGTACATTTTTTGGTATGCACGCATTTAATAAACTAATTGATGGAAAAAAAAATGAAAATCTACCAAAAAGAATGATCTTTATGCAATGTTTATACACATGCTATTATTCGTCATAATTTTTAGTTGGTGAAAAATATATAAAACTAATTGTAGTCTAATTTATTTCCTTTCTTGACTTTTTAAAATTTTGTATTCAGTGGTTCTTATTAGAATATAGTTGTATGGATGTTGATATCTTCAATTTTTTTGTTCCTCTTCTACATATGTTATATGAAATTAAAAATATGAATGTAACTAATGTTTTTTTTTCCTTACATGTCTTTCATGTCGTATTAAATACCTGATATTACCTTATATACACTTGCACCTTTTGTCACTATTGACCTACCCCTTGCTCTTTCAGATACAAGTGCTAGTGTTAAATCATATTTCATCGCATTAGCCTCAAAGTGTAAATCAAATCAGTTGATAACTGACATGATAGATAGGCGGTAGAAAGAAGGGATGGCATGGCATAATCCAACATGGAGGGCAACGGCTAAAGGGTAAACTATTTTGTTTACCCTTGCCGCTATGCCTAGGGCTGTACCGCTTGTACCGCCTGCCATGGGCCATCGTCAGTGCACAGTTGGAACTTGTGCCCACGTGCGGGGGAGTCTTGGCGTGGGAAAAGGGAAGTGGGGTGGTATGGTTTTTTTTAAAGGTTTTTTAGTTATGTAAGTTTTTTTAAATAGTATTAGTAAGTGTTATTAGTATTTAGTCATTTTAGATTTTAGTATTAAGTAAAGTTTTAAATTTTAGTTTTTTTTTATTAGATTAGTTTTTCGTTTTAATTATTAGTTAGTTTTAATTTTTTTAGTAATTTAATTAATATGTTTTAAGTATTAGTATTTTTTTTAAAGTTAAGTGATTATATTGTTTTTTAGATTGTAGGTTACTTAAATTTAAGAAATTTATTAGTTTAGTTTTATTTTAATAATGAAGATTAGTATTAGATTTAATTTATAAAGTTTAATAAATTTTAGTTAGTTGTTAATTGTTTAAGTATATACTTTTAGTCAAACTCTAGATAGCATTTATAAAATATAAAATAATAGTTAGTATTTTCAAATAGAGTTTTGTTTTTAGAAAAATCTTATTTATAAATGCTAGATGTTAGACATGGTAAGTGATTAAATAGCTCTTTTTAAGTTTTATGTATGTAGATTAATTTTGTTTTATTTAATTGTATGAAATATGTTACGAATTTTGATGTTAAATTTTAGTATTAAGAATCCCAAGAGATTTGTACAAATTAATATCTACTTGTGGATCTTTTTCATACATTATTTTTACTCCTATCCAACAACGATTTTGAATCAACTACACTATGCCTATCCACATCTTGAACCAAAGCTAACAAATCAAACGTTCCCACCTCAGCCAAACCCTCAAGTCCTATGAATTTAGAAATTGCAGCAGTTGGACAAACTACATTTTTAACTGTTGTTCGGCATTGTTGGGAGAGGTTACCGCAATTAAGTGGACACGTGTAAGATGAGCAGGCAAGGTACGTCGATCTAATGATCATTGGCGTATTTTTACGTGCCTTTTATTTTCCCTAAAAGAGCCATGGCCCGCAGAAGTTTGATTTTTATTAGATATACGCCTACGTCACGAATTGGTAGGTGAGTTTGTTGAATTCTTTTTAGTATATAGTGTGTGAGATAAAAAGATTAACTTAAGTTTGCTGTACTCGTTATCAAATGTTTCAAATGAAGTGTTCCAATAGTTGAAAAGAAATGTTCGAATTGTTTAATAGGAGTAATTGAGCAATAAAATTTGACCCCTTAATGATAATTGAAACTTTTTTCTAGTACTTATCATCATCCATTACAAATTTGATTTTTAATTCTAATTATTTATAAAAAATAAAAGTATCAAAGTGCTTCTAGAAATTTAATTATTATAATGATTTTATGTTAAAATATAAAATATAAATAATAAAATGAGCACAATTCTCTTTAAAAAAAATTGAAACCTATTTCTGAAGGCCCGGGCTGGGGTTAGAAGGGAATAGGAGAGGTTGGGTGCCTGATAACCCATGAACACTGCCATTATGGAAGCAAGGTGATAAAGCCATCCCACCATCCCAATAACTATGGATAGGGGTCTCTATCCCACCTATAGGTGCATCTAGCCCTACGGGACACGAACTGATCCATTTTTTCCTGTCCACTTTTTTCATAATAGGGTTTCAAGTTTTATTTTTAGGATCAAGAGGTCCATGTGCTATACGATAAATTAAAATCTTTTCCTCAAGAGTTAAAACTCCTATTTTTTAAGATCACAAATTCAGACCTGTTTCTTGCCCCACTAGCTTAGACTTTTTTTCTCGTCACCTATCACCTATCTCATATTTTTCATTTTTCACTCCTCCATTTTTTTTTCTCATCATCATGATGCTGGGTAATACAATGAATAGGGCCACCGATTTCCTTAAATTCTAGAACAAAAGCTGAACCATAAAATTCATCCCCCCTTTCAGAGACCCGTCCTAGGTTAGAAACAAGAGAGACAATAAAAAGACCACTTACATTTCAATGTTTGACTAAAATTACTTAGAAAGCAGGTCACCAAATGGAGCGAAATAAAGACTGCTTCAGGACAGTCACAACGTGGGCTTTATCTTGAGCAACCACTAAATTCCATGAAAAGCATCTTTTAACATCCACAGTATGTTGATTTTATCAACTCGCTCTCCAAGCCTTCTAATGGCCGGTGCATGTGGATTGCGTGGCCCACTGCAATATTTTAGTAATAATAATAATAATAAACAATTCACGGCCGTTTACTTTTAACCTTCTGAGCCTATCACAAGTCTTCTCATGTTTGGGTTCACAATAATGAACAGTTTGCCCATCTTTTTATGACGCGTTCTTCCGTTTTCTTTGGGAGAGGGCCACTTCAACATTTTTGTCTCTGTATTAATATAAGCCACAGGTTCTATTGAAGGCTTAGGGGGCTCGCTAGAAAAGTTTACAACATGTTCTTAAACTATGCCAAGCAGGTCCTATGGAGGGGCCTCTCAAACAATCAAAAAAAGTGTGTATATCATCTTTCTTGTTGAAGAGGGGTGCCCTACATATTTTCTATAAATCTCTCCTTAGCCCTCTGTTTCCAAATGCCAAACATTGGGTTAACATTATTTTGGACTAGAAATTGTCTGCAGAGAGCATAAAAAGTGGTATTTTGGTATTTTGAGCTTCACTAAAGCAATGTCAGATACACAGAGAACTCGTTTCCAACTTGGTCGCATTAGCAACTTTGCAGAGGCAAAGGAGAAGGTTGAGGGATTGAAGAACGTCATGTCAGAGATTACTCAAGTCAATTTGAGCGAAAATAGATGGGCAACATTCGAGCACGATAGCAGTACAACTGTGACAGACATAAGTACATAGATTTCATTCATGATTCTATTTCCCCTTCTTTTTCTGTCATGTTTCATATTTTAGTCTTCGTCTTCGGGGAGTTTTAAGATCTTGCTCTGTTAAATATAATTAGGGATTTTGAGAATTGGGATTTCGTTATGAGAGGTATTATTTGGGGGTTTTGTAGAAATCAGTCAGAAATTTGGGGGTCTCAATTAGATTTAATAAGTTTTGAGTTTTGATTGTCTATAAAAGACGATTTAAATGTTTTTGAATTTAATAGTATGAGTTTCTTTATTTCTGTTTTAGGTCACATTCAATAAGATTACTGGGTGTGGTCTAAAATGTATTTTTAAGAGATTTAGGATTTGTGTTTTAATGACAGATATGATTTCTTGTAGTTAATAAAAATGATACATTCAATAAGTTGATTGGGTGTGATTTAAAACAAGCTTTCAGAAAATTTAAGATTTTAGGTTTATTGGTAGATTTAGATTTCTAAAGCACAATAAGGTTATTATATGTAATCTAAAACAAGTCTTTTAAGATTTTGGGTTTGATGCTAGATTTGGGTTTGAAAAACACAATAAGGTTATTATGTGTAATCTAAAACAAGTCTCTTATAGATGTAGGATTTAGGTTTTGATGATAGATATGATTTTCTTACAATCTATGAAATTGATGCAAGTCTATTTGAAATTAGTTGTATAATTGTTTTACATCAGTATTTTGGATCACATCTACTGATCCAAAATGCAATACTTTGAATTACAAAGTAGATCTAAAATGAATGTTCAAATATATTAGGGTTTTAGATTTTGAGTTTTGATAACAGTCTTGATTTTCTTACAACTCATTAAAGCTGATGGAAGTATTTCTGAGTTTAATTTTGTGATTATTTTGTACCAATATTTTGAATCACATTTAAGATCTAAAATGCCACTTTGAATTACAAAGTGTAATCCAAAACAGAGTCTTCAAAAGATTTTGAGCTTTGATAATAGATATTCTATTTATGTGGAATGATTTTTAAGATTTAATTGTACAATTTTTGTTAATTCATTTTTTAGATTAAAGCATACAAGCAATCCAAAATGGGTTTTCAAAAGATGTTAAGTTTTGATGGTCTTAAGAAATTTGACTGTGAGGCTTTCTCTATATAATGGATCGGTCAGGAACTTTGGAATTCTTCAAAATATTTTTTAAAAGGGAGTTTTATTTCGATGAATATATTTTTATTTTTTGGGTTTTCATGTTTAGGGAATGAGATAACCTTGAATTTTTTCTTGGTATTTCCTGATGAGATGATGATATAATATATTTTGCTTCTGTTATTGATGTATAACCCAGGAAGCCGTCTGGAAGCAATGAATTTCAGTATCATTCAGACTGTAATTACAAATTAGAACTGATGATGAATGGTAAGCTAGTTATTCCCTTATATTTTCTTCTTCCCATATTAAATGGTCATTGGGGTGTTCAAAAATTACTTTATAAATGTTCTTGTTTCTGATGTTTCAGAATTCAGATTACTTAATGAATCTTCTTGTTTTGATATTTTAGAATTCCACTGTCTAGATTGTATTATTATTTTAGAGAGTCCTCAGTTTCGGTTTACACTGCTTTATGGCAAGTTTCAAGGCCAGGCCAGGCATAATTATTACATGATAAACAATAAATTCAGTTTTTGATGGGCCAGGGACTCCATATGTATGGGCCATTTATAGATTGGCTGATTCTGGTTCTAATTGTAGATCTGTGCAATCTCATACTTTTGTTTAATGATGTTCCCCTGAAGTCGGTCATTTTTATATGATTTTTATTTATGAATTTCTGATTGTTTTAGGGCTAATGAAGCCCTATGTTATGGTTTAATGAGCATCAGAGTCAAGCCTGATTATTATACCAACTCTTACTTTTAGTTTCTGATGCCAACTGACAGTCCATACGACCTAAAATCTTATGGCTGATTCTAAATAATAGTTGATTTGAGCAACATATGTCATCTGATACTTTCCCTCTACTGACATTGACATTTTAATGTGATCCTCTTATCTACTTAGTGATCATGATTTTCATGAATTTGAAATTAGGTTATTCTCAATTTTTACTATTTTTTTTTTTTTAATTAGATAAATAGGAGATATTTCTATAGCAAATGAAATTATGATATTATCCACTTAACTTATACTCAATATTGAAGAACCTTCAAAAAGTGTTGTGCTTTGTGTAGTACTCATTATAGTTTTCTTTTAGTTCATCAATTGGTAAGTGTTGTGTCTTGTGTATCAGTCATTGTCATAGGAGATGAGTAATTATGAATATATTAGGATGGACTCTTAAAACCAGGCCAACTCTTTTATGATGTGTTTTCTTTTGTATGAAGCCATTTAAAATATTTTGGTGCAACAATGACCTTACATTTATCGTTTGGTATATTGGAATGTCATTAAATTATTAATTTATCGTGTATTGGGCAGGATCAACCTCTATACGGATATGCGTATACCAAATGCAGTGAGATACAGAATAAATGAAATCTATGCATTGTAATACACAGGAATCTGAAGAAGCGTTATTGTAATTATTATTATTAGTGTTCTCAATTATGGAATTAAAAACTATTGAATTATTTTATGTGGTGTACTTCTTGGGACACTGTCTTTTCCATCGAAAGAGAAAACTTTTCTTCTTTTTAACGCATTACGTTATGTGGTCCGAACAAATCTTCGAATGTCTCCTTGAAAGGACACCTGCTTTTGTCATTTGTTTGGATATACCGTGTGGCCCATGTGGCGTGGGGTATGCCCATGTCACAACTTTCTCAGACAACGTCTGGCAATCGTTCTCCATTCATATTTGGCCACATTATTTTAGTCAATTAATGTTAAAGTTGTTCGGTCAATTTTCATGGTTTCAATATTTAAATATAGAAATAAACAATTAATATTACAAAAATTGGAGCCATAGATTTTAAGCTAAAACAGAATTACTTTCCACAAATTTAGAGTAATTGATTACATGAGTCAATAATTTAGATTAAACAAATATAATTATAAGCAAGAATTTAGATGCTAAATTGTAGAAATTAAATTAAATCACAAGTGGCATTTTAGTTTATAATTGAAGAATAATACTAAATATAAAAATTTATCATCAAAGGCTGGAATTAATGATTTTGCTAATAAATTGATTGAAATTTTGAATTGGAATTATGTCTTGTTAATGAATGAGTTTGTGCGTCTTGAATAGATTTGCAACCACAATTTTTTACTTTTAAGTGTCTAAAATTACATAGATATATGTGGTGATTTGGTGATGGTCCAATGGTCTAATAGTCCAACACATGACTAAAACAATGTGAATAAACCTTCTCTCAAGTTTTTCAACTTTGGTGAATATACTAGGTTATCTCGCCTGACCCTCTCTTACTATTTATCATGCTCTAGCACCTTGTCTCGCTTTGTGAAAATTGTTAGTTTGTTCTTTAAATTACAAGGTCATCCATTTTCAAACTGAATTAGACTAGCTATTTCCGTTGGTCCAATAATTTAGTTTTTATATGATTCCTTCCCACCCAATTTCCTTGTATGCACCACTTTTGTATCAAATTTTGCTACTTAATTTAAGCCCAATATCACTCTCAATTATGTCCAAAATAAGAGAATTTCCAATTTGCATTTGTAATTATGGATATAAGCTTATTAATAATTCCCCTAATGGATGTTCATGGGTAGTTAGAATAATAATTTTTAGAGTATATTATTCCATATAGAAGAATGGCTCAAAATTCAAGATTGCCTACAAAAGGGAAGAAACCTTCCACAAGAGATTATGCAAGATATGAGCTTGTTTGATACTAAGATCTACGACATATGTTATAATCGCACATTAGCGTTGCTTATATAAACAAGGCGAGTGGTAGGATTAAACATTATGTCAACACACATCTTAATCTCATAACGTGAGACAACTATTGGAAATAATCAAGACTAGCTAGGTTATTGAGACGGGAGGGGTGAATTAGTAACCTCAAATTTTTTTATAAATTCAACACTTAACAATATAAATCATTCATCATTAATTGAACTACTTTACTACATGCATAAGAAACTGAAAGATAATCATTCATGACACATGAACACAGAAATTGGTGGCCCATAAACATTCCAAATAGAAAGTAAAACTAGGGTGGGGATGATACCCACAAAACTTCACTACTATAGCATAAAGTTAGCCTATTAAGGCTTACATTGACCACTTCTAGTGATCTGACCTGTTAGGAGCAATTTGGACTACTAGGTCCACCTTGTTAGAGGTTTTACAAACATACAATGAAGTGTGTACTCTGTTAAGAGATTTAAAGAAAGACCGTTAAGTCTACCCTGTTAAAGGATTTAGAAACTGATTCACTTGTTAGGATGAAACAATAGATCCGACTTACAACTTATTTGTTGATTAGATCCTTGAAGTATAGATCACCTCTTGTGACAGATATAACTTTACTGCTCCTTATTGACCTTGTTGAATACTCTGTTCTGCTGTTGATTCACATTCACTCTTCTCAAAACATTGCTTCTTCTTCCCATACTTAGGAATGATACAATACATTATATATATATATATATATATATATATATATATATATATACCTTTCCAATATTTACAATTACAAGGTTGGCTAAAACACAAGTAAACAAAATATTACTAAGTTGGCCAAATAGTAGAAACTCGGGTTCTGAATAGCTGAGTTGGTGACCTTCTGATACTCGGCGTCCACTGCATTACTCGGCATTGTCATACACTTGGTAGGAGTAGAGGCTCGGTCCATACTAATCACACAATGTAGCTTCGAACTCAGTGACCATTGGAGACTCGGTAGATAAAGTGTCACTTGGTAAGAACTGAACGCTATGTTTACCTTAACATTGTGAAACTCGGTAACCACTAACTGCTCAATGATAACTACTGGACTGCACGTTGTTTGTTTTCATGTAGTAGCTTTTGGAATGCTCGTTGTGAACTGTGAAACTTGGTTATCACTGGATTGCTTGGCAAACACTAGATACTGAATGATGAGCTCGGTAACCATACATAATTGAATAAGTGTTGTCACTAATGACAAATATAACTTAATGCCAACAATCTCCCCCTTTGGCATTAGTGACTAAAACACTTATATGCTAAGACTTATGTACACTAACATACTGATTTTTGATTTTTCAAAATTTATCTTTGCAATGTTGCTGTATATACATTTGCACATATCTCCCCCATACATAAGACATAATATATACATAGTCTCTCTCCCTTTATCTCTTCACAAAATATCTCTTACTCCCCCTTTTTGGACAATAATTGCAAAGAGTTATACAATATATTCATGCAGAGACACCAAAATGTGAGAGAAACTCAAAATGTACCTTGAGAATAAGAGCTAGTGCCTTATCCTAGTTCTCTTGCAAAATTTTGTAGGAATGAAGAGCTACTTGAACCTCTATTGAAAGTTCAATCATATGGTCTGCAATTGAAAAATTGTTATCTTGGACCAATGACTTTGAATATGCAATAAGTTTTTGCATTGTGTCCATGATTGGAAGGATCATGTTTTGGATGTCTATCAATGTAGATCTAATCCTTGCTTCCTCTCTCAATAGTTCAGCCTGCATATTTGATATAAATCTCACCTTAATGTGATGTGCTAAGCTTGAGCTAGGGTCAAGCTGCAACCTTTGAGCACTAGCCTTCATATCTTCATCAATCTTATTCGATTTCTCTTTACCTCCTTAGTGAATTCAGTAACATCACATAGCTTAGCAAAAAGTGATGTTACATTTGTAAAAGAGCTTTTGATATTAGCCAAAATGGAGGATAGTTCTACCTGATTTATGGCAATGTTCTAAGCAATGTGCTCAAGCACCTTATTATCAAAATTTTTCTCTGCCTTTTCAATTAACTTTTCCTATCCGGTAGAATCCTTATTAAACTTGTGCACTGCCTCCTCTAACTACAACAAAATGTGTTGAGATGAATCCACATCAACACCTATGGCCTCTGTTAGTATATTCTTTGCACTTTCAATTATTCTAAATTCCTTGACCCTTTCATCTCTTAACTGCTTTTGCCTTGCCTTCTACTCCAAAAGCTGGCTAACCAATCTCATTTCTTCAACTATAGCAGTATCAAGATCCAACTTAGGAATTGCAATCTCTTTGTCCAAGTCAATATCTTCACCAATTTCTTTTCCAGTAATTAAAAGTTTAAGAGGTGTCCTTAGTTCTACTTCTGATATTACTACCTTGGAATTAGAAAAAGAAACAATTGTAGAGATGGTAGGGCTTGCTATGAAAACTTGAATAGGACCAACTGATGAAATACTAGCAGGAGTGCTAAAAGAATCCAAAATTGTTGTGTTGTCCAAAATTGAAGTAATAATAGGTGGAGTGATGATTGAAGTACTTGCAACAAAAGAACTTACTAGAACAAAAATTGGTGCAAGCAAAGCTGTAGTAGACAAAGTTGTAGAACATGATGATGAACTTACTGCACATGTTGTTGATGAAGTTCCTAACTCGGGAGCTGAAGAAGAGGGCTACAACTTAGTAGATGAAGTGGATGACACTTCCATTAATGATACTTGGAGCTGTGAGGTAGCAAAGGGTGATTGAGCAGATGATATATCTGTTGTAGTTGCAATCACACTTTCTGAAGTTGTCTCCATGCCAGATGGTGTAGCAGTCTTAGCTGTAGAGTGAGGAAGGGAGGCTATGACCTATGCAGCTATCCTTATTGGATCATTCTCTTCATCTCCTTCCTTATCTTCTTCATTAGCTTCTTCCTCCTTCTCTTCTTCATCATCCTTCAATGCCTGATAGTCTTCAACATCAAAAGTGACACAAGGTGTATTATCTTCTTCATTGTCACTATCATCATCGTCATCTTTGATCTCAATTGGGTCTTCACTTAGCTTATGCAAATGATAAACATTTTTCCATATACCTGTAGCATCTTTAACTACATGTTCAATATCTTTAACCAAAATCAAACAAGTATGAAATCTCATCATCATTTTCTCTTCATTCTTCTTCATTGCTTCCTTAACTTCTATATTAGTAAGATTTGGTAGCAACTGTCTCAAGGATTGCTCAAATATGTCCTTGACAGTTTGAGTAGTAGATTCCCATCTTCGTTTCAACCTTTCTAAAAATTCATTGGAAATCTATGTGGCAGTTTGATCTGGGGAATATTTCCATTTTCCCATCTTTGACAGCACTAGCTCCTTAATCTGCATCTTCTCTGCATCTGTCCTAGTTTCAAATTTTAATGCCTTGAAGTTTGTAATACCAACACCATCTTCTAGTTGCTTCAATCTCTCTTGGAAGGTGAGAGGGGGCTTAATAAGCACAACTTCACTACCTCCTTTCTTCTTAGATCTCCTGGTGAACCCAACTGTGGAGGCTTTGGGTTGCTTGGTTATAATCACCCCGCCTTTCTTTTTCACAAGCTCTTCTTCCTTCTTTGATTCCTACTCTTCTTCTTCAAACTCTTCTTCATCCTCTCCTTTTCCCTTGGTAAGCATAAGAGGTGCACTTGTAGTTTTCAGCTTTGCTATCTTCCTCTTACCTTTGTTTACCGCCTAAGGTAGCTTGATCTCAAGCTCTATTCTATTTTTTGCTTCTTCAAAGGTTCCAAAGATAGGTAGCTTTGGATCTATTGGTTCATTGACTAGGGCTTCAATAATGTCTTTTGTCTCATCAATGTTAACCTCATATGGAAGAAAATAAAAGAAATCATTAATATTACATCCATGTATTTAAAAGAAATCATCTACTCCCTTTGTGTTAAGATTAAGAGCTCTTTTAATGCAACTCATGCTAAAAAACTAATAAAATAAAGTTATTTACATACTAACTTACTTTCTAAATGGTTCTAAGGAGGTCTCCACCCTTTTTTATATCAATTAATAGGTGCATGAGCTTTTACATGACTTAAAACAATAAAAGAAGAAGAAGGTAAGAAGATAGAAGCCATGAGATGGTCTGGGAGTAACTAAGAGCTCTAAAAATGGAAGCTCAACCTTCTATAGGTGTCTTTTGGAGTTGGAATACCGTCAAAATGTATTTTCAATGCACAAAATGCTCTAAAATAGCAACTGACAATTAACTGTTAGTTCACTTCTTCTTCTTAAAAATTGTCAGCGCATATCTTCATTTGGCACACCTTAAAAAAATGCACCTTATGAAAGTACACCTTCAAAAAGTGCACCCTAAAAAAGTGCACCTTGGTGACAGGACCCACAAATCCAAAAATTCTTCTCAGTGTCAAAACTTGATTTCCATCATCTGGGTTTTCTTCCCCTTTATACCAAAATGACATCTAGATGCTTGATTTTGAATTTATCTATTATCTTTGTTATTTGCTTAGCATCTAATGTATATAATGACACATATTTATTTTGAACTACTTGCTGGTATTTTCTTACTTCTATTGTTGTATAAGAAAAATCCTCTAACTTAGAATCTAGTTCCAACAATGCTTCTTCTATTTTGAAAGCTTGTCTGACATCATCATCTAACAAAGATATTATGAATGTATCCCTAAGTTTTTGAACTACTATTTGTACTAAGGAAAATTTAGTCTTTGACTCATCTTCAAAAATCTCAAGGCTAGCAGTGTTGTATTATTTATCTACTTCCAAAAATTGCTCTTAGGCTTTATTCTTTATCTGCTAAATATCTCTATGTAGTCCTTCCATGATTTTATTCTCAGAAGATATATTCCCTATCCAATCATCTAACTTATCTAACTCCTTTTCTAAATATATCTCCATTAGCATATGGTACATTTTTCCTTTTATAGATTTGAGTGCTTGCAAATCATTGGCCTAGGTATGCACTTCATCCATTAGCCCAAAATCTTGGTTTATAATGGTCACCAATTTGTTGGCATTAGTTTGGATGTTGTGCAAAAGGTTCAAATTACCTTGTATTATTTGCACTCCCCTTTCCTAAAAAATGTAACACCACCTCTGATAAGCATCCAAAAATGAATCCATTGGTGGTCTCGTCTCCTTTCTTTTCAATGTAGCTCAAAGAGCAATTTCAGGATTCACCAGGTCTATCAGACCTACCACTCATTCAAGTATCCCCTGAACAATTCATTCTTTTTTTGTAGCATTAGAAAGCTATGAATCATCCTTGTCAAGGTGTGAAAATACTTTCTTGAGGCCTATGGTAATCAAGGCTTTTGTGGTATCCATCACGGGGTTTCCTAGTATGACCTCCTTCATCTAATAATATTTAGGAGTCAACTCTTTTGTGTTTGCATGGGGAGGTGGAATGACAATATCTTCCAGAAGGTCTTAATCCTGATTCTTCATTATGAAGGAAAGTGTTCTAGCATCACCCTTAGGTGGCTCAGGTTTCTTAATCACATTTATTAGCTCTATCATTCCTTCCTCTATTATTAATTCAATCTGCCTCTTCTACCTGAACAATACTTCCTTCTTGAGCCATGATGGTGTTGTCTCGATTGGTGACATGTACTATGCTGAACAAGTAGGTTTTGATGTAGGTTCCTTTTCCTTATCAATCCTCTCTAGAGTCTTCTCATGTCAAGGAAGAAATTCAAAGAGAGCTTATGTGTCATGTTGGGTTGGGGGCTTAGCCTCTATATCAAGAGGAAGTTGTTTCCTTTCTTCCATAATATTTCTTTCCTTAGATTACTTTATCGACATGTAACTACACATATTCTCCTTCCTTTAGAGCTTGACTCTCTGGTTCAATCAATAGAGGAGGTAGGTCCACTGATCCTTGATCTATTACTTTTGGCATACCCTATGTTGGTGGAGGAGGAACACTAAGAGGTCCTTGTGGTAGAGGAGGTAGTTGATCCCAATATTCTCCTAATGGCTTGTTTCGAAGAGTATCTCGTATTCTCTCTCCGACCATCTTAGTACCCATAGGCATGAATTCAAAATCTAAGAGGTCAAAACATCTTCTCCCTCACCTTCCATCTCTTTAGCCCACTTTTGTTTCTCATCTTTTGAGGTCTCAACTTGGATAGGATCTCATCATGTAGAAGGCAACGTTTGAGTCAAACTTCTTCTCTCTCTTCTTTAACCATAGTAGCTAAGCGACTCCTCTTATTCAAAGGGAAAAATTCTATTTTCTCCCCTTCCTCCTCATCTTCCACCTTAGGAATGGTTTCCAACACTTGTGGTGAGGGAGTTCTCTTTTTCTTCAATCTCCTCCTCATTACACCTTTCTATGCTAGTTGAGCTTGTTCTTTCTGAGGTTGAGCTCATTCTAGCTTAGGTTATGCTTCCCCTTCTCTAGTAGTTGGTTCTTCTTGAGCCTCTTCCTCTTGCTCTCTTCTTCGAGGGGCTCCCTTTCTCTTCTTTCCCTTACCCTTTTGCATCTCAAAATACTCAATTTGGGTTGTTTTGGGTACTGATGGAGAGGCTTCTTCTACATTGACTTCAGGTGGTAGAACTCCTTTCTATGCTAGTTGAGCTTGTTCTTTCTTAGGTTGAGCTCATTCTAGCTTAGGTTATGCTTCCCCTTCTTTAGTAGTTGGTTCTTCTTGAGCCTCTTCCTCTTGCTCTCTTCTTCGAGGGGCTCCCTTTCTCTTCTTTCCCTTACCCTTTTGCATCTCAAAATACTCAACCTCCTACTCATGCTTGTTTAATGTCTCTGAACTCACTATTATTTAGTAGGGTAGGTTGGTATGGTGACCTTTGTTCCTTTACCTCTCTTAGGTCAAGTTGTTTCTTGAAGAGGTGGGGCTTGAGGAATTGGATCATTCCAAAAAGGCTTCCTGATCCATTCTCTTGTTATCTCAACTACATGTTGGCCTCGATGATTGATATGATTATTCTCCTCACACCCAATTTATGCATTCATAATGGGCCTTTCATAAATCTTGTCCCTGTTGTACAAGGGATCTAATATCTTGGGAACATCCTTGTCCCATGCTTTAAGGGGTATCTCCATGTTCATAATCTTTTTTGCAAGTTGTAGACTCATCCTACAATAATCTCAAATGCATACATCATTGTCATCTATAAAACTCATCCAATGGTCTTCAAGGGCATCTTTGGGTATGAATTTCTTCCCTACTAGATGTTGTACCATCCAAATGTTATCAAAATATGGGTGAGGTGCTTGGTAATCCTTAAGGGGATACTAATTCCATTCTGAATCAAATGTAGCAATATCTTGCTTCTACTTCACCTCAAAGGCTCCAATGGTGATTGGCCAGACCCAAGTTTTGTTATGATTCTTTTTAACCCTCTCATACATAGAGGCTAGCTATCCTTCTATCTGCAATAGCATAAGCCTATCTAATAGATATTGAAGAAGCTTGTTTAGGCATAAGAGGGTACCATCTACCTAGAGATAGGTGAATGTCTTGAATTGTATGTAGTATGCACCAACCTATGTTATCTAGGCTAAAAATTCTATTGATATTCTCTTTGCATAATCTCCCTTAATAAATCTGATAATGAAAAATATAAAAACATCATTGATGACCCTATATTTCAAACTTTGCAATGGGAGCTTCTTCTTTACCTACTGTGGGTACATGACATAAGGCCAAACAATTGTATATTGCATGCTCCCTTTTTTGTATAATCCTAGATAATCTATGGTTCTTGGCACCAACAAATATACCATATATGAAGTCTTGTAGAAGTGGGGGTAATTCTTCACCAAAATCAACTGCTCATCTAGGTCATCACTTAGAATTGTAGCCTAGTCAATAGGCATCTTGCCTATTCTGATGGTCTCTATGAAGTGTACCATCCATGTCTCCTTATGAATTTCTCCTGGAAAACTCATGGCTCTACTCAAGAGAACAATTGAGTAGCCAATGTCATCTATCATATATTCATGTGTCATGTCAACCTTTCCAGCTGTTCTTCCTAAGGGTGTCCTACCAATTAGGTACTTTGATTGTACCAACTTGTCGGCCTCTATTTCATTCTCCTTGTACCATCTGTCCATGCCCTCATAGGTGATTTAAAGGTATTAATCTCCCCATGGAAGATAGAAGACCTTTTAAATATTTTGAGGCTTGAGGTCAAAGACTATCTCTCTGGTCACACTCTTGACCACCTTCTCTTTTGGTACATAATCATGAGCTAAGGTCGTGATTAGTTTGAATGATTGAACTAATAATGGGTGAGAAGCCATGTTAAACGACCCACTTCAGATCAAAGCTGACACCATGGCTGACCTCTCTTTAGGTTTGTTGAATAGGGTGAGAAAGACACTCCAATCAATGTGCCCCAATTTGGTGTCTTGGATCTCAGTGTTTTTATCTTGGAACCATGACTTCTTCAATCCTCCTTGATACTTGAAAGCTACCAGCTTTGGTGCCATCTTTGCTACAATGGAGGATGATGATTATGCCATTATATCTACACAAAAGGGAGAAATGTTAGCACAATTGATGTTGTAAAACTATGATGACCCCCAGATGAGACTTGAACTAATGAGAAACTAACCAAAAATAGGAGAAAATGACCAAAATTCCTCTAGTGCTTGAAATACACACATGTGCACCTAGCACACCTGCATAGATGTGCATATGCACTACAATGTGGCCTCTTTAGAAAAAAGTCCATAGTTGCATACTTTGCGCACTTGTGATTGTGTGAAATTGTGTACATGTGGATGTGTTAAGTCTATTTGTTATTATAGGGAATTTTTTTGGTTTATTTAGTGCACTAGTGCACCTACTAAGGGCACTAGTGCACCTATACACTTGTGCAAATGTTCACATGCACACCTAGTGCACCTACATAGGTACACATATGCGCTACAATGTGACCTCTTCAAAACAAAATGCACATGTGGGCAAGGTGCGCAAGTGCACAACTACATACATGCAAATGTGTTAAGTCTATTTGTTATTATAGGAGTTGGGGGGGGGGGGGGGGGGGGGGGTTTCTATTTATTTAGTGTACTAGTGCACCTATGCACTAGTGAAAAAGTAGAGGTACAGAGGAGACAAGTGAGAAATGAAGTGAGGGTGAGGGGTATTTATAGTTCAGGGGTGGCCTTAGTGCACAACTCCTAGGATGCAACATGCACAAGTGCGCATATGTGCATCCTCTAGAGGAGGTGAGTCAGAAGGTGTGCACTTGGCACATATGTGCATGTGCCTATGTTCACACTTTTGCACTTAAAGATGCATAATTGATTTTTGACCTGCTCGATACTGTCTAATTGGAGACCAAGGACTAACCTAGACCTAGAGGAGGGTCCTAAATGACTGAAGTATTAGGATAAACCACAGATAGAAATAAAAACTACATGCAAATATAACCAATAACAGAAAATAATAGATCACACAGAAATGAACACAAGCCACCAAGATTTAACGTGGTTCACCCAATCCCTGGGCTACGTCCACCAAAATAGCAAGTCTGATCTTATTACAGTCCAGTGATTACAATCTGATTACAATCCGTAATCCCTTATAGCTCAATACCGCCGCAAGAACCAATTTTGCATCACAACATAATAAAAAATACCCAACCCTAAACCCTTTTATACAAGTATTAAACTGCTTTAGGGTTATAGCATGTTAGCCATATGTCGGCCATAATATGTCGGCTACAATGTCGACCACGACCCAAAATTTTTTTTTGGGGCGATGCCCCAAACCCCACTATTTATGAAATATGTACAGTACTTTCTTGATCAATCACCATAATCTAACAATCTCCCACTTGGAGACTGATCCTATACCAATACCACTACCACATGGGGCTCCCACTGGATCAAACCACCCTGGACTTTGGTGTTCTTTTATTCATGTTCAGTCTAAAAGACCAACCAAAGTTGAAGAGGAGTTCAACTTCACCCTTGTTACAACCTTTGTCAACATATCTGCTGGATTGTCATTGGTATGTATCTTCTCTAGCTTTAACTGTCCATCCTCCAAAATAGACCGAATGAAATGGTATCGTAACTGTATGTGTTTGGTCTTAGAATGCAGAGCTGAATTCTTTGCAAGATGAATGGCACTCTGACTATCGGTGAACAAATAATTATCCTTCTAAGGATGTCCCAATTCTTCCAAGAAGAACTGAAGCCATATCATCTCCTTGGTTGCCTCTGTAGCAGCAACATAGTCTGCCTCTGTAGTGGATAGAGCATTAATCTTCTGTAACCGAGAAACCCAGCTCATGACTACCCCACCAACAGTAAAGACATAACCTGTAGTACTCCGCTTGGTATCAATATCCCCAGCCAAATTTGAGTCAACATAGCCCTGTAAATCAGTAGTAGAGACCTCAAAGTGTAAACAGTTATTGGATGTTCCTCTCAAATATCTAAGAATCCACTTGACAGCATTCCAATGCTCAAATCCTGGATGACTCATATACCTGCTAATGACTCCCACTGCATGTGCAATATCTGGCCTAGTGCAAACCATAGCATACATCAAGCTTCCTATAGATGAAGCATAGGGTACCTTGGACATCTTATTCTCCTCTTCCTGTGTCTTGGGACACATCTCCTTAGTCAATTTCAAATGACTAGGTAAAGGTGTGCTGACAGCTTTAGCATTCTCCATAGAGAAATGTTGCAACACCTTCTCAACATAATTAGCTTGAGATAGCATCAATGTTCTATTCTTCCTATCTCTACAAATCTTCATACCAAGAATTTTTTTTGCTGCCCCCAAATCCTTCATAGAAAATGCATGTGCTAACTGGTGTTTTAGCCCCTTAATATGATCCATGTTAGACCCAACTACAAGCATATCATCAACATATAAACATAAAATAATGTAGCTATCATCATCCAACCTCTTAACATAAACACAGTAATATGAATGACACCGATTATATCCATGCTCATGCATAAAACTGTCAAATTTTAGATACCATTGCCGAGGTGCTTGCTTCAAGCCATATAAACTTTTCTTCAGTTTGCACACTAAGTTCTCCTTACCTTTGACCATAAAACCCTGTGGCTGAACCATATATATTTCTTCATCCAAATCACCATGAAGAAAGACTGTTTTAACATCCAGCTGCTCTAAATGCAAATCTTCAGTAGCCACAAGACTTAAAACAGTATGAATAGAAGTCATTTTAACAATAGGAGAAAATATCTCATCAAAATCAATTCCCTTTTTCTGTGCAAATCCTTTTACAACTAACCTGGCCTTAAATCTTTTCTTACCTCCTTCCTCTTCTTTCAACCTATAAACCCACTTATTTTGTAAAGCCTTTTTACCTACAGGCAATGTGCACAAATACCATGTCTTATTTTTCAGCAAAGAGTCCATTTCATCTTTCATTGCAGACTCCCACTGAATCTTAGTATCCACCGGCACAGCTTCATCATAACTTTCAGGTTCACTAGCATTAGTAAGTAAAATAGAATACAAAGAGGGAGAAAACCTTTGTGGAGGTCTAATTTGCCTCGTTGACCATCTAACATTCACTGGTGTGTGTGGTATTTGTTGTTGTAGTTGTTGCACATCATGAGGAATGGCTAGAACATCATCTTTTGGAGTATCATCCAACACTACATAATCATCTTCTTTCTTCTCATGTTGCTGCAATAGATCTTTGTACAACACTTTCTCATTGAATATGACATCCTGACTTCTAACAATTTTAAGATTTTCAAAATCCCAAAGCCTATAACCAAATTCATTAATGCCATATCCAACAAAGACACATTTCTTTTATTTAGCTTCTAGCTTGGTTCTATTTTCAGATTCTATATGAGCAAAAGCTTCACAACCAAGGGTCTTGAGAAAAGAATAACTCACCTTCTTACCAATCCATGCTTCCTCTGGAATACCACAACCCAAAGGAGTAGAGGGACCTCTATTAATAAACTATACTACAGTATTGACAGCCTCCACCCACATGTGTAAGGGCAACCCAACATGCAACCTCATGCTCCTAGTGCACTCCATTATAGTCCTATTCATGCGTTCAGTCACTCCATTTTCCTGTGGAGTCCTTGGAACAGTATTCTGTCTACGAATACCATTAGTGGAGCAATAATATTCAAATTCATGACTACAATACTCACCACCATTATTAGATCTGAGACATTTTAATTTCTTACTAGTCTCATTTTCAACCAAGCATTTCCATTTCTTAAAAGTCTGAAATACATTGGATTTCTGTCTAAGGAAATAAACCCATACTTTTCTAGTTGTGTCATCAATAAATGTAACATAATAATGAGAGCCACCAAGGGAAGATACCTGAGCTGGTCCCCATAGATCTGTATGCACAAGCTCTAATTTCTCCTTTTTGTTTTCCTTCCCAGTCTTTACAAAACTCACTCTCTTTTGTTTTCCATACACATAAATTTCATAGAAATCCATATTAACACATTTTAGACCTGGTAAAACTTTCTTTGAATGAAGTACTTTCATACCTTTCTCACTCATGTGCCCAAGTCTGTTGTGCCACATCACTATATCAGAATCTACAACAACTATTTGTTCTCCCTGCTCAACTACAACAATTGTTCCTGAACATTCATTTTTCTGTAAAAAAATCAAAGTAGTAGGAACAATATGACCTATACAAAGATATAAGGTGCCTACTTTCACACATTTTGCTACTACAAGGGAACTTTTTGAAACCTTCCAATTTTTATCATTAAAAGTAACTACACAACCCTCATCACCGAGTTGCTCGGCTGAAATTAAATTTCTACTTAGCCTTGGAACATGTCTTACCTCATGTAGTAGCCAATGATTCCCATTCTGCAACTTAATCTTAATTTTTCCCTTTCCAACAATCTGACAGGGTTCATTATCCCCCAAATAAACAAGCCCAAAATCCCCTTGCACATAATCAATGAAATAACCTCTATGAGGTGTAGCATGAAATGATGCACCAGAATCTAAAATCCAGCAATCTTTCTTTTTGTGCCCTGGTTTCCCATAGTACCAGCAATCATTTGGTCCTCTCGATTGAGACCTCCTCCCCTTTGACTTTCCTCTTGATTTCCCATGATCTCTAGAGTTACTTCCTCTTTTAGTCATTTTGCCCCTGCTTTGTGCATTCAAAGCACTTCCTAATGTAGATCCACCTGAGGATTTCCTACAAGTTTCCTCGCTCAAAACAACACCGATCACATCATCATATTTTAGGGTACTAGATCCAGGAGTAGAATTACTCATCGCCATTACCAAGCCATTCCAGCTTTCAGGCAAAGAACACAAAATCAAGAGAGCCCTAATTTCTTCATCAAAATTGATACCCATAGAAGATAACTGACTAGTAATAGTATTAAACTCATTTAAATGATCTGCAATAGATCCACCTTCTGCCATTTTCATATTAAATAAACGGTTCATGAGAAATACTTTGTTTGAAGCGGAGGGCTTTTCATACAGTGTCGCTAGGGTTTTCATCAAATCTTCTGTCGTCTTTGCTTTTGTAATATTAAATGCCACTGATGGTGCCAAGCATAACCGAATGCTTTCGAGTGCCTTTCTATCCAAAAGATCCCATTCAGCCTCTGACATAGTTCCCTAATTCTTGGCTTTTCCTTCTAATGGCTTCCATAAATCCTTCTGATATAGATAGTCTTCAATTTGCATCTTCCATAACTGGAAGTTCTGCCCATTAAACCTATCAACCCTCAGCTTACCCTCATCTGCCATCGCTCCCACTCAACCGTGAGACTCCCACTTAACCGTGAGACTTTCCTACAGAGGATAACTGAAAGACAACCTCGCTCTGATACCACTTGTTAGAATAAACCACAAACAAAAATAAAAACTACATGCAAATATAACCAATAACAAAAAATAATAGATCACACAAAAATGAACACAAGGCACCAAGATTTAACGTCGTTCACCCAATCCCTAGGCTACATCCACCAAAACAACAAGTCTGATCTTATTACAATCCAGTGATTACAACCTGATTACAATTTTTAATCCCTTACAACTCAATACCGCCACAAGAACCAATTTCGCATCACAACATAATGAAAAATACCCAACCCTAAACCCTTTTATACAAGTATTAAACTGCTTTAGGGTTATAACATGTCGGCCATATGTCGGCCATAATATGTTGGCTACCATGTTGGCCATGGCCCAAAAAAAATTTTCGGTTATGAAGTATGTACAGTACTTTCCTGATCAGTCACCATAATCTAACATGAAGCACCAGACTAGATGCTATAAGAGGATTTTGAAATTTGGTATAGGGGGAGCATTTTGTGACTTGAAATGGGGTGTTTGTTGTGATACCACAAAAAATAGCCTTGACAAAAGGGAAGAAATGACAAACACATTTCTTCATCAACAAGCATTCTTCTAACATGTATCAAGTGATAATTAGATTCCAAATTTTACAAGCAATTTTCAAGTCCTTTGGAACCTGAAACTTCAAAATCTCAAATCTTTAGGCTCAGTGTGTGCTTGGTGTTCAAATTCCTTTTGATGTCTCAAGTTTTCATCTATCACGAGTATCTAGCAACTTGAGAATAATCTTTTTCTTAGTTTACATAGACATAAGAAATTTTCTTAAACCCATTTATCCATCACTGTATGACTAGACAAGAGAATCTATTTTGAGGGCTCTTAATGAGTTATCAATTTATTTTCTTTGAGTCTTTGGTAACCTTCTTTAACTTACTTCAATGAGCTTGTGCATTTCTATTTGATTCTTCCTTGAAGTATTTTGTTCAATGTATAGAATATGATAGCAATTCTGATGTGCTTGTAGCTATATTTGATTACCTTTTCAATTTTTTTGAATTCTTTATATATGATAACTTTGTGATTCTTTCTTTCTTTCTTTTCTATCCTGACCACATTTAGATCATGTGCCCAATGCATTGGTTTTCTTTTCTATATTGATACTTAGTTTGATAACTCTTGCATTCCTCTTTTAATGAACCTTTTAGGAAACTCTTACACCAAATAATGATCTTTATAGGTCTTTGAAGAGACCCTTTATTTGAACCAGTAAGTTTTGAATTATCCCTTTTTACTACCAACCTATATTTGAAGAGAACCTAGATGATCAATACTTTAAATTTGAAAACTATTGAGAGCGATCAATCTTAGATTCTAACTTTAAGGCAAGAGGTTCTTTATGACTACAAGTAATACCTATTTTTCAATTGGTAAAATAATTTTTTTTTATCTAAATGCTTTGACAAAGAAACACCTCTTCTCTAAAATATAAACCAAATGGGGTGGTCTTGGTCATGTATCAATAAAGAATCTTAATTACACCTAACCCTCAGACCCAAAAAAAAAATCACACTAAATGTAAAGAAAACACATGACATAAAGAAAACAGACATGTAGAAAGAAAAAAAAAACCTTTTATTTATTTATTTTTGAGAATATTTTCTGTGTTAGGTTTCAAAATAATGTTTCAAAAGCTAGCCATTAATTGGTCAATTCCAAAAGACTCATCAAACTAATTTGGACTGTGTCAACATTCTCAACATATCCTCTCATGAATTTCAACACTAGAATCTTAAGATGGAGTGGGAATAATGGTTCTTGGTCATAGACTAGTAGATACAATGATGTTCCTAAAGAATTCATTATCTTGACACTGTCTATCGATAATGCATATTTCAATTGGGTATGCCAATATTTTGGATTCCCTATGAGCAAGTGTTTTATGACTATAATCAAATTCTTATTGGTGGACTTGGCCATGACATTCCCTTGTGGATAACAATTGGATGAGAATTTGATTATAAATTGATTGTATAATGCCCACTGAGTAAAGAAAATTGACAAAAAATATGACCCATTATCATACACTATGAAGAACAGCATTCCAAACCTAGTTACAATATGTTCTTCTAGGAAATCAGTGACCACTTTTACTATACAATTCCTAAACATTTCATCTTTAGTCAACCAAGTGCAATAATCTGTAGTTGTTTGGAAAAACATATGTCCTATTGATGCTGGTGGGTTTATAGGTCCAATAAAATCTAGTCCCCACTTAGCGAAGGGGTGTAGCTCAAATATTGGTTACAATGGCATAGCTAGGTTTCTTTCTCTTTTGGCACTTTTTTGGAAGGTGTGAGAAGAACATACATGTTCAAATGTGTCTTTGAAAATAGTAGGCCAAAAGTATCCTGATCTCATAATTTGATGGGCCACAGTCTCTACTGATCCATGTCCCATGTCGTACTTGTCATGGTATTGTTCTAGTACTTATCTTGTTTCTTCATGTCTCAAACATTTCAAATAAATTCCCTCATAGTTTTTCTTGTAGAGTTTTCAATCTTGAAGCATGTAGGATTCACATTTCCTTTTTAGTCCTCTATGTTATTCATCCATTGAGGGTATTGATTGTACAAGAGGTAATATACAATATCTTGGTACCAGACATCTATTATTATTCCTTTATTAGTGTCTACTTGAGGTTCTATGATTTATTCTTCATTGTTAGCTATCATCTTGGTTAGCCCCTATCCTCTCACTAGCTTCATTGGTTGAATTTCCAAGTCAAACTCTTGTAATATAGCCATCCATTTTCATCTTCTTTCACTTAACTCATTTTGCATCAACAATGATTTGACTGTAGGATCTGACACAATAGCATATACCTTACTCTTGATTATGTAGTGGAAAAATTTCTCAACTTTCTTTATTAGGGAGAATGATTGTTTGTCAAGATTGGAATAGTTCAATTCTGCATTCTTCAGTGAGAAACTCATGAATGCGATAGGTCTCACATCTTCTTTATCTTTCTTTTGTGTGAGGATTATTGCACATGAGTGTTCTAAAGAAAAATAATAGATTTTGAATGGAAAGTTATAATGAGGCTTATAAGTACTAGGGCAGTGGAAATAGCCACTTTGATATCTTCAAAATATTTCTTGACTTTAGAACCCAGCCAATTTTTTCTCCTTTCTTTAGTAAGTCATTGAGGGGGTCAACTATCCTAGCAAAACCACTAATGAACTTGCATACAAAATTAATCTTCCCACAGAAAGATTTAAGCTCTTTGCAACTATGAGGAGGTGATAACTTAAGAATTTCTTCTATCATTTTAGGATCAATTGAAATACCAACTTTAGATGTGACCCAATAGCCTTTCTTTAGTAACTTCGAATGAACATTTCTTAGAGTTAAGAAATATATTGTATAATTGACATTGGTTGAAAAAATATTTCAAATTATCCATATGAGTACTCCTCTCTTTTGGAAATAATGTTAGGCCATCCATATAGATAACTATACATTTGTTTGTCAATCCCTTAAATGCCTCATCCATTGCTCTTCTAAATGTAGCTCCTACATTGATTAATCTAAAAGGAATCCTTTTGTATGAAAATGTTCCCCATTTCATTGTGAATGTAGTCTTTAATCTGTCTTCCTTGTTTAACATTACTTGATTATATCCTGAATATCTATCTAGAAAAGACATCATTGTAAACCCATTTACAATCTGTAATACTTTGTCTAGTGAAGGCAAAGGGTAGTTATCATTTTGGGATGCTTGATTCAACCTTATTAGAATGAATGCTGATGGTATTATTTTGTGGGGAGTATCCTAAGCATTGGAGAGCATGTACCATGATTTATATATTGCATTCAAGACCATGTTTTTCATTGATGATAATATAGTATAGTTTCTATGAAGACTAGAAAAGTAGCAGATAGGGATCATGGTCATACAGATAGAGGTTTGATGTTCAGGTGGAGCACAGTTAAGGAAATGTTCTACATTGTGTCCTAATGAAGAGGTTAAGTGTGCATGAAGTAAGTCAAAGAAATCCAGAAGATATGTTTGATTTACAATGAGTAGTATAGAGATATAGTACCTAATAAGTAGTTTCTGATGATTGGATTGTATCTTCAAATAGAGATAGAATAAGGTTATGTGAAGTTATATAATGAAAAAGGATAGCCTGATGATGACTTTAGTGATGCACAAGTCCTAGAGTTGTATGTGTATTAAGTTGTATGGGTTGTAAGACAACATTGTTGTGTAATAGAAAAATAATTAATTATCTTATTGTGATCCTATTATAATTAATTGGGAAAGCCTCAACATCAACTCAATGATTTATTTTTGAGGAGATAGTATAAAGGAAATTAGTTTCCTTGGTTATAAAGTGTGACTTGTGTGTGTTGAAGAAGTGTGAAGTGTACAAACAAGAGTAGAGTTTTTTGTAGATGAGAGTAAGAGATCCAAGGGATTATTGAATGTGAAGTTGGTGATTTGGTATCAAGATAAGAATGAGAAAAATTTTGGTTGATAGAATAGAGGAAGAGGAAGGAAAAGTATAGTTCATTCTATTATTTTGGAAAGAATAATACAAAGATCATTTGAATAGTGGGTTCATTGGTCTTGCCCCTAAAGCTATTTAGACAGTGGGTCCATCTTCCTTCTAAAATCCAAATAGGGTTGGCACAACTCCTAATAGGGTCATAATCTCTTAGAAGGGATTCAAAGTCTCATAACAGGGATGGATATGTACTAAATTTTTTTATTGGCTCCTAACAGGGTCCATCCTCTAACAAGGAATATTTATATTAGTACATCATCTTGTGGGTACCATCCTCACTTGGGTTTTCCCTCTGATCAAGGGTCTCCCTAGTTAACATATCTAGTGTCATTGTGTAAGAGTATCTTGCTATGATTGCTGATTATATTAAATGTATTGTTAAGGATTAATAAGGTTGACAATTTTTATAATAGTTGGATAAATAATTCACCCTCCTCTATCAGTTATATTGGTGGACTTTATACAATAACAATTAGTATTAGAGCTTTAGGTCCTTGAAGAGAAAGATTAATAAATTTGGGAGATCAATGGAGAGTCACTTTAGGAAAGATAGTCCTAAGTTTGATGGGGTTAACTATAACACCTAAAAAGAAAAGATGAAGACACATCTATTATGTATGGATCCAAGATATTGGATTTTGACAAAGAATGATGAAGATATTGTAAAAGAAGAGAAGCTTGAAGAATTCAATGAAGCAGAAAGAGATTTGTGTATGTGCAATATGAGTTCCAAAGAAGCCTTACTAACATCTCTTCCTAAGAATGAATACACTCAAGTAAAGTAACTGGTAACATCTCATAAAATTTAGAAATCTTTATAATTTATTTTTGAAAGTGATAAACATACACAAAGAGTAAGATTACAAAATTGGATATGCTTGTTTCAAGATGCTAAACTATTGGAAGATGAATACGTAAGAAGCTATATTGGTAGGGTATCTGAGATTTTTTTAGGAATCAAATAATGTGGTGGATCCAAAGAGGAAGATGAGATTATATGAAAGATTTTGAAAAATTTTACACCACCATTAAAGAAGGTACCATAGATAATTGAACTATTAATACCTTGTATTGAGAAGTTTACCAAGGAAAATTTTCTTGGAAGATTGGAAGCAATAGAAGCAAGTTTGGGACAATGTGGAGAATAAACAAGAGTGGAGACAACTTTTAGTGCTTTAAGTGTTCATCCATGCTTATCCAAAAGTGCAAGAACCCATGGAGGTTATGCTAGTAGCAATAGAACCAAATCTGAAGAGGACCAAAATATTGAAGAGGGTATAGTATTTCTTGTGAGAAGAGAACTAAATGGTAAGGATTTCAAATGTTGGATTTGTAATGAAAATTTTCATTATACATCTAAGTTTCCTAACAAAGAGACAAAGTATAAGAGAAATTTCAAATCTAGAAAACCTAGAGATTGTTCATATGTAATTGAAGATGAGGAATCTGAGGAAAGAGCTTAGAGTGAGAATGGTGATGAGCTAGGATTTGTAGCCATAAAAGAAGATGATCTTGATAAAGAAATTAGAGAAGAATAGGACCTAGTTTCTCAAGTTGGAAAAAATGCAACCTATCACATCATAGGGATGTGATCTATTACTCTTGATGGAGAGACTAACACTAATAATGTTTATTTTGTTGATCACTTAAAGCATAACTTGTTGAGTGTTGGATAACTAGTGATAAAGGTTAGAAATTGAAATTTATAGAGAAGACTTGTATCATCAGAGATAAGGATGATAATCTAATTGGAATAGGTACAAGATCTAGGGGTAACATGTTTCAATTGAATTCTACTAAGATAACATGTTTGGTTACAAAAGTGGATAACACTTGGTTATGGAATAGAAGGTTTTTTCATATAAAATTTGATAACATAGTGAAGGTTAGTAGCACATTTGTAGTTAGAGATTTACCTAAGATCATGAAGCCTACTAATGTTGGTTGCAAAGAGTGCATTATGGCTAAATAGAAGAAGGTATCATTTCCTAGCAAGAAGTTCACTACTATAGAGAAATTAGATATTGTTCATACAAATATGAATGACCCTACTAGAATAAGAGGATTCCATGGAGAAAGGTATTTTATGATTTTGATTGATGATTTCACTAGAATGATGTGGGTAGAATTTCTTAAAGAAAAATCTAAAGCATTCAAGAAGTTCAAGATATTTAAGAATGGATTTGAGAATGAATATGGAGTGAATATTAAATGTTTGAGATTAGATAGAGGTGGATAGTTTACTTCTAGAGACTTTAACATGTTTTTTGAATAAAATGGGATTGAGAGATAGTTATCATCACTTAAGACCCTTGAGTAGAATGAGATAGCTGAAAGGAAAAATAGATTAGTATTAGAGGAAACAAGAGCAATGATGTTTGAGAATGATGTATCCAAGAAATTTTGGAGAGAAGCAATCAATACAATAGTATACTCAATGAATAGAGTACATATAAAAAAGGTGCAAATGAAACTCCTTATGAATTGTGGTTTAGTCATACACCTTCAGTAAAGTACTTCAGAATTTTTGGAAGTAACTGTTACATAAAGAGAGATGATCATATTGGTAAGTTTGATCCAAGAAGCAATGAAGGTATGTTCTTTGGTTATTCATTGAAAAGAAAATCTTATAGATGTTCTAATCATAGAACTAAGATAAATGTTGAGTGTGAAAATGTGAAGGTTGATGAAAATTTTGGAATTAAGGAGAAAATGATGGATTGCAATTATGATGAGGAAGAAGACAATCATAGAATTGTTAGAGAAAATGTGGAATTTTTCTCTAAGACTAATAATGACTTACAAAATGATGTACAAATGTCAAGAAAAGGGGAGAAAAAGATCTGAACCAAGAGAAGAGATAAGAGTTGAGATAGAAAATACTACCAGTAACAATAATCTGACAAATAATCACCCTCTAGATTAGATCATTAAAAGAAAAGACAAAGGAGTGATGAAAAGAAATAGAGTAAATGAGGAACTATGTCTATTTTTTCAAGTAGAACCTAAAAGTGCAGATGAGGAATGCAAAGATGATCATTGGATTCAACCAATCAAGAAAGAACAAGATCACATTGTGAAGAATGAGATATGGGAATTGGTTCCTAGACCTAAAGACAACAACATTATAGGAACTAAATGATGGAATTACAAGTAGGAAAGGTGAACTACTTAGAGGGGGGCTGAATCAACAATTAAAACATGAACCCATAAAACTTTTCACCACTCATCCATCTTATGCATTCAATAGATAAGATTGAAATAACATGTAGAGTATAAACATCTAAAACATGTGAACACATAAGCAATACGCAAAAACCCTCCAAATGAGAAGGTAAAACTAGGGTGGGGATGACACCCACAATTCTTCACTACTACAACAATAAAGTGTCACCAATTAAGGTTATAATGAGTTGACCATGATACATAATCTACCCTATGAAATGTCTGCCCTGTTAAAGGCTTACAAGGACTATTAAGTCCCACCTTGTTAGAGGATTTCAACACCTTGTTAGAAGTGTGCCTGGCTAAAGGACTTCAAAACATCCACTTGGAATGTCACCCTATTAAAGGATTTACAATAGTCTATTAGGACTACTCCACTTAGGAGATTTAACCAAAATCACTTGTTAGGATGTTTCATCATATATCTTGTGATTAGCTCTAGTAGCCTGATTAAAGATCAAATCTATACTATGTCCTTCTTGATCCTTTTTGATTTAATATCTCAATGTTGTGTCCTCTATCCTTTGTTCTTCTCAAATTGATTCTGCAATTCACTCTCTTACACCTTCTAAGTCTACATGAAAACTTCACTATTCTCTACCTTTAATTCCTTACACATACATATACTATGAAGTTTTGTGTTTTGTCCTCCTTAAGAAGACCAGAAGACTTATAGTTAGATACAAATCTATGACTAAGATTCGTTCATTTTTCCACTTAATCCTTCTCTTTTTCTGATTGGTTACTTGTAATTACATAGGAAATCATCATACAGATTCATCTTTATCTTCAAAAGATCATATTCTATCTTTAGGTCAGCTAAAAAATAGTTTACATAGTTGTTTGTGCAATTTCAAAAAACCATGTCAAATTTGTGTTACTCAACACTTAAGGTTACTAATGCTCAACACATACTAAAATTCTATCTCTAACTCAACACCTAAACTACTCAACATCTATTGTTTTCTTGGCACTTGAATCACTTGGCATCTATTATCTACTCGACATTTAAGTGACTCGGTACTCATTGCAACTTGACATAGTCTATATTTACATACTATACTTGGCATATATTTCAAGTTCGACATGAACTTAATAAATGACTTAAGTGTGTTGACACTCAATTGTCAAAACCAATTTGAGATCACCAGTCTCCCCCTTTGAAATGACTATCAAAAACACTTAACTGTACATAAAAGAAACTATTCTTCTTGAGTATAATATATTCACAACTTGGCATATACAAAACTTCAAAATTTTCAAAATTCTGTAATAGACTGTATACCTCAAACTTTATAACTCCCCTTGAGTTAATGTGCCTATATTAACCAAAGAATCTATTCTCCATTCTGAGTAAGTCTATCTCTTGCTAATACTCCTTGTCTTCAAATATGCTCATACTCTTTATCTGATATGCTCAGTTTTTGCTCTTCTCTATTTGCTCCCCCTTTTGGTATACCTCCCTTTTTTTGTGTTTCTCGCCCTTTTCTTCTATATCCCTTGCATGTATTTGTCTTATATCTCCCCCTTTGCATATTATCTCCCCCTTTTCATATTATCTCCCCTTTTTTGACACTTATGTCAGAGGGTCTATGTAGAGATGGTGTATTTTTCCAAAAAGTTTTTGTGAACATCCATTATGATTTTTAGAGTAGCATCCCAATTATCACATGCAACATCAAGTGACTTGATTTGGATGGCTATCTCTGTTGCAAGGTGAACTAGTCCATCAGATGTAGAAATATTGGGATCTTTCTTCATCAAGGTTTGTGCATAGCCTAGTTCTTTTTGGAGTATCTCCATATGAGGGGTTAGGGAGGCTTGAATATTAAGCAACATGGCTCTTATATTAGCCTCTTCTGCTATTAATATAGCTAGTTGACTTTCTAATTGAAGCAATGAATGGAAATGCTTCTCACTCTAAGTTGGGTTCTAAGGTAGTTGCATACCTAAAACCTTTAAATTTCTCTCCAGACTTAGAATTCTATGACTCGTTTCTTCTATGAAGAGTGTGGGATCACAAAATTTTGTGTGCAATGAGAATATATTCTCAAGTACCTTCTTCACTTTCTCAATTTTTGTAGCCAATTGTACCTATACCAGTGCTATATCACCAGATATTTTCTCATTAAATTTCCCTTGAAATTTTCTTTCTGACCATTCCATAAGTTTTGCATTTGTATCATGGTCTTCACCATTCACCTATTCCATAATATCTAATAGTTGTTCTAATATTGACTTGGATTCTTCAGGTTTAGACAAACTGAAGGCATCTAAGAAAATGTCTTTTATTTCCTGCAATGCTTGCCTCTATTTATACTCCTTTTTGAGTATTTCTTGAATTTTCTTCTTTTCTAAGGCTTGTTGCATTAAGCCTATTTGTTCCAAAGTAATGGTTGCATATTCATATTTAGGTATCACTATTTCTTCATCTAGAGTTACATCTCCATAGTGAATTACTTTTGCAACCTTGGACAAACTGGAGCCTACTGCTGAAATTTACAATGGTACAACTTTAGTGCTAGGCTCCTGAAGGACTTTTGTAGGAGATCCAGATGTTGGTAATGTGACGAATTCTTGTATGGATTCTTGCTCCTTCTCCTTTGGTGTGTCCTTGTTTTATTTAGGTTTGCATTGATCAATTATAATGATTTGATGTGCACCTTGATCATGTGCTTTAGGTACAGATGCATCTATCTGTCCTATTTTATCTTTCTCTTTTGTTTTAGTTTTCTTTTTCTCAATAGTGTCAACTTTTACAAGTGTGTCAACCTTAGTAGATGTATCTACTGGTGTTTGCATTAAAGGTTTCCCATGGGTAATTGAAGGGATGACAGAAGGTGGTTCTTGTGTATTCACCTTGTCCCTTGTGATATCAATTACTGCCTTTTGGAGCTCATCTACACTCACCAATATTGGTTGTTCGCATAACTTTGCATGGTGTGTGGACTAATCCAATATTCTCTTCAATTCATCTACAATTAAAGGATTAATGCTCTGAGGTGAAGCATTAGAAACATCCTTAACAATAATTGTCTCTGTTAACTTGACTATGTCATGTGGGGGGTTGACACTTAGCACTTGTGTGTCTTGCACACTCTATTCCTTTTGTTGATCATCAACTGTTGTTGTGTCATCATCTTGTCTTTTAGGTTCTTCCCCAATACTATTGTTTGTCCTCTCATCTTCCTGAATATCATCATAATCTTTACCATCATCCTTGCTATCTTGTTTATCCTCACTCTTATCATCCTATTTTTCTTCAGAGGGATCAACTTCTCCTTGCTTCACAGTGGTTAACCCATAGATTAATTTCCATATTTGGGTTGATTTCTTGACCACATCATCAATATTTCTTTGTAAAATGCTAAAGGCTCTATATTTAGGTGTAAACCTAATTGCATATTTCTTCACTGCCTTAGCAATCTATCCTTTTGTTAGTTCTAGCATCACTCTAGCTAA
This sequence comes from Cupressus sempervirens, assembly GCA_028749045.1. NCBI lineage: Eukaryota > Viridiplantae > Streptophyta > Pinopsida > Cupressales > Cupressaceae > Cupressus > Cupressus sempervirens. The sequence continues at coordinate 518,635,835 of CM053789.1, forward strand.
TGTTGACTCTCTAATTTTTTTCTCAAGATTTAAACAATAATGACACTTTTTGTCAAAAAATATCATATAGAATTTTGGGTATATTGTTGGAAAACTTGAGTGGAGTGTTCTTAAATTTGGACATTATATCATACAATGTCTCTTCCACTAGATTCTTTTCATCTCTACTCAATTTATCAAAATCTAAAATTTTCAATCCAGATAAATCTGTATTATTCTTGACATTACCACAAAAATTTTCAAGATCAGAAAGCGGTGTGACTTACCACTTTGCATTGACTAATGTTATTTGATTCTATCTTTTCTTCATCTAAATTAGGTTGTGCAATGTACTTTCTCCTTTGTTTCTTTTGCATCGGGCCCTCTTATTCTGCCTGCTTGGTTTTCTCCTTAGCCTTTTGTGTGGTTGCTCTTGTGCTAGCTCTAGTGGTAGGAGCTATAGGCTTTGCTGGGCTAGGCTTAACAATTTTCTTTGCCTTTGGTTTAGCCATAGGTTGAGCCTTGGCCTTCCTCTTCTTTGGTGTATACTAAGCTAGTGCTTCTTTGATTTCTTCCTCCTCAACACCTTCTTCTTCTTGATCCTCACCCATGCCTTGGGTTAAAGCTAGAGGTTCTTGTGCTTGTACCTCTTCTTTCTCTTCATCATCTTCTTCTTCCTCATCACCAAATTGTGCCTTGAATTTTCTTACTAATTTGTCTTTCTTCTTTAATGTGGAAGTTTTCTTTAGTTCCATTTCAATCTTTGATTTCATTACATCATAATTACCAAATATTTTAGCATATTTATCAATCTCCTCTACTAGGAGCGTAGTAATGGCAGTTGAGGCTTTATCAACATTTATCTCATATCTTAGGGGTCTCAATCATCTAACCTTAGGTACTGCAACTTAAATGTATGTGTAATCAATATCAACAAGGAAACATATGTAATTATAGTGTTTTTAAACTAAGGAAATAGATATCCTCAATCTATGCTTCATGGACTTCTTAAAGTCTTCAAAATAACTTGTCATGATTGACTCAAAGTTCTCTCCCATTTGCTCAATAGACTCATTGATTTGGACAGCCACATACCTATTTGTCTTCCATCCAATTTTGCCAAAATATGGGAATTAATTTTGCACATAAAAGAATATGCAAACAAGGATTTATCTAAACTTACATAGTGCACTTTTTGTCTTTTTGATGGTACCTAGGTTTTCATTTATCTATTGTAATTGAAGTTCTACAAGATCATAGGTATGATCTTTCTTAACAATTTTATAACCAACATCCACTGCTATGCAAGGTACACTGTTTAACCTACTTGATTGGTAGAACTTATGGGAAACAACCCTAATAAAAAAATCAAGCAAATGATCTATAATGATATCAATGATCATACCACGCTTGTTCCATTTAGCACTTGTAGTTTTCTCAATTACCTCTTTGGAGTTGCTATGTAGGGTCTTTGGCCGATCTAGGGTTGGAAAACCAATCACCCTATGAACAATCCTTTTTGAAATCTTGATTGGTCCACCCTCTAACCATAGACATCCATCATGAATTCTACTCAAAACTATTCTGATCCATTCAGTTTTGAACACCGTGGGGAAATCTAGGGCATGGGTCAAACCCTTTCTCTTTACAATTTTGAATTCCTCCTTTAGGACTCCATTTTCACAAAATTTTTCATATGCTTGTGTTATTTCCATGTCACCTATGTCTCCTACTTTGCAGTTGTAGCATTTTCTCACACCTTGTACCATTATTACTTTAGGCGGGATCATGGATAATGCTCCTACTGGGTCTTTTTTATAGGAAACTTTTGGAATATCTTTAAAATCTGGTTGTTTAACTTCGTTGCTAACTAATTAAACATCAAACACCTCTTTCTCTTTGACAATTTTTGAACTAGAAGCCATTTTGACAAACTAGGGTTTATTGAATTTAAAACAATGCAACTCAGCTTATGAAGAGTACCTTTAGGATTCGATAAACTAGTGCTTGATTGTCACTAGGATCCTTGCAATTGCTTCAAACTAGTTTCTAAATTGCTTCTTCACTCTGCTTTTTCTTGCTTTAAGTTTGTAATGACAAAAAATAGGGGAAACTCAACTTTATACCATTAAGAACTCTGCAATTAATGCTTGGTCATGTACAACTATAAAACTTGGCATCAACACAATTACTATTCCACTTGGCTTCTATAAAGATTTTTATTTACTCAGCAACCACTACTGACTTGGCTCTAACTATCTTTTCCTAGTAGCTTGACATACACTAATATTTACTTGGCATTTATTGAGGACCTTTCATGTTTGGCAACATCATGAAAACTTGAAAATTTAACCTTGATATTTCCACAACTCTTTGCATCTTAATTCATGCTGATGTAATAATTTTAGTGCTAATCTCTTTTGGAATTTATGTATAATGCAACATTTTAAGTATCAATCCCACATACCTCTTATTTGTTTAGTTTGACGAAGTGTGACCACTTGACCCATTTGGTGAAGTGATCCCTTCTTCATTTGATGTGTTGTCAACATCTTTCTTCTTCCATGTCCTATTTATTTTGTTCTTGATGGGTTCAATATCTGTCTTGCCTTTACCTTTGTCAAATTTAGAACTTGGTGCCTTGGACCTAGTTGGACAATTCTTGCTGATGTGACTAGTCTTGTGATGGCTAAATCATGTGGTTTGACTTAACCATCTCTTATAGTTACCACTAAAATGCATTCTAATGCAATTCTTAGGGATATGTCCATTTTCCTAACAATAGTGAAAACTATATCTTGTATTGTAATCCCAGTTGTAGGAGTTTTCATAGCTTCTTACCCTTGTTGGCTTGCTTGATGACCATGTGGACTTGGATCTACATTCAAAGGCTCTATGTCCATACTTCTAAAAATTATAGTAGTGTCTTTCAAATTTTGGTGCATGCATGGTTCTAGTTCTACATTCATGTGCCTAATGACCTTGTTTGTTGCACTTGTGATAGTGAGTCATGCTCTTAGGCCTAGAATTTTGATTTGCATTCTTGCTCCTAAAAACAATAGCTATATGTCCTTTCTTACCACAATGATGATGAGTAGGTTTAGAGTTCTTACCTTTATTGTTTCTTTCCTTAGCAGCTTTCAATGATTCTCCTTCTTTAGTGCCTGTGTAGCCCAATCTTGATGTATCTCTACTGGATCTAGGGGATCTCAGTAGTTGCTCAAAGTACTTGATGGCTTTATTTGTCTTGTTGAAACTTTCAACAAATTCCTTTTCTCTTTTCAAGTCATTCTTCAACTGTTCATTCTGCAACTTCAAAGTGGTTATTTCAATGTCTTTGACATTCAACTCATGATCAACATTCATCATTTGGCTTAAGGTATCTAATTGCATGTTTGAGATCCTGGATAGCTCTGCTGACTTTTCTTCCAATTTGTTTGCAAAAATTCTTGTCTTTTTCAATCATGGCCTTGTCTTCTACAACTTTTTTCTTTTGTTCAGTCACCTCACATGGAAGTATAGCTTGTGATTCTTGCTCCAACTTGAGATTTTTGATCTCTTCAACTTGTGCTCTATTCTTATCCATCAGATCTACAATTTTTGCATTGAATTCACTAGAGTTACCATCTACAAATAGCTTTCTGGTGTCAATCTCTTTGTATTGTGTGTCATTTTCTATTATAGCAATTTATTTTCTTCTCTTCATAGAACTCTTCAAAGCATCTCTGGCTTCATTTAGTTGATATAGTATGAGATGTATCTCAATCTCCTAGTTTTCAATAGTCTTTCCCATTTTGTAGACTTATATTTCAAGATCTTTCCTCTAAGCTAGAAAGCTTCTTCTTCTGAGAACCATGCTCTGATACCAATTGATTGAATTACAAGTAGGAAAGGTGAACTACTAAGAGGGTGGGGTGAATCAGAAATTAAAACATGAACCCATCAAAATTTTCACCACTCATCCATCTTATGCATTCAATAGATAAGCTTGACATAATATGCAGAGTATAAACACCTAAAACATGTAAACACATAAGCAATCACACATTTGACACTTGATATGATTACCTAGAAACCATCCAAATGAGAAGATAAAACTGGGGTGGGGATGACACCCACAATTCTTCACTACTACAAAAATAAAGTATCACCAAGTAAGGTTACAATGAGTTGACCATGAGACATGATCTACCCTATGAAAGGTCTACCCTATTAAAAACCTACCCTATTAAAGGCTTACAAGGACTATTAAGTCCCACCTTGTTAGAGGATTTCAACACCCTGTTAGAAGTGTGCCTAGCTAAAGGACTTCAAAAAATCCACTTGGAATGTCACCCTGTTAAAGGATTTACAATAGTTTTTTAGGACTACTCTACTTAGGAGATTTAACCAAAATCACCTATTAGGATGTTTTAGCATAGATCTTGTGATTAGCTCTGGTAGCCTAATTAGAGATCAAATCCATACTATGTCCTTCTTGATCCTCTCTAATATGATATGTCAATGCTGTATCCTCTATCCTTTGTTCTTCTCAAATTGATTCTATAATTTACTCTCTTACACCTTCTAAGTCTCCATGCAAACTTCACTATTCTCTATCTTCAATTCCTTATGCATACACACACTATGAAGTTTTGGGTTTTGTCCTCCTTAAGAAGACTAGAAGACTTAGTGTTAGGTACAAATCTATGATTGAGATTCATTCATTTTGCTGTTTAATTCTTCTCTTTTTCTAATTGGCTACATGTGATTACATAGGAAATCATCATACAGATTTGTCCTTATCTTCAAAAATCGTATTCTATCTTTAGGTCAATTGAAAAATGGTTTATATAGTTGTTTGTGCAATTTCAAACAACAATGCAAAATCTATGTTACTCGACACTTAAGGTTACTAATGCTCAACACATACTAAAATTCTATCTCTGACTCGACACCTGAACTACTCAACATATATTGTTTGTTATGCACTTGAATCACTTGGCATGTATTGTCTACACAACACTTAAGTGACTTAGCACATGAGTGACTCGACACTCATTGCAACTCAGCATAGTCTAGATTTACATACTATACTTGACATATATTACAAGTTTGACATGAACTTAATAAATGAATTAAGTGCGTTGACACTCAATTGTCAAAACCAATCTGAGATCAACACTAAATGGGTATTCAAATACAAGATGAATAAACAGGGTGAAGTTTCAAGAAAAAAAGCTAGACTAGTATACAAAGGTTATTCACATCAAGAAGGAATTGATTATGAAGACACATGTGCTCCTATAGTTAGAATGGAAATAGTGAGAATGTTTTTGGCTTATACAACAAATAAGAAGTTCAAAGTGTATCAGATGGATGTCAAATTAACCTCTCTAAATGGAGAACTTGAAAAAGAAGTTTATATTGAAGAATTTTAAAGATTTTCTTTGACAAAAGACAAGGATATGGTATGTAGATTGAAGAAATCTATATATAGTTTAAAGCAAGAACCTAGAACCTAGTATGCAAGATTGGACAAGTATTTGGAAAAACCTAGATTTGCTAAAGTTACAACATATGCTAATTTATATTTTAAATAAATTGAGAATGATTTGTTGATTGTTGTGATATTTGTTGATGACATAATATTTGGGGATAGTGATGAGGCAAGTGATAACTTTGCTGAAGGGATGAAGAACGAATTTGAGATGAGTATGATTGGTGAGATAAAGTTTTTCATAGGTTTACAGATTGTGAAAAATAGTGATGGTATTTTCATTTCACAAGCTAAGTATGTGAAAGATTTGTTGAAAATATTTGTATTGGAACGTTGCAAGCATGTTCATACACCAATGATAATTGATCACAAGTTATCTAGCAAAGATGAGACACTTATTGTTGAGAAAAAGAAATATAGATCAATGATTGGAGGTTTTCAATATCTGACTCATACTATACCAGATATAGTAAATGATGTTGGAATTGTAGCAAGATTTCAAGATGATCCTAAAGAGTATCATTGTAAAAATGTAAAGAGAATATTTAAATGTTTGAAGGGAATATCTAATTATGGGATATGATATGGAAGATCAAGTGATTTCACTCTATTTACTTACACTAATGTGGATTGGGTAGGCAACATGGATGGTAGAAAAAACACCACTGGTAGAGCATTTTTTCTTGGATGAAGATTGGTTTCTTGGCTAAGTAATATAAAAGATTGTAATTCATAGAGTAGAGCTAAAGAAGAGTATGTAGTAGTAGAAACTAATTGTAATCAGGTCATGTGGATGAAGCAAATGCTGAAGGATTTTGGAATAGAATTTTTAGAACCTATTGCTATACATTGTGACAACACCAGTATAGTGAATATGTCTAAGAATAAGCATATATTTATTAAATATCATGTTTTGAGAGAAAACCATACAGAAAAAGAGATCAAATTGGAACATGTTAGTACAAAATATTAGATTGTAGATATCTTTACAAAACTTGTTCGTAAAGATACATTTGAGTACTTGAGAGGTATGCTTGGGGTTATGCCCCTGCCTACTTGAGAGTAGATGATGTAGATATTGTACCAATCTAGTGGTATAGAGAACTATTGATTTACTAGACTGAATGTTGATACTTCCTGTATGGGGAAGTATTTGAGATTTTTAGAGTCATCTAGGGCTCTTGGTAATTGGTCTTGAGCAGTGTCTTTGGAAACTTGAGCTAGTTGAATATTTGGAGCAGATGATTGACATAATGAAGCCTTTGTTATTCATGTCATTAGGGGAGAGAATGGATGAAAAATATCTCCTATATATGAATGGGGGAGAGTATGCATGAAAGAAATCTCCTATGAATAGAAAGTAGCAGGTGTGTGGAGAAGATCCTCTAATGGAGGATAAACTGATGTGTGGAGGAGAGATTTTGAAAAATTGATGCAAGTTGATCCTACAAAAAGAGATGCAAAATAGAGCGTTGTTCTAGAAGATTTCAGATTTGATTGATGAAGAAGATTTGAAAATAAGAGAACATCAATAGTTGTAGAAAAGTGTTGTTTTGGTATTCTTGGAATTTAGAGTTTTTTCATCTATGTTGCCATGAATGCTAAAGGGGGAGATTTTTAACATGAATTTTTATTGTATTCCTTTGGGGGAGTATTGTAAGCCTTGGAGAGGATGTAGCATGATTGATATGTTGCATTCATGACTATGTTTGTCATTGATGACAACATAGTATGGTTTCTATGAAGAATGACAAAGTAGCAGATGTATATCATGGTCATATAGATAGATATTTGATATTTAGGTGGAGCATGATTAAGGACATGTTCTACATTGTGTCTTGATGATGAGGTTAAGTGCACATGAAATAAGTTGAAGACACACAGAAGATATGCTTGATTTACAAAGATAAGTAGAAATATAGAGTACCTAATAAGAAGTTTTTGATTCCTAATAGAGATAGAATAGGGTTAAGTGAAGTTATATAGTGATAGATGATGGTCTAATGATGACATCAATGAGTGTGAAAGTCCTGGCATCACATGTGTAATAAGTTGTATAGATTGTGAGACGACATTGTTGTGTGATTGCAAAATAATTAATTATCTTATTGTGGTCCTATTATAATTAATTGGGAAAGCCTCAAGGCCAACTCAATGAATTTTTTTGAGGAAATGGAATAAAGAAAAGTATTTTCCTTGGTTGTAAAGGATGAATTATGTGTCTTGAAGAAGTACAAAGTGTGCAAACAAGAGTAGAGTGTTTGGTAAATGTGAGTACGCAATCTACGAGATTACTGGATACCAAGTTGGTAATCTGGTATTGAGATTAGAAGGGGAAGAATTAGTTTGGTTGACATGACAGAGTAAGAGGAAGGAAAAGTACCATTCATTCTATTATTTTGCAAAGAATAATACATAAATCATTTGGATAGTGGGTTCATTGGTCTTTCCCTTGAAGTTGTTTGGATAGTGGGTCCATCTTCCTTCTATAACTCGTAATAGGGTTTTCACTGTAGACACCTAAATCTGATTACATCACTAGGTAATCATATTTATTCATCTCTTAGGACACTAATGATTGAATATTTATTACTTAATTAGTTAATTATCATCCCCTACTTAATTAATGAAATTAATTAACTATTGTCCAATTGATAAAATCAAATGATAACCCAAAATCAACTTATCAATTAAAACCCTATTCCTCTATTAAATAAAATAAATTCTCAAATCTATTTAATTTAATTCCATACCCTCATTTTATTAAATAAATCATTTAATAAAATATCTAAACCCCTAAAATATCCCTAAAACCTACCTTTATCCCTAATCTAACACATACACCCATACTAACCTCACTTAACACCCTTTCTAAGCAAATCCTAATCCCCTTCCTAAACATGTGAACAACTTTAAGCAAGGGTTAGGACTTGCTAACCTAAGCCAAAGTCAAAATATCTACTTTATCCTCTTCCATCCCCATCCAAGAGCATTAATGGCTCTTACATGCCATTAATGACTCGTACATCCCCCTTTATGACTCTTACATCCCTCTTACATACTCAACCTCCCTCATTACTCCCTTTGACCAACCCTTATCCTATCCTCTCACACTCATCCTCCTTGTGACAAGTGTCACCTCCTTATTGGCCCTAAACAAGCACAATCCTTGTGCTTCCCTTTGAATGTATCTCAACCCACCTTCACCATCATTACATCCTTATATCCTAACCATCCATTTCACTACTCCTTGGCCTATAAATAGAACCCTCTCCCTTCACAACTATCATCCACTTTTCAAGCAAAGTTATAATGCTATTTTGAGAGCCTAAAAACTAGCAAAATACCATCATAATGTTGAAACCCCTCCATACCTCCATTTTTGAAACCCCCATCAACACACACATTTGATAATCACCCATCCACTTGAAGCTTGAGTAGACCATGAGCATACATCCCCTCTCATTAGGGACATAACTTCATCATCATAAGAAGTACTTGAGGAGTTTACCATCCTTGGTCTACTTTCCTCCATATTATCTTCTTCGTTCCTATCTTAAGTGTTAGCTTGTTTAGTTGTGTGAATGCTCTTGTTAGTATTAGTATTCCTTTTACACTAACTAGATTAGGTGATACATTTTGGCACGCCTAGTGGGACACTGCATTTGGATCACTATAATCATGTTTTTTTAATTTTTATGATGAACTAACCAAACTAACATTTTGTGCTTGTGGGTGTGTGCAGGTGGTTTGCTAATATTTTTGTAGCTACATAGGTCTCTCATTGGAAATCGTGCTCCCAGCCATATAATCAATTTTTTCTTTAGCACACTTCAAAATCCACTTTGTTCATGATCCCACCACCCCAAGAATGTGAACCCATGACAATAGGATTGAAGCCATAAACTAGCAAGGACAAAAACCCATGAAAGTGAGATCACCATTTACCTCAAACCTTCATCATCACGTGTCATAAAAATAGCCCCTGCATTCTTGCCGACCCTATCCCTATGGGAACGTCAGTCTTTGCCAGTTGGATCACAACAAAATACTAGTAGGAATGCATCATCTTATTAGTCAACCCCCAAAAACTCACTTTTCCTATTGTTAGTCAAACTTGCCAACACACCTTTCCATAAGAATTCTCCTTCAAGAACCCGCTAGATCACCTTTTCATGAGATTTCTCTATGTCATTTTATCCCATGGCTTGCTTTTCCTACACTTTTCACTAGTTCCCGTACATCAATCTTGCAAGCTTTAACCATGTTCCTATGCCTCTAGGATTGCTACCTAAACCTGCGAGTTTGTGGCTTTGACTTTTTTGCAGTAAATTCTGATATTTCTCTATTACAGGTATTTTTTGGAGCAGAACACTAACTAGTTTCTTGTAGGTTTTGTCACCATAACTATGTTTTAAGGCTTAAAATTGAACAAATCTTACTTTTTCATGGAATTAATGACTATGCCTTTAGGGAAATTTTTTTATTGGAATGCTTGAATAGCTTAAGTAAATAATACACTCTTGAATGACAAGTGCTTAAAATTGAACCAATGTGATGAACACTTTATTTAAGGTGTAAATGAACATTATATGTAAATACTTTGATTTTGGGGCTTAAAATAAATCCATCAAATCTTGAATTCCTTAAAGATAAACTCGCTCTTAGTCCCTCCTTTTTAAAGCTTTCTCGATCAATTTACTTTTGTTGACTTGATTTTCCTTTGTTGTCGATCATTGTAAAGTTGGAAATGAACAAATTGAATGTTAAGTTCACACGTATCTTTAGAAACTAATTTGTTAGGATACACTAAAGCATCCAAATATAAATGAACCAAGTGTCTTGCGTGTTCTAAAGATTGTGCCCTCTAGCAAATTTGTTTCTTCTCTATTTCCTACATCTTAAGACCTTAAAATATGTGATGCATGTACCAAAAGTTGTTAGCAAGAACATCCACAACAACCTAGAAGTGCTTCTAGCAAGTTCATCCACCTTTGGGAAGCACTTCCCCTTTGGTGAGAAGCTCAAACCGATAAAAAGTTTGGCCAGTATATAAATGAGGGGAAATGTAAACTTTCTTGCTCTATCAACCAAGTTTGGGCAGTGTGTTTCTGGGGGTCGACTGAGGTGGGGAAACTTTTCCATGATTTCAGCATGTTTGGAATAGATTCTTAAGTGGATCACATACATAAAAACCATTTGGTGAGATTCCATAGACCCATTTACAACCCTTTTAGTCAAATTTTCTCAATTTTATCCATGGTATGTTCATTCAAAATGCAAGGGAAACAACATCCCTCAAGATTACTCACCATTGTGCTCCCTTGGTAGAGGCATAACACCACTTGGGTTTCATCTCCAAGGGTTGTTGTTCCCACAGAAGGGGAACTTCTACTTTCCATGCCTTGAAAATTTTTTGATGTGTATCATTTTTTGATCGACTCCCTTATCAACTCACCTCTTTAATTAGAGGCACATATTGCACTAGACTCAGGATGCACCAAGTTGTGGGCCCTTGAATAGCATATTGCAACCAAAAAATTTGACCTTAGGGATAAAGTGTGTGTTTGAATTGTCTTATTTGTGCTCAATACCTATGAAAAATATTTGTAAAACATACACAATTCTATGGTTATTATCAAATCCTTTTGCTAAAGAGATCATTTTTTTGTCTTTCTAAAAGTTGCTTTGTCCTTTGAGAAGTAGTTTGCTCATAAATCCCTCACATCAGAAGAATCCCATTTTTGTTATTTCAAAAAGTAGTTGTTAGCAAGTCCATTCACAACAACTTTTGTCTCATTGGTTCAACTTTCCCTTGTCCAAAGTTATACTTGTTCCCTCAAAAAACAAACCACTCAGCAAGTCCTAGTTACAAGTCCTCTTTTTCCTTAGTCCAAAGTTTATCCTCTTTTCAAAAATATCCTTGTTACTTCTCCTACTTGACCAAAAATAGCACAATTTTGTCTTTGAAAGACCCCATCTTTTCATATTTAAAAACAAGCAATTGTTAGCAAGTGCATTTGCAACAATGTTTTGTCTCCTTGGTTTATCCTTACCTTTTCCAAAACTATACTTTTTATCTCAAAACCACACTACCTAGAAAAATCCAGTTGCAAAAAAATCTTTTTTCATTAGTCCAAAAGTTTTCTCTTTCCAAAGTATCATTGTTACTTACCCTACTTGACCGAAAACAATACTTTTGTCTTCAAAACAAGTGCTCCTTACTCTTGACTAAAAGATTGTTAGCGAGTTCATTCGCAACAAATCCTAAAGTCTAGTTTTTCCCACTTCACTCAACCTTACCATTTCTAAAAACTTAGCTATTCTTCAATTGCTTTATGTTTCCAACCCAAGGTTAAAAGGTATAATTAGTGTAGTTACTACCTATAAAACCACACAGTTGTGATCAAATCTCTTAGAGTTATCTCATGTCAAGCCAAACCAAACGCAAGTTCAAAAAAGCTAAACTTTCACAAATACCTGTTTAGAAGGAGATAGAAGCAGAACACAAGAAATATATCCCCAACCCAAGGATTGCCAATCTAGACCAAATTGAGAAAGATGACACCAACATAGCATTACAAATTGAGTGGGATTACAAAATTTAGAACCTAACTCTCTGATGAGGTGTCAACTGATAGCCTTATCAACAACTCTAGTGTTACTTGTAACTCTGATTAGGTCCCTCTTTTTCCACACACACTTGTGCACTTATCTCCTCATAGATTTAGTCTTTCATGTCAAACCACTATCCGATACAAGAATTTAAACTAGGATCACCTCCTCCCATTCTCACATCAACCTTGGTTTTAAAAAAAATCCTCCACATGCATCATTAATACCTAGCATCTTTCATCATCTACTCACCTACTTAGAAGCATCTAGCATCATTTCATCAAAGGCTTTATTTCCCTAAAGAGAATTTCCTATCTATCTCACCATCATAGTTATCCTTGAAACTAAGCATTTTCTTAGATAGGTTGTCACTTGTGTCTCATATCACCTTAAGCCAAAGGTTGCGTACACAATTGTTCCTTCTTTATCTTCTAAAAATAGACATTAGGCTTCTTTTGGGTTTGATACCAACATCATATTTTTAAGATCACACTTAAGGGAATCACAAACTCCTTCACATAGTACCATATCATTTAGTTTCCTAACTTATCATCTATACTTAATATCCTCATTCTTGCATTTTTTAGAGAAATTTATCCTTTCGTGCCACCTACTACACATTTTGGTAAGAACACACAGAAAAAGAAGGACATGGATCCTAGTCATAATAGTAACACAAATCAGGCTCAACCATACCATGTAGTTTCCATGACGCCACCAGACCCACCATCAAAAATCCTAAAAGAGACAGGTTCTTCCATAGATATTAATGCTTTCATGAACCAACCTAGCCATGCCACCATTGTTAATGCCATCACAGATTGAAATAAGGAAACCAGCATGGAAAATTTCTTAAGGGACAATGTTAGTGCCTTTGAGTTTGGATGCCCACCACCTACCAACATTATAGATCCTACACACCCTCTATTTGGATGGCAAACACCATCCACAGGGTCTTCTATCGCCCAGGATCCTTTCTCTTTACCCAACAGTGGTCACCAACTACCTCAGACAGAACCAATAGAGCCAAATATCCCCTCAACCTAGGTGACTAATCCTATTCCACAAAACACTGATCCCATCCTCACTCAACCTTTAGTACATACTACATCTCAACCAACCCTAAGTGTATCATCTGTATCTACTTCCATCACCTATCACCTAGTTTCACAAAATCTCCCTAAAGCATCCAACAACAATGCATTTTTCTTCCCATCTCACAACACATCTAATCTATTTACTATCAGAATGTCTCCACTAGGGTCAAATACCTCATCTTCCATCCCACCCAATATCACTATCAATCCCTTTGTTATTAGCACAAGTACTTCTGCATCATTTCCTTTAGGACCTTGGAGTGTTGCTATGACACACGAGCTTGCCACTAGGCTCCCTTTCAACATTGCATCCATAACCATGCCTTAGTCACTTCCATCTCTCACTGCACAAGTTTATTCACTACCATCTCTCACCAAATTTTTTTTTATGCCACCATTAGGCAATAGCCAAATCACCCCTCCACTATAATTCCTTCCTACGAACACTCTACCTTAGATTAATTACCTTGCACTTGTTCATAATTAGTTGCTCTCTCAAGCAGGAGCACAACCAACCTATATTGGGTAAGGTATATATTCTCAAAGCATGGCTTAGGCATTACCAACATTACCACCCTTTTAGTTGCAATCATCATGCCAACAATATGCTCAGGTATCCACTTAGAATTATCTAGTAGGGCAACAACCTCATACTTACTAGCCCCATCCATAGTCTACCCAATAGATGCAACAATATACATAAACTATATTCCAACAACCCATAGCTTCCATCCCACTAGTTATAAACCCTATTTTTCCACAACCACCATATGGTAGTCAGGGTGTCCTATATCAACCTTCAAACTCTGCTACATATCCCACACTAGGGGCATATAGATCAAAAGCATCTACTCCCCCACCTATAAACTCTAAATGGGAGGAAATGAAAAATTCTCTCAAGGCCCTCAAAGATGGGACATACTCCAAAACTTTTAAATTTGAAAATGATTTCTCATATCCATTTGACAAAACCATCACAATGACACCATTTCCTAAACACTTTGAGATCCCCAAGTTTGATAAATTTAGAGGGAAAAGTGATCCAGTCATGCATGTCAAAGAATTCTATATGAATTTCCAAGAAGTGGCCTATAATGATATATTCCTCATGCAATTTTTTTCGAAAAGCTTAGGCAGACTAGCCCTAGAGTGGTTCTATTGTATCCCCTAGGGTACCATTAAAACCTTCGCTGATCTTTCTGAAGCCTTTGTGGCTCAATATGCTCATGTTGTTGAAACCGAGTTATCTCTATTAGACTTAGTTCATACCAAGCAAAAAGGAGGAGAAAGCCTTGTAGAATACTTACAATGTTGGCAAACCTTCACAACTAGGATCTCATGTACCATCTAAGAATGTCACCTTGTCAAAATGTTCATAAGTAATGCACATCCTAGTCTTGACCATCACATGGTTATGAACTATTTAAAAACATACAAAGACATTAAGGAAAAAGGGATGGGAATTGAACAAGGGCTCATCAAGGATGGTGTCATTAAAATTTACAAAGAAAATACCTAAGATTGAGGCCCAAGCAATGAAAAAACATGGTATTGGAACAAAAACAAAAACACGGTGATAGATGGCATCACTAACACTTGACATGTCAATATCATTGGTGCAGCTACCAACACAACTACCATATTTTGTCAACAACAACCTTACCTGCAACAAACACGAATCTATTAGCATCCCCCTATGCAAAATAATCAACACAATGTCTAATTATCTAGCCATCACAATCAAACTAATGCTAACACCTTTTCAACTAGACATAAACCATGTATTCAGAGACAACCTCATGCGTATACCCCACTAGGGGAGCCTCTTGATGCAATATTTGAAAAACTAGCCAAGGATAATCTTGTTCACTATCTACAGACATAACTCCTAGAACCTACTCAGTCTAGAGCATCCTGGTATAAAGAAAATGAGTTCTAAAAATTCCCTCATGTCAAAGGCCATACCACCCTCAAATGCATGAAACTCAAGGATTATGTCCAAGACCTTATTGACCAAAAAGAAATCATAGTAGGTGGACAAGCCTCACCCAATGCAGGGTTAATGATATATCAAAATGCTTTTCCTCCTCATAACAAAAACATAGGAAAAGAACCTACAAACACTCTTGCCAACAAACCCAAAAATGTTGAAAATAAACAAGGTGATAATTGATATAAGTCTCAAAACTATACCTCTACATACTTTGACTATGGGAGCCTTATTGGTTGAATATCACAGGTTGAGCCATCTATCAATGTTATAAACATCAAAGACCCAGATACCCAATGTGCAGTTACTACTTGCCAAGCTTGATTTAGTATAGCTAGCCCATTCATATCTACACCACCAAGGCCACCTCCATCAAGCATACCTTCAATAGGATGACCCACATTTGGAGCATAATATAATATCTTGGAACACCTTGGAAACATGCTAGCTTAGATTTCTATTCTAGATCTCTTATGAACAAGCCCACTTTTTCAAGAGATCCTTGATAGTACTCTCCAAGAGTCACACATTCCCACTGACATCAATGCCATTGAGTTTCATAAGTTGTTTGGCCATCTTTCCACATCATGTGCTTTTTCCTTCAAGATCTCTAATATCCCAATAGTTGAACCTGATCATATACTTCCACTTCGCATAGCTGTCATGGTTTTTAACTTTGTAGTCAAATGGGTCATGATAGATAATGGATACACTAAATATATGTAATTTAAAATTCATCAAATATGTATGATAAATTGAGGTAGATATTATTAATGAGGTGATTACCATCAAGGCATATGACAACTTGGAGTGCACCACTGAAGGAACTGTCTTCCTCCCTCTCAGAGTTGACCCAACCACTTAAGAAATAGTTTGTCATGTAGTTGATCTTAGCCTTTCATACAACATCCTCCTTGGCTAGCCCTCGATTCATGCCATGAAGGCCATTCCATCCACATACCATTAGTGCATCAAATTCATTCATAATGGCACTGAGATAACCATTCACATAGATCTTGAACCCTTTTCTTATTGCAATGCAGTTGAAGCTTCATACACCAACCATTGTCCTAGAATCAAAATTGGCCACACCATAGCCAATTCCTCTGGCACCTACCATGATTTGTATATCATTTTAGCCTCCACCCTTTCCATAGTTAAGATCAACTACCAAGGTTGCAGCGAATACAATCTCATAGATGCTTTTGCTGTCGGCACTCTACCACTTGATCCGTATACTCAAGGACACCTGAGACATCAAGGGCCAAGGCTAGATACCACCTCTCAACTTAGAAAAATGGGCCCTACCACATTTATCACCAATGATATCCTCAATGGAGATGAAACTACTCTGGACATTAACACATGGCTATACAAAGAGCCACCTCTAAAAGGTAAAGAATTACTTGATCACCTTAAAAAAAAGTACCCATGGTCACATTGCCTTGCCACTGAACAATGGGATTATCAAGGAGGTGGTCTAGGCCATTTGGAATCATGTATTAGGTAGCCTATAGAAGCATACCTAGAAAATAAAAGAAAGGGGTTAGGCTATGGACTCCCTGTAACTGGGGGCACTACAAAAGAAGGCCATGCCTTCACAAACATCCAAACTAGTCTTGTTGAGGTTGAAGACATTCTTGAGGAAGTAGAAAAGAAATTGTATGATAATATTTTCCTTGAAAAATTTATCTTAAGAGCCTATATGCTCTACCAATTATCCCTAAATCTTATAGACCTACCACTCACTCACCTCGAACTCATTGATTGGGACCAACCAAGTGTTATCCATGTTGAAAAATTCTCTACCATGCACGTGCTCCTTAAGTTCATGGGGGTAGAAACACAACATAAGCAACTGCCACCATCATCAACATATGTTTACAAACTAGATCCAGTAGGATACTTTGGGGAGGAGGAAATCTCTAGTTGCAAAATTGAGTTGAAAAAAATAACAAAAAAGAAAAAAAGAAAAAGAAAACCATCTTCTGGTGAAAAATCCTCTGGGGCACCATTGGATGATTCAAAAAATGAAAAAAAAGATAAAGGATGTATCTGATGGTGAAAAACTCTTAGAGGTGCCCGAGGATGGAGATTTTATCCTTCCCCCATAGGATCATCAGCCTCCCATATCTTCAATATTGACAAAGGAAACTAGACCAATCAATATTAGTCTGATTGAGATACCACATATCACATATATCACAACATCTCTACCACCTGAGCAGGTGGATCTTCTCATTGAAGTCCATGAAAATGTTGGTCTCTTTCCATGGTCATATCAAGAGATGCCAGGGTTTGACCCCAAGTTAGTAGTACACCATTTGGTTGTGGATCCAAGGGCCAAACTTGTCAAGCAAAAGCTCCATAAGGTGCACCCCAAAGTTGCTTTGTTGCTTAAGGTGGAGTTAGAAAAATTGCTAGAGGAAAAAATCATTTGTCCAATTGACCATTCTGAATGGATTTCCAACAGGGTACCTATTACAAAACCCTCTAGTGATATTAGAATTTGCATAGACTTCAAAGATCTCAACAAAGCTTGTCTGAAGGATGATTTCTCATTACCAAATATAGACATGATTGTTGATCTCACTATAGGCCATGAGATCTTATCACTCATGGATGGTTTCTCTGGATACAACTAGATTCAAATAGTAGAGGAAGACCAACACAAGCCAACATTTATTACACCTTGGGGAACATTCTATTATAACATGAAGCCATTTGGGCTAAAGAACACTAAGGAAACATATCAACATACCATGATGGTCATCTTCCATGACCTAATCCATAAGACTCTTGAAGATTATGTAGATGATATTTTAGTCAAATCTCTTAATTCCCTTGATCACTTATCTCATCTTGAGGAAGTGTTTGATCGATTGGCTAAATATTGTCTCATGCTCAATCCTAAGAAATGTGTCTTTGGTGTTACTTTGGGAAAGCTCCTGGGATTCATTGTATCACAACATGGTATCAAGATTGATCCTAAAAAGGTCAAGGCCATCATGGATATGGTCCCTCCTAAGACACTCAAGCACCTTCATTCTCTTCAGGGGAAACTTCAATTAGTCAGATGATTCATCTCCCAGCCCACTGATCAATGCCAATTGTTTACATATCTACTCAAAAAGGATCAAAACTTTAGATGGGACCTTGCTTTCCAATGTAACTCTGAGCTCATCAAGAAATACTTGGCTAACCCACCTATTTTGGTTCCTCCAATTGTAGGGCATCCGCTCATATTATACATTACAACTACTCCCACAACACTAGGTGCTCTTCTAGCTCAACTTGATGATACAAGAAAGGAAAGGGCTATTTACTACATCAGTCATACCTTAGTGGGATATGAGCTCAATTACACACCAATTGAAAAGGCTTGCTTAGCTATGATATTTTCCACTTAGAAGTTGTGTCATTATATGTTGAGCCACACTATGTTACTAATATCTAAAATTGATCTATTAAAATATATGTTATCTCACACAGTACTCACAGGGTGCTTGGCTAAATGGGTCTTGCTTCTTAGTGAATCTAACATCCAATATTTTGATAGAAAGGCCATCAAAGGCCAAGCTATTGTAGATCACTTGGTAGATGCACCCTCAGTTGTAGACCACCCTCTCATTATGGAATTTCCAGATGAACACATCTGTTTGATAGAAGAACAACCATCTTGGAAGTTATACTTTGATGGCTCTTACACATCCCATGGCTCTAACTCTAGCATACTCTTGGTCACACCTCAAGGAGATTACATTCCTAAATCTTTCAAACTACAGTTTCAGTGTACCAATAACATCTTATAGCATGAGGCCCTTGTTTTAGGGCTCAAAATAGCCATTGAATGGAATATCATGGAGCTACAAGTCTATGGAGATTCTCAACTTATCATCAAACAATCCATGAATGAATATTAGACCAAGGATGACAAGCTACTACCTTACAAAGAGTTGGTTGATCAATTAAAGGAACATTTTACTCAACTTCAATTCACACAAATACCTAGACTGCAAAATAAGGCAGCAGATGCCATGGCCACTATTGGATCCCTTTTGGAAATACTATGTGAGGCTACACAATATGAATGCTTGGTGGAGTAGCTACATGAGCCTGCATATGAGAATGATGAGTCAATAGGGGTATTCATCCTGGTTGGTTCCCAATCCCCATGGTACCACAAAATTCATGCTTACCTACTAAATGATATCATATCTCCCCATCTCATATGAACCCAATGCCAGAACCTTATTCATAAAGCTTCCCATTATACTATCATTACGCAAACCCTATATCATCATGGTTACCATGATACTCTCTCTCAATGTCTAGACCAAAATGAGGCTACAATGGCTCTCAAGGAGTTACACACCAAACTTTGTAGTGCTCACATGAGTGGGATAGTTCTAGCTAATCAAATCCTTCGAGCTAGGTATTATTGGCCTACTCTAGAGCACAATGCATGTGAATTTATGAAATGATGTTTACCCTGTCAACAACATGCTAATCTAATCCAAGCCCCAACTCAAGAATTTCAACCTATCACACCACCATGTTCTTTTTCCTATTGGGGGTTTGACCTTGTTGGTGTTATCAAACCTCTCTCTTTAGAAGGACACAAGTGGATAATCACCACCACCAATTATTTCACTAAGTGGGTAGAAGTAGTACCCCTTGTCACTACCATAGAAGTTTAGGTGTCAAAATTTATCCTATATCATATCATATGTCACTTTGGCATCCCAACTACCATTTTTACTGACCATGGAAGTAATTTTGAAAATCTCAATATGGAGGAATTGTGCACTTCCCTTCATATCCATCACAATTTTTCTAGCCCATACTTCCCACAAGGTAACAATTAGGAAGAGGCAACTAATAACACCCTACTTAAAATCTTAAAGAAAGTTGTCAATGGTTCCAGCCATGATTCGCATTTACAAATCAATCCTACCCTATGGGCATACCGCACCTCATTCTGTACATCCATCAACACAACCCCATACTCCTTGGTTTGTGGAGCTGAAGAAATATTACCTATTGAGGTTGAACTCCCATCCCTTTGCATTTCTTTATGGGGTCAGATATCAGATGAAGATTATAGAGTTGCTTGACTTACCTAGCTTGATTTACTTGATGAAAAAAGGAAACAAGCCTATGACCACCTCATGGTCTACCAAAATAACCTCAAGAACAATTTCAACAAGAAGGTCCATTCATGCCACTTTCAAGAAGGATACGTGGTCCTCAAAGAAAACATGAAGGTTTAGACTGACTGAGGAAAGAAAGACAAGTTTGAGCCCACATGGCTTGGTCCTTATGTGGTCACAACATCTATCGGCTCAGGGGCCTATCAACTATCTACACTTGAAGGTGAAGTCTTGAATGATCCTACCAACATCATTCACCTGAAGAAGTTCACCCCTAAAAACAAAATTCTCAATAAAAAATAAGTAAAGAAAAACAAGTATCCAATGGTGAAAACTTGGAAATTCAAGCACCTTGGATAGGTAACCTTATGAAAACCTAGTAATTAGGTGCTAGGTTTACTTAGCCTTTTTATTATCTATCAATGATGTGCATCTCCCCCATTGCCACTCCATACCTCATCACCCATCTCCTCATTTTTTTAGGGTGTTCCTCGTAGTTTCACTTTCATACCCCCAAACCAACTCATGACATTTTCTTTTAGTCTCCATCACTTTGCAGCACCCCACCTAGATCTTGTATCATATCTACAGTTTGTATAGCTACCCTACCATTGTACTCTACCACATGTACCATCTCAGGTGTATTTAATCCTTGTACTCTACATATCCTATTAGGTGTAACTTATCCTTTGTATCACTTATATGTATCATATCCTTGTGACAACAGTAATGGCATATATACCATATCCTTGTAAAAATAGTCATATCTTGTGTACCATATCCTTGTACCAACAATAGTATCCTATGTATCATAATCTTGTAAATATAACATTATCCTAATCCTTGTAGCAATAGTTGTACTTTATGTATCATGCCCTTGTAGCAATAACTGTATTACAACAATGCTATCCCCTCATCTTGAGCTTTCCTCCTTTGTACACATACACACTACTGTATTTTGTCATATGTTCTAGAGTCCCCATTCATTGTGTAGTCATGCTTGTACATATTGTTTAGGTCTTATTGTGACACCCCATGTCCCTAGCTTGTCATCTGTAGAAAAAAAAATCATTGTCCCTTTTTGTCAGTATCCTAAACGTCCTATCAGTAAGTCCTTTCAAAATGTTTCTTCCTTATATTCAGCTAGTTAGTATCTGATCATCCCGATCTTTTTAGCAAAAGGTTACTTTTTCACACATTTTTTCTTTCTTCTAATCTTTGGTTTTTGTATATTTTGACTCATTGCTTCCACATGGTTTTAGTTGTTCCCTCCTCAAGGTCACCATGGTCTTTTAATATCATGGTGTGCTTTGACTGGGGCAACTCAAAGGCATGGTTGTTGACCATGGTCCTTTTCTTCTTGTGAGTCAATCAAATAACACCCTTGCATATTCCAAACATGTTTTCACTAATGATCACATGATGCACTTGGGTGATATTGTTTGCTTGTGGATCACCCAACATTGTTTCCACACTGATCTCTCTAGGACTCATGTGTGATGTTGGGGCAATCCTTGTGTGCTTGTTTGAGTCAGACCTATGTAATATTGGGGAAATGGCCTTGCCATTCTTAGTAACCTTGGTAGATCCCTAATATTCCTATATCAAATAAATTGCTCACACTACATTATGGTACTTCTTCGTGAAGTACCTCACTCTAAAAGATTCCAATATATCCCCTCACTCTCACCATTTTCTCCCATACAAACACTCACATTATCATATCCCCCCTAGGCACATCCATCCTCACCCTCTCCTCCTCGCTCCCTCATAACTCTTATCCCCCCAACCTAACCTTTCCCCACCATCCCAATTCCCTACTCAATCCCACTCACTTGATCCTTCTACAAATCCTATCTAAAGTTGCACATATTGCTCCTCCCCCTTGCCTATGGTCATTACCAATTAGTGATATGCTTTAACCATTCACTTCCCCATCCCCCCACATATTTTTCCTATTACTCTTCTTACCTTACCTATCATCATCAAAATCCATTCCTACATCCCTTCAAACCCCTTATCCTACTCTCTTTTGCTACCCTCTTCATTTACATCACTTATCTCTCTCAACCTCTAGCTCTTTCTAGTATCATAATCTTTCAATTCCATTTTCTTCTCATCAAACATGGCATTGTCTTCATTGTCCTACTCTCACAAATTCTCATCCCTTAAACTAAGGTTTCACCACCACCCTCATATGATCCTTATCATAAGTCACCATCCTAGCTCTATGTCCACTATCCTCCTAACTATGAGTTTGTTGGTCAATCATTTTCCAACATCCTCCTCCTTAGAGTCAATATCTCCTATGTTTTACGATCATTTTTATCATCGATCATTATCTTAGTTTTAATTTTTGGTTATCCTATACCATCATCATAAATTTTCATATATCTCATTGCCGCCCTCATTATTTATTTCTATTTTTTTTATCTCGACATCCTAGACTTTAGCATGTTGTATTATCATAGATTGCATTCATTTACTCTTATCATAATTTGGAATTTCTCTTACCATATGTCCCCATCATAAAATTTAGATCTTTTATCCACTGATAGATATCCTCATACTCTGTAATTCACTCCGCATATGTTATCCTCACAACATTTAGATTAGTTATCACATTCATCTTTAGTTTTTATTCATTTTAAATCTGTGATTCATCTTTAGTTTGTATTCATTTTAAATATGTGATTCATCTTTAGTTTGTGTTCATTTTAAATCTATGATTCATCTTTAGTTTGTGTTCATTTTAAATTTGTGACTCATCTGTAGTTTGTGTTCATTTTAAATTTGTGACTCATCTTCAGTTTGTGTTCATTTTAAATCTATGACTCATCTTTAGTTTGTGTTCATTTTAAATATGTGACTCATCTTTAGTTTGTGTTTATTTTAAATCTGTGACTCATCTTTAGTTTGTGTTCATTTTAAATCTGTGACTCATCTTTAGTTTGTGTTCATTTTAAATTTGTGATTCATCTTTTAGTTTTTGTTCATTTTAAATCTATGATTAATCTTTTAGTTTGTATTCATTTAAATTTGTAATTCATCTTTAGTTCGTATTCATTTTAAATCAATGATTCATCATTAGTTTTTGTTCATTTTAAATTTTTGATTCATCTTTAGTTTGTGTTCATTTTAAATCTGTGATTCATCTTTAGTTTATGTTTATTTTAAATCAATGCCACCCTCATAAAACCCATATTCACTTTATCTTTATTTATGTTCATTTAAAAACTCAGTATAAACATACTCATCATCATAAACATCATATCAGTACTATTAAAATGAAATCACATCATCAAAATTACATCAAAGCACATCACATCATATCTGCACTATCATAGCAAATCACATCCCGCACTCTCAAAGAAAATCACATCATATCAATAGTATCATAGCAAATCACATCTTGCAGTATCAAAGCAAATCACATCATCTCAAACCTATCAAAACAAATCACATCCTATGCTATCAGAACAAGTCTTGTCCTCAAAATGCATCCTATCCTACATCAAAAACTATTAGCAATATCATATCTTTCATCAAACATCACATCTTGCATACAAACACATCAGTCTCTCATCTATAGCTAAACATATATAAAACTCACATCATAACCATACTCATGCAATCATAAGTCCATACATACATATCCCACCCCAAAGAATGATCCACTCTATATATATCACTCATCCACAAAGAATAAATGAATACATACCCCTCCTAAAAAATCCCATAGTCCATCAAAGTCCAAATATACAGTATCCATATCATACATATAACTACAACGGGTGTGTGCCCATAAAAAAAAAATCTAAATCTATCGATACATCCAACAAAATGTTAATCATACAAGTATACCCAACATATCACTAGTCTCCCTCATATGTTGCCTCCTCCTCTAGACCCTCATTTATGTCTCTTGGCCACTGGTACCACTGGTGGTGGAGGTGATGGCCTCATCTATCCTCCTCTTGTACCCAAGCTCTCCACCTCATCCCTCCTCCCACTCATTCCCATGCATTTCCTCTAGCTTTATCTTATCCTATGACTTTTCCCTATGCCCTGAGACCTGCCTATCCTCTCAGAGCCCCCAGTGCTCCATCTGCTCTCCCCCCCACCTTGTATACTTGTGTG
Source organism: Cupressus sempervirens (assembly GCA_028749045.1). NCBI lineage: Eukaryota > Viridiplantae > Streptophyta > Pinopsida > Cupressales > Cupressaceae > Cupressus > Cupressus sempervirens. The sequence continues at coordinate 518,660,288 of CM053789.1, forward strand.
GGTCCTAACTATCCCTGACTGTGTTGACCATCTATAATGCTCTATTTGGTTTGCTAGGACCATTGCATGGTACCTCCCCTAATAGAATCCTTCTTTCTCTCAACTCCTCCACCTCTCCCCATAGTCTCCTCAACTCCTCCATCCCTCCACCCACCACCATCTACACTCTCAGAGTCACCACCTCCACCACTAGTCTATCCTGCTCCTGTTGAATGGCATCCAGTCTCACATGTATTGCTTGCCTCTCCAGGCTAACCACATCTAACCTCCCCTCCATCTACCCAACCTTCACCTGTAGTCTCCCTACCTCTATCCCTACCTTGTCCACTTGGCCCTTTGCCACATCTCACTCGTAGTGGAGCTGATCCTACTCTATCATGAGCTGATCTCTCTCCTACTATGTATCTTGTAGTAGCTAGCTAGTGGCATCATGGGTTTGCTACAATGATGTGTATTGGGTTGTCTATCCATCATCCCCTCCCCCTACAAATGACCCACCTCAACCACTCCTTACTGGCCTCTATGGCCTTTGCTCCCCCTCCCCCTATGGTCTCCTCTCCTCCACTGCCCCCTCCCCTCCTCTCTTTGGCTCTACCTCTCTCTCCTCTCCTCTCTTTGGTTATACCCCTCTCTCCTCCTACCTCCCTACCCTTTGCCTCTGTCCCACTGGCCCGTCCTTCTGTGCTACAACCTTTGCCCACTATTGTAGTCCTCTTGCTACATATCTACCCTATCTAGCTACCCAGGCTAACTCCCCTGCCACCATGGATGCTTGGTCACCTGTACCCAGCCTACCAGTCTCGACCGTTGAAACTAGTCTCGGTACTCTTATGTGGAGCCTACATCCACTGCCCTGCCAAATCAATCCCACTATTGTGGCTCTAGCTCCCACCAAGCCCAAAGTAACCCCTCCCTCTGTAGTGTTGGCCTATACATAGTCACTAGCTCTTGAGTTACTCTCTGGTACCAGTTCAGCTCTCTTGGAGCCACCTAGAACCATCCAAACTACTAAAAGGCCCTATCTGGTTAGTACTGCTCTGTGATGTACTCCCACCATCCAAAAATGAAGCATGGCAATATCATTTATGGTAACTAATGACCCTCATTTTCCCATAGTCCTAGACCCATATATGGTCTCCATACCACTGCCCTAATCTCATCAATCTGGACTCTCTAGTAGTCCACATCATCTGTATGGTAATAGGTCAATGACCTCCCCAACTGTATGCCACTAGCTCCTTTGCCTGCCTATCCCTCTGACCAATCAGCCTAAATACCACAATGTGCTCCCATGCCCATACATGTAATAAGGCGGGGAACCTTATACTCCTCCCTTGTTGGTTGACCTCCTGATACACAACCTAGTGTAAATACCGATACAAGTCTGCTAACATCAACAATCCCTAAGTCGCTAGGACTCCTACATCTACTATCCATATGATAATTGGTATCAGTGCCAACATCACTCCTGTCCCACCTGTATCTGGGGAAATGTACCTCGATACTAGCCGACATACATAGAAGTAAATCTATTTCTTTGACGCTACTTGATCTAAATGCTCATCCAGCACAAACTGTCCTCTCCAAATTTGGAATGGTACATCTGGCGCTACAAGCCCTTGTACTATAGCCTCTACTGTTATGTCTCTCATCACCATCACTAGCGTCCCTCACACTAGTAATCTAAAAATCCTCTATATGTCCTCTAGTGTCATCGTCATCTCTCCTGTAGGCAAGTGGAATGTGCCTGTCTTGTTGCACCACCTCTCACACAATGTTGTCACTATGGCCATATAAGTGCATGTGTGGGGTAGCCTCACTGAATATCCCATACCAATATCCTTGATCCTCTCCTAATATGCTACCATCAGTTGATCTCCTACATGTAATATGATTGCTTATCACTCACATGACACTAGAACGTCTAGCGATCATTGCACATTGAAACCAATCACACATCAATATTCATTTGCATGCTTTGCCTACCCTAGCTTTCCACCAATTCCCCTATCAAACCTCCTATTTTGTCTACACTTTTTCCCTAAACCTACATTCTTGAAAACATGTTCCCATGAGTCTTTGAACCTCGTGATCCCATACAGCTATGTTCTTTTGGGATTGCTCTTTGACTTTTTCCCCTCTTAGCCTATTTGACCCATAATCTCGCACGTGTTCTCACACAAGCTTACCTTGGTGATCTCATGGACCCATGTTCTCGTGAGATTGCATTTGTAGTTTTCTCTCCTAGTCAAACCCTATCCCATTTCTACGTTGACCTCATCCTTGATTTGAGATTGTGTTCCCACAGATATATTTGTGTTTTTCCTGGCGGGTGTGTGATCCCACTCATTTACCCTTAATCTCGCATAAACTTTCTTTCCCAAATTAGTGATACCACAAAGTCTAGTTATCAAGCCCTTTGTGTACCTTGCCCCTAGCTATTCTTGTGGGATTGCATTTCCTCATTTGCAAGAATGCTCTAAACTAATCAAAAATAAAAAATACCAGAAAGGTTTTTGACCCTATTGAATAATCTAGCATTAGTCACACTCATACTCATCACACCACGTCTGATCAATGCTTAGGTCGTCCAATCAAAGCCATCGTCTCATCCAAATTAGAGCTCGCAATAACAATATGTCCTCATCCATATGAAAGCAAATAAACCTTTCTAGCCCCATTCCAACCCATTATAGGCCCCCTCGGATGTCCTATCTTCCTCTATGACTCCTCTAGAAACCTCCTTTTTCCCCATGCCATTCTTCTTATTGCCATTTGCTCTCTTTTTTATGTTCTTTTAACTCTTCCATATCCTCTTGTACCCCTGACTTATTGCAACATTCTTAAAAAGTTGTCGTGCCTCATTTTCTTTCCCCACCACCTTCTTGAGGGGGTATCACCTAGTCAATTCTCTCCTCTTCTACTCAAAAATAGGGCAACCATGTTGCTTTAAATAGTCTTATTCAAATCATTTATATTTGAACTTCTTTGAAATAGTGTTGTTTCAATATTATGTCAAAGAGGGGCAAAATGTAGACACCTAAATTTGATTACAACACTAGGTAATTGTATTTAGTCATCTCTTAGGACATTACTGATTGAATATTTATTACTTGATTAGTTAATTGTCATCCCCTAGTTAATTAATTAAATTAATTAACTATAGTCCAATTGATAAAATCAAATGATAACCCAAAATCAACCTATCAATTAAAACCCTATTCCTCTATTAAATTAAATAAATTCTGAAATCTATTTAATTTAATTTCATACTCTCATTTAATTAAATATATCATTTAATAAAATATCTAAACCCCTAAATATCCTTGAAACCTACCTTTATCCCTAATCCAACCCATTCACCCATACTAACCTCACTTAATCACCTAACCAACCCATTCCATCAAAGCTAAGCCACTTGCCCCCCTAACCCCCTTTTTAAGAAAATCTTAATCCCCCTCCTAAAAATGTTCACAACTTTAAGCAAGGGTTATGACTTGCTAACCCAAGCCAAAGTCAACATATCTCCTTTATCCTCATCCATCCTCATCTAAGAGGATTAATGGCTCTTACATGCCATTAATGACTCTTACATCCCCTTTTATGACTCTTACATCTCTCTTACACACTCAACCTCCCTCATTACTCCCTTTGACCAACACTTATCCTATCCTCTCAACCTCATCCTCCTTGTGACAAGTGTCACCTCCTTATTGGCTCTAAACAAGCACAATCCTTTTGCTTCCCTTTGAGTGCATCTTAGCCCTCTGTCACCATCTTGACCATCCATTTCATTACCCCTTGGCCTATAAATGGAACCCTCTCCCTTCACAACTATCATCCACTTTTCATGCAAAGTTATAATTCTATTTTGAGAGCCTAAAAACTAGAAAAATACTATCATAATGCTGAAACCCCTCCATACCTCCATTGTTCAAACCCCCATCAATATACATATTTGATAATCACCCATCCACTTGAAGCTTGAGCACACTGTGAGCATACACACCCTCTCATCAGGGACATAGCTTCATCATCGTGAGAAGCACTTGAGGAGTTTACCATCCTTGGTCTACTTTCCTCCATATTGTCTTCTTTGGTCCTATCTTAAGTGTTAGCTTGTTTAGTTGTGTGAATGCTCTTGTTAGTATTAGTATTCCTTTTACACTAACTAGATTAGGTGATACAATCACAACTCTTAATAGGATTTTCATTACTCCTAATAGGTTTGGAATCTCCTAACAAGGATTCAAAGTCTCCTAACATGGATTAATATGTACTGGATTTTTTTATTAATGCCAAATAGGGTCCTTCCTATAACATGGAATATTATATTAGTGCATCATCTTGTGGGTACCATCCCCACTAAGCTTTTCCATCTGATCAATGTTTTCCCTAGTTAACATATCTAGTGTCATTATGTATGAGTATCTTGTTATGGTTGTTGATTGTATTAATCATATGGTTGAGGATTAATAAGTTTGAAAATTGTTGTAATAGTTGGATATTTGATTCACCCCCCCTCTTAGTTATATTGGTGGACTTTATATTCTAACAAAATTTTCCTGATTATAATTAATAATAATTATTAGAGCTCAATTTTTTTCCCTACCTATAGTTAAAAATTGGTATTAGAGTGCAATTCTCTTGGAAAATAGAAAGGTACAAGAAGGAAAGACAACTTGAAGAAGCCCTAGATGAAGCTATAGCTCAAAATGATGAACTAAAGAAGAAACTGAAAGAATTATTTGCAAAAAGAAATAACTATTGAAAAGACTACAAACAAGTCTTGGGGATCTTGGAGAACTTTCCCAAAATAGTACAAGTTCAAAAGAGATTGATGTTATAGTGGCTAATCTATTATACATAAACACTATCTTTGAAGAATATCTACAACAAGTAAAAAGGAAACTCAAAAGTGAAGCCTTAAGAATGTATGAACTACTAGAAGGAATAAAAAGTATTGAAAATGAGAAAGGAAAATTGGAAATTGATAAGAAAAAAATGGAAACATGAATTAAAGATTAAGACAATTCTATCCTTCAACTACAAGAAAATAATACACTAAATGGATACATAAGTGATACCAATGAAGAAAACCAAAATGTCATTGCTAAATATGAGAAATTGAGAAAAGAGATTTAAAAATATGTCAAATAAAGTAAAGGTAGAACATGAGGTTAATGTGAAACTTACCAAATTTGATCTAAGAATGAAATATATTTATGAACAATTGTAATGGCAAAGGAAATTAGTTAACACAACTGATCTTGGCTAAACTAATAATAGTAAATTTGAAATTGGTGAATCATCTAAAGCTACTAAAGGAAAGATGATTCAACCAAGAAATAACTAGCACAAAAAATCTACATATTACAAGTATGATAAATTAGGACATATAGCTAATGTGTGTAGAAGAAAATCATCAAATGCCTCATTAAAGACATCCTTTAACAAGTTTTTCTACAATTGATAAAAATGGATATAGAGATAGAGATTACACAATGAGAGCATCAAGTATGTCAAAAGAAAGAAGCTTCATGGATGTTTGGTCACAAGGATAAATATTAGTAGAATGGAATATTATTGAAAATGAGGACATATGGAAATAGAATGATGGTATACAAATGTGAACACAAACACATGACTGACTCATACACCATGTTATGTCTATCATAAGTAGGGTCATACAACACAAACCTACAGAAATCCACAAACTATGGAAAAAAACTATGTCAGTATTGAAATTCTAAAGAAAAATAAAAAAAATGGATGGGTTAAGAAGGAAAAGAAAAGAACGAATAACCGATAATAAATCACCAAATTTAAATCAATAAGGAATGTCTTCAAATTAAGATAGTAGAAGCCCTACCTAGGGATAGATAATAATGGAAAAATTATGATGCCTCACCTAGAGATTTGTTAGTGTAAATAATTAATTATTATTAAACTTTACTTAAATTTACTTAGGTTAAATGCATTATCATATAGACACTTAGGAGTATGCGTAGTAATATGAGTTGTCTTGTTGGCAATAGAGGAGTTTGCATATTCATCTAAGTTTTCATTTAGACAACATAGTTGTTCGCACTCCAATTAAGCACATGGTTTCCACAACATCTCTTTATGAGATACACCTATGTAAGCTTATCCTCTTATCATCACACAAAATCCTATGCTCAATGGAGGATAATCCACTATTGGAGGACATGTGCATAGTTGTGAGGCTTATCTCTTTGCTGACTCCTAGACATTCTAGATGCCTTTATATACAAGCACTTCTAGTGTGTATTCATATGATATTCATTCTCATTATTGTTATTGTGATCATCCATTATTGGTCTATATTGTTCTAGTGCTTGAGCTTCTTGATCTTGGTGTTATTTTTCCCTAAGGAAAATTCTGACATGGTATTAGAGTTGAAGGAGCTTCATTTCATAGCCATTGGAGACCATTTTTAACTTCACCTCTTAGAGGGCCACGATTTAGATCTAGAGTATCTATAGTTATTGGGAGCATCTAGAGCCAAAGAAGACCTCACAATTGTGCCCAAAGGATCAATTTAGAAAATTTTGACTATAAATTTGCCTACCCAAGGCCATAGTCAAATCTGAGGCAATTTTTTTTGCAAACTAGAACTTGAAGGCCTGATTTGTGAAATTGGTATGATCATTATAGATCAGTGCATTTAATTTTTTAGATCTACATTTTTATTTGCTTCTCTGCACTTGTTTTATTCATATCGATATTTTTGCCTTTCGGATTTTCATTTTATTCTTGAAATTTTGTAAATTTTTTTTGGCCATCTAGCTGGTAGGAGAGCATTTTTTTTGTAGGCAAACCAAGAAGTCAAACCCTGGTAGCCCACGACCGACATATTCTAACACAAGTGACATTGACATATTTTTCCACTGTGACTAACATTCTTTTCCAAACCACAAATCACAAACCAACAACTTGCATACACCGTGGTCTGCAAGTTATCTTACTTTCTGAGTGTTGCAGTTTTAAACACAAAAATGGTCTAAGCATGGTTCATGTGGGATTAATTTCCCACACCATTACCCAAACAACTACCAGTGCTCAACTCCATCAATGTGGCTCCACCACCATTGTTCCCTTCTAGCTCTTCCTCCTCTATTGGCACAATATCATCGCCAACATCGTAGGACCACTTGACCACCACATCAACATCTTCATCAAATCCCCATCAGTAGTCCATCTCGATGCCATGTGTTCAACCAATCAACATAATTAGCTCCCATGTGGCTGCTACATCTACAACCACTACTATTGGCCACATCATTGGTCTGCATGATACTTTATCTACCATGTAGACTACCACATTAGTAGTTAGTATAGTACAAACTGTATAGTCAACCTACCTAGCTAGATTTTTTGTTAACATCATTAGTTGACGAGATTTAATTTGATGATCATTTTATTGTCACCAATAGGCCAAATTGAACTGCCAAGAAAATCATTTGGATGTCAAATTTAACACATTATTTTCCTGATGTCATCAGGGTAGACCCCTCACCATATACAGTTTTGATTTGACAGTCCAACTTTGGCTGTCCATATCCCAGTCATCCAGACTCCAAATCATGTACAATTATTTTTGATTTGGGATAGAATTTCCTAAATTTTTTTAGTGGTGCTATTATTTTCTAGTTTTGGTGCATGGATTTGTCAGAAAAATTAGTTTTTGGCAATTGTAGCTATCTAATCCTGCATTTTGCAACTTCAAATGCTCCGTACATGCTCATCTAGACACATAATTAGGTTCTATTTTTTTTGGAAGTGCATAATTATTTGTCTACTTTCTAGATCTACAATTAGATTATAGGCTTTTGTGGACACATATACCACTTTTAGAAATAGGTTTTTTTTTTTGCATTGTATTGCTTTGATCAAACATCAAAATTGTTGTATATCTGAGCTACATTGCTAAGTACTAGATTTGAACACCAAGAGGAGTTCATAACCATCAAAATCAAAAGTCCACTTTGTCCATCTTGATAAGTGGTCAATTGTAAATGCACTACATATAAAGTGCCTAAAGCATTCATTTGGGGGGTTTTTTGATTGAGGAAAAAGGGGGGGTGTGTCTTGTGTTCTTTCATCTCCTTGATATTGTGCTCTTTCTTTTGCATTATGTGTTCTTTTTCTAAGTTAACACCACATAATTATGCTACTTGGAAAAAAAAGATAAAGGAACCATTAGTTGGAGAAGGTTTACCACGTTATGTAACTTGTGCAACAAAGAAACCTGATGATGATGCAGATGATTCTCATAAAGAAGACTAGGCATCAAAATGAGAAATGGCCCTAGGAGCCTTGTTAAAGAATATCTCAGATCCTGTCAAATATCACATCAGGAACATTATCAATCAAATAGAAGTTTGGGATAAAATTGAAGCATTGTATGGGATAGTAGATGAAGATATGGCCTACACCATTGAGGAAAATCTCCTCTAGGAATTTTGACACCATCAAAGATTATCTTACCCAAGTAGACATGTATGGGGCACAACTTAAGGATTGTGGTGAACCCATCAAGGATGGAAATTTGATCAAACATGTGATGACTCATCTTCCTCCTAAATATGTCTCTTTTGTTTCACGTTATAATAGTCGCAAATTAACACTGGGAAGTGCCTTCACTAAGCCTTCATTCAAGTCATTTTCAGGAATGTTGGTCTTAGAACATAAAAAGTTAGTGAGTATGGAAATTCTCTAGTCTTCGAAGACCAAATCCTTGGTACCTAATCAAGGGAATCAAGGTGTGAAAAATTTCCAACAAGAGGCAAAAGCAGTGGAAGGCTAAGCCACAAGATGACACACAACAATCTTCCTCTACACATCAATCTTCCTCAACACAAAAATCTTCCTCTACACATCAATCTTCCTCCACACAAAAATCTTCCTAACAAAAAGGCAAGTATTTTTCCAAAAATAATAAGGGGAACAGTTTCAAGATAAGGGAGAAGAAAACTTGTGACAATTGTAAGAAGAATGGTCATGATGAACATGAGTCTAAGGATAAACAAATTGATGAGTTTCCAAACATAATGAGAAAACATAAAATTGATGTACCAAATGCCTATAAGGATAAGGGATCTTCATCCAATTCAAAAGGTAAGGGACAAGCTTTGGTAGCAAGTACAAATAATTCTAAGGAATGGGTTCTTGATTTAGGAGCTACACATCATATGGGTACTTCAAGGGAGCATTTTTCCTCTTTGAAACCATCACATGTACCTTAAATCTATGTGAGAAATGACACACAAGTGGAAGTTGGAGGAAAAGGGAATGTTGAGTTGGAAAATGGAGTTTCCAAGGATGTTCTTCATATTTGCAACCTTACCACCAACCTCCTATCAATCTACCAAATAACTCACTATGGATGTCGCAACAAAGTGGAGTTCCTTCCTGATTTGGTTGTGGTGAAAAATCCAAAGGATGATTCTATGGTGGAAATTGGCAAGGCTAATCATGATACATGACTTTATTCTTTTTCTTACTTTGTGCCTAAGTCCACTTCCCTTACCTTGTTGACCCACTCTAATTCACAAAGTAAACTATGGCATGAGAGGTTTGGACATCTCAATTACCACTATCTTCAACAACTTAGTAACAAGGATATGGTCATAGGTCTACCTCAAGTCAAGTATTCAGAGGGTATATGTATAGGTTATAAAGTAGGCAAGCATCTCGAAGAGAAGTTTGACAAGGGGAAGTCTTGAAGAGCTACTATTTTTCTTAAATTAGCTCATAGTGATGTAGTTAGCCCATTTCCAGTGCCATCATTTGGAAAAGCTCGTTATGTTCTCACCATCATTCATGAATTTTCATGCTACACTTCAGTCTTCTTTCTTTCTCATAAGAGTGAAGTGTTTGATAAGTTTACCACCTTCAAAGCTCAACTTGAGAAGCAATTAGGGAAAGCCATCAATATTCTTTGAATAGATAATGGAAGGGAATATGTGAACTTAAGGCTTATAGAATTTTCTACTAATGAGGGTATTGATCTTCAAAGTTTAGTTGCATACACTCCACAAAAAAATGGTGTTGCTGAAAGCAAGAATAGAACCCTTAAGGAGATGACCACTTGTATGCTACAACATAAGTCTCTAGATCAAGTTTTTGGGTAGAAGCTATGTGTTGTGCCAATTACATTGAAAATAGAAGTCCCCATAAGGCCTTGGATGGAATTACACTTTTTGAGGCTTGGTGTGGAAGAAAACCAAGTGTAAAACACTTTAAAGTTTTTGGTTGTCTAGCATGGGAAATGATACCTCCACAAAAATGAAATGCATTAGAACCTCAAAGTAAACCTTGTATATTTGTTGGATATCTTGACCATCTTAAGGCATACAAACACATGGATCCAGAGACACATGAAATTTTCTTTGAGATGAGTGTTCACTTTGAAGAAACTTGTCCAAGTTTGGCTCCTTCAAATTCTTCTTCCTCCTTTATGGAAATTGATAATAGTGATGATAGTGACTTGGAAGATGATAATCCCTCAAATTTGACTCGCAGGACACCACCTTCATAGGGTCCACAAACAATTGAGGATATTCCTTCTTAGTCTTCCACTAGACCTCATTGGGAACAACAAATACTTGATTTAGCAAGTTCATTGGTGGGGAATCCTTTAGATACTAGGAGGACAAGGGTACAACACAAAGCATTTCCACATGCATATATTTCCATTGCTTCTGATCCACAGTCATTTAAGGAAGTATCGGGGATTCCTAAATGGGACAAGACCATGGAGGAAGAATATAAATCTTTAATGAAAAAAACCACTTGGGACTTAGTTCCTCTTCCTAAGGGAAGAAATTTAGTTCAATGTAAGTGGATGTATTGGACCAAGTTTGCAGTGGATGGAAGTGTGGATAAGTATAAGGCTAGGCTTGTTGTCAAAGGTTTCTCACAGGTTCCTAGTATTGACCATACTGAGACCTTTGCACCAGTAGCTAAGATGAACTCCGTTCATTTGTCACTAGTTATTGCTAGAACGCATGGTTGGGTTGTACATAAGATGGATGTGAAGAGTGCATTCTCGAATGGTGATCTTCTTGAAGAGATTTATATGGAGCAACCATAGGGTTTCATTTAAGATTCTACTTTGGTTTGCAAGTTGAAAAAGTCTATCTATGGCCTTAAACAAGCTCCTAGGGCTTGGTAGGCCAAGATGGATTCCTTCCTACTCTTAGTAGGATTCACTAGGTGTCATTTAGATTTGAATGTCTACATTCTTCAGAGGGATGAATCACACTTGATACTTGTGCTTTATGTAGATGACTTGATCATTATAAGAAGTACTTCATCCATCATTGCCACTGTCAAGACTTCTTTGTAGGACACATTTGATATGATAGACTTGGGTTTAATTCATTATTTCCTTGGTATTGAGATCACAACATCTTTAGCTAGGATTACAGATTCTCAACCCAAGTATTCTCTTGATTTACTTTCTTTCTTTCGCATGATTGATTGTAAGCCTGCACCTACTTCCTTTCTTTCATGTGCTAATTCAGAGGCCAAGTGTTCCACTCCACTTGTTAATTCTACATTGTACAAATAGTTGGTTGGAAGTCTCATTTACTTGACACATACATGCCCTAACATAGCTTTCATAGTTGGCATGGTTTCTCACTTCATACAAGAGCTACATGAGCTTTATTGGAAGGCTCCCAAACACATCTTGCACTACATATAGGGTACACATACACATGGGATACACTATGAATTAGGTATTGGAATTTAGTTGATTGGATACATAGAGTTAGATTATGTAGGATATTTTTATTCTCCCAAGTCTAATTTAGGTTACATGTTTCATCTTGGTTTTGACCCCATTTTTTGACAGAGAAAGAAACAAAATAGTATTGTTGTTTCTTCGACTGAGGCTGAGTATCAAGGGATTGTTACTACAAATACAGAGGCTATATGGCTATGAAATATCTTGAAGGAGTTTGGGTTTGATTTTATAGAGTCTACAACCATTAATTGTGATAATAAGAGTGTTATTGAGATCTCAAAACATCCAATTCAACATCAGTGGACCAAACATATTGAGGTTCATATACACTACATTAGAGAGTTGATACATGAGTAGGTCATTGCATTGCAGTATTGTCCTACACCAGAGTAGGTTGTAAATATCTTCACCAAACCCTTCATTGAGGTCAAGTATATCCATTTGTGAGATCTATTAGGGGTGTGTGATATTTTAGAAAAGGGAGTCACCTAACTTCTCTCTTCTTTCTTATGGGAGGGATATTTTTCTTATATATTGTCTTCTTCTCTCTCATCTTCTTTATTTTACTCATCTCTCTTTTTGGAGGAGCATTTTTCCTATGAGGTTTTCCCTCTTTCTCCATTTTCAGAGAGATTGCATTACATTTCATTGCATCACATTATATGCAGAGCATTTCTTTTGTACATGGGTACCTAACATGGCCTAGTAGTTGGGACCCATCATGCATTTTCATCATAGCTTTTGTGAGCTTAAGTGAATTCCCCTAAGTTGCATTTAAGGGGGGGCAGAGGTATTAGTGTAAATAATTAATTATTCTTACACTTTACTTAAGTTTACTTAGGTTAAATGCATTATCATATAGACACCTAGGAGTATGCATAGTTATATGAGTTGTCTTGTTGACAACATAGTTGTTTGCACTCCAATTGAGCACATGGTGTCTACAACATCTCTTTATGAGATACACCTATTTAAGCTTATCTTCTCATCATCACAAAAACTCCTATTCTCAATGGAGGATAATCCACTCTTGGTGGAAATGTGCTTAGTTGTGAGGCTTATCACTTTGTTGACCTCTAGTCATTCTAGATGCCTTTATATACAGAAATTTCTAGTGTGTATTCATATGATATTCATTCTCATTATTGTTATTATGATCATCCATTATTGATCCATATTATGGTAGTTCTTGAGCTTCTTGATCTTGGTATTATTTTTCCCTAAGGAAAATTCTCACAAGATCCTTGGAACACAAGGATAAAACATGCACTAAATATTTTTTTTCTTAAGATAAGTTACTAAATAACAACAAGAAATAACCCAGTGCAAGAATGAAATGTCAAAACAAAATTGATAAAAATAGGGAAATTAGCTAAACTCACATGTTCACCTACATTAGTGGAAGTCTAACAAACACTTCCAAAGATCCCCAAGTACTAAATCAAACTCAAAATCAACAATCACTCTAATCACGAGAATACACAGGGAGAGATGTTCCTTTTAAGGCCCAAAGAACAAGTTCCTAGTATGGTTAAACATACAAGTCCATTTCCAACTAACTAGAACATAATAAAAAATTATAAGTAGAGACCCTCAAATGGTCATGCACAAGACAAGTGCTCAAAGTTACAACCACTCATCTACTAGACACCATGCTAAAATTTGGCTATGTCTGAATTTCTAAAGCTCTAAAATTTCCTAGAATCTATATCTTAACTTGGAGAGGTCTAGAACCTATCTCAAATTAATCATTACATATAATAAAATATATCTTAATTATAAGGAATTAATTAAATTATACATCAAATTATACTTAAGCGATATATTTTAAACCTCATAGAAAATCTATTTTGAAATAGGAAGGTGTAGAACCTAGTAGGGTGTCCAAAAACCAAATTCCAAACTTTTATCGCCCAAGCCTAAATGCCCACAATTTCTTACATTAGGAAACACTAATCTATAGTCTCACACAAGCATTTGCATTACTGCACATGAGGATTTACATTCCTACACATGAGGAATCACATCACTTTACACGAGGCTTTGTTTCTCCACATAAGGAAGTACATTCTAACATGAGGTAGAATGTATGCTTGCACAAAAAAATATATTCTCATGTGAGAAACTACCCTTCCCATGTGAGAAAAGTCAACAATGCAACAACTAGGCAAGAATAAAATACATAAAACCATGAAATCTCCACATCGAGGAGTACCAGATCCATGTAAATTGAGGAATGATCACTTGAGAGAATAAAAAAGGTCAAACAACACAACCTATAATCCATAACATCAGATTAAAACATGCAGAAAGAAACATCACAATGGAGATATAAGTTCATAAATCACTAACACAAGAAGGAGAACACAAGCAAAGAGGCACCAAACTAAAAACACACATGCTCATTTCCTCCCATCCATAATAGTATCATGAGACCTCAAATGCCCTAGCCATCCCTTGAGCATGAATCTCACATTTCCAACAAGATAGTTGGAGTTGTATCATGAGATCATTCTTACCAATAACTAATAAATAACATCATAATAACAAGTAAATCCAACATACTAATCGACCAATATCATCACTAATCCAAACAGTGGTAAGAAATCTCATCTAACAATATGATACAACATCATTATAAAGGAATGCATAACGTAACCATACTAACATCTTCTAAGCATGATATCAATGCATCCAAGATAGTAAATAAGTCACAAGAGTACATACTCTGGATACATTGAAGTACCAAGTGAATATCCAACACTATCCTCAAATGAAGTAGAACATCTCTATATACCTGTCCCTAGTAGTGTATAGGTAGCTATGCCTACCAACCACATGGTACCCGTTAGCCTACTCCTATTGTGCTCATGGAGATAGTGATCCAACCACAATCATAGAAGACAAGCACACATGGCTACCATACACACCAATCAAGAACATGATACAAAATGTCTATATGATCATAGAAACAATGCAATACATTAGGTCAATGGTCAGATCCACTATGGATAGCTATGTAGGGACTATAGTGGAGTGTCATTACTTTCAATTGGGTAGTGCAAGTACTTCGAGCCTTCGATCAACTCCATCAAGAGGCCACATTTAGAATGTATCTTCGATCAACTCCCTGAGAAGGCCTAGTGTTCCTTAATATTACCTTTTATTAAGTTTATTTCTTTTCCATTTGTTAATTTTGGTTATCACTTATTAAAAACCTCTTCTCATTACCTTCTTGACCACTTCTAGGTTGGGGTACATGAGAGAATCCACTCCACATGTCTACCGTACATACCCATGGTCATCACATGATGAATGTCCATAGGTAATAAATTCTTCCCAACCCAACCCCAATAAACATAACTCAATTGATGAGCAATTGGGAGCTTGGGTCTCACAAGAACTTGACAAGTGCATAGTCACATACTCATGTGTGAGTACATGAACTACATGATGATCATAAATAACAAAGGTTGGATGATAAACAAAAGAAACACATAAAGAAATCACTGAAACGACCTATATTTGGGAGTATAGATTTGGCATGAATCCCAATGCAACAATAAAATACATCAAGGGTCAGAAATATCACTATGGATAATCTAGATCCATGACCAACTATAGTGCTAAGAAAACTTGAGAAATCAAGTTAGCACACAAATCGAGGCAAAAACTCAAAAAGTCAAAAACTTCAAAATTAAAACCTATTTGTCTTTGGGTACAAAAGCCAAAAATATCAATTAAAATCTAGATTTGGAGTCCATATGCAAAAATGAATAGCATAATGGTGGAAAACCCCAAACCCCCATCCCAAAAATAGGGAAATGCTTCTACCTATTGAACCGAGTAGAGCTAGCAATTAGAAATGGAGGGGAGCACTAGTTCTCAACCTCCTAAAAAATGACTACCAAAAATAGAAGCATAAATGGAGCTAAAATTGTGAAATAGGAGAGTCCTACTTGATAGCCAAAAGGGAAAATATGGAAACCCGAGCTATAAAATAAAAACCCTATAGAAACTGCTGAAAGTTGCGATAATCCAAGGTTTCGATGAGCTAGATCCAGCTAAACCAACCTCATGATGATTCCACACTCGTAGCTCCTACAATGAACATAATACTATTTCCTCTTGAAGAGGATTTGGAATTTTCTTTCAAATTTCTATTTAAAAAAGTTAGAAGTGAGGAATAAAATTCCTTTTTGGATATATATTCACTTTTCAAGTGAATAAAAAACACTAGGGTAATTAACTAGATCACTTAGTTAAACCTTTAATCAACCCAAACAAAAATAGGCTATTCCAAGTAATTGGAATTCAACTATGACAAAGCTATTGGGAATTAAATAAAATAAGATAAAGCCCAAAATTCCCTTAAACTATTAAATCATGATATTCCAAAATAAATTTTGTGATAAATGCAAACCTCTAAATGCACGGACACGCTCACAGGTCTAATCACATAAAGAAAATGAGTCCAAATTTATTAAATCACTAAAGGGTTTTAATTAAAAAAATTAAATAGGACATATCAACCATACAAGGATGACATTGGCTAGGTATGATTAGTCGAATCACTAACTCCATGTGCCACTACTGAGGATATAAATTTTTCCCACTAATTAACATGATCAAGTGCAATTGTATATAATAATATAGCCAAAGTGATAAGTGCATTAAATTAGGTAATTAACCATTTATTTAATTATATTAAAATAACCTATTTAAATCATTTACTACATCATAAAACATCTCAAAGAAAGAATAAAGTAAATATATACATAATCAAATCAAACTATCCAAGATCCAATAAGTCCATCTGTTGGAAATATAAGGTAGGCAAGGTTACTGAGAGGGGACAGGTGAATTATGAGCCAATAAAACTTTATCTTACTTCACCAATTAATCCTTCATATAATATTATGATCTAATTATATGCATGAAAGAATGAAAGGAAAACCATTCATAACACTTTGACACAAGATATGGTGACCTAGAAACCTTCTAATTAGAAAGCAAAATTGGGGTGGGGATGATACCCACAAGCTTTGGTACTATAGTATAAAGTTAACTATTTAAGGCTTACAATTGACCACTTTTGGTGATCTTCCCTATTAGGAGCAATGAGGACTAAGAGGTCCACCTTGTCAAATGATTTACAAACATACAATGAAGTATGCATTATGTTAGGAGATTTAGCATAGACTGTTAAGTCTGCCCTATCAAAAGATTTGGCTGATGCACCTATTAGGATGAACCAATGGTTGATCTCTTATTTGCAACTCTAATTTACTGGTTGAGATTCCTTGTATTACAATGATCACCTAGTTTTGATAGATAAATCTTTGTTATGCCTTATAGTTCTTGTAGCCTTCTTTAATTCATAGTTTTTCTCATCATGTTCTCTTCACATATATTATTTTGATATGATACAATGTATTACTTATATATCAATTCAAATTACAACTTACTAGAGTTGGCTACAATACCAATTTCATCATAATGCACAAAGTCAACCCAACTTCTATAACTCAGATTCTAAAGAAAAACTTGGTGATGTTCTGATATGCAAAAAACACTATCAATGCTCAATAATATTTGGCACTTGGTTGAAATTGAAGCTTGGTCCATACTAATCACTTCTAAGTAGCTTGAACTCAGTCAATATTGTGTGACTCAGTGAACTCTAAGAAACTTGGTAGCAACTAGATCTCTTGGTTGACACGACATGACTTGGTCAACACTAGATCCACTTTGTTAACCCTATGAGCTCAGTAAAAACTATCAAACTTGATTAACACTATTGAGCTTGGTTAACACTACAATCTTCTTCACTTCCACTAACTAAAACAATAGCCTTTGCTATGCTTGGTTTGCACTGAACTTTGTCTATGAATCTCTGTAAACACTATGTAGCTCGAAAAACACTACAAACTAACTTAGGTGCTTGGTAGATACTATATTATGACTACTTAGCTAAGGAAAAATTGAATCACTTGGTTAACACTGAAAATTGAATGATAATCTCTGTACTAATTGTAGTGCTTGGTAGCAATGTAACCAATTGACTAAGTGTTGAGTCATTGATAGAAAATTGACCTTTATGTCAAAAATCTCCCCCTTTGGTATTAGTGAAAAAAATACTTATTAAAACAAAAATCTGATCATTCGAAATTGAAAGTCAAAACTTCCTTTGCCACCAGTCTGTGTCTTCAACTCGATTTTGACTTCCATATGTTGTGGTGTGGTAACATACTATATTTTTTAATTTTTCAAAATTTATTTTGTAAATGTATTCCTTGCTTATTCATACTACACTATATTAACCACAACCCCCCACCCCCCAATACATATATCTCCCTTATATACATACATAGTATAGTATATCTCTCTTCTTTTACATACTATATACACTACTCCCCTTTTTTGACATAAATTCCTAAGGTGTATATGTTGATGTAATTAAATATTCACTAATTACACTTACTTAAGCTTACTTAAGATAATGCATTCCATAGTAGTTTGTGATTGAGACACTTATGAGTTTGCACCTCAATTAAACACATGGTGTAGGAGAATTCCACTCTAGGTGCTCATAGTTGTTATCTCATTCCACCTTTAGTGTACTTATCACATTATCATCCTCATCATCACACATACTTCATTGGATAATGGAGGATGATCCACCTTTGGTAGACATGTGATTCCACCTTGTGTGGGTGATATCTTATCTTCTCCTTATCATTGTCTCTTATTGCCTCTCCTATATAAGGAGGCCTATTATGTGCATTTCAAATCAATCAATTGGATGTCAATAAAGTCCATTATCAATAATAGAATTCTTGCATCTTCATGCAATTATCTTTTCAATCTCTTGTGGAAGTTATCTTAGCCTTTCATCTGATCTTGGGGGTGTTGTAGAGTCACCTAAAACTCTAATAATATAATATCTATATGATAATACCAAAATGTGACAATAATTTAGAATGTACCTTTAGAATAAGTACCATTTTCTTGTCCCAATTTTCTTGTAGTACCTTGCTTGCATGTAATGCAATTTGAACTTCTGCTAATAACTCCATCATGTGATCAGCTATGGAGAAGTTTTTATCATGGATGAGTGTCTTTACATGTAAAATATATTTTTGTAATGCATCCATGTTTGGAAGAATCATGCCTTCAATTTTTGCAAGTTTGGCCTTGATCCTGACTTCTTCCTTCAATAATTCTTCCTGCATATTGGTCAAATATTTGATATTTGAACAATGTGAAAAGCTATGGCTTGGGTTAAGTGACAACTGATGTGCACTTTCCTTCATTTCTTCATCTATCTTGTATAGTTTCTTCTTGATATCCTTGGTGAAGATAGATGTATCATTTAATTTGATAAATAATAATACAACATTGTTAACATATATTTCTAATGAACCAAGAATAGTAGCTAACACTACTTGATCTATTGCAATTTTCTGTGCAACTTATTCCAACACTTTGTTCTCAAACTTCCTTTCTACTCTTTGAAGTAGCTTCTCTTGTCCATTCAAGTCTTTATTGAAGTTGTGGACAATAGCTACTAATTGATCCAAAATAGGTTATGTGCCATCAACCTCAATAGTTAGAGAAACAACATATATGCTCTTTATTTCTTCAAAGACTTGGTTTTCTTTCTTCTTTTCTTCTCTAAGATTCTATTGCTTAGTTCTCTTTTTCAGATTTTGCTTCTTCTTTTTCATCCTCTACATCATCATCTTCTATATCATCACCTTTTCCCTCGTTAAGCATTAGAGTAGAACTTTCTTGCCTTGTGCCTTTTAGTATCTTCTATACTATTTTTCTTTCTTTGTTTATCGCTTGGGGTAGCTTAATTTCAAGCTCTATTCTTGCCTTAGCTTCATCATATTTGTTGAACTATGTAGCTTTGGGATCAATAGGTTCGTTCAGTAGAGCCTCTATGATGTCTTTAGTATCATCAATGTTAACCTCAAACTCTAGAGGCTTAACCCATGCCACTCTAGGTCTGACTGCCTAAATATATACTTTGTCACATTCCACCATGAAACATATATCATGTTTGTAATCTTCAACAAGTTTATTGGGGATCCTATATCTATTATTCATCTTTTTGTTGAATGTTTTAAAATATTTATCCATGATACTTTCAAAATTTTCACCCATCTCTACTATATACTCATTAATCTAATATAAAATAGGAACATCTTTCCTCCATACTACTGTACCTTTGGAAGGGAAAAAGTTCTAAGTGAAGAAGAATAAACAAGTTAGAAGAGATCTAAACTTACATGGATTATTCTTTTATCCTCTGATTCTCTCCATATTGTTGTTAAATTAATTCAACAACAACTTGGAAAGGTCAAAGGATATGTTATTCTTCATAACCTTGTAAGCGAGACTGAAAACTTCACATGATACACTATTTAATGTTCTCAAACTGTAAATCTTATGTGAAATGATATCAATGCCAAACTTCAATTCCATGTTAGTTACACTACTAATTTTCATTCTCCTTCCATCCCACTTAGCAAGAGTTGGCTTTTCCAATTCTACACGACCTAGGGTTTTAGTTATCTTCACTTTATTAAGCATTGGGAGTCCAATGATTATATGAATCATTTTCTTGGTTATATAAATAGGTTACTCCAACTATAACTATCCATTACATACACAAATTAGAATATATCTCATCCATTTGACCTAGAAGTCTCTTGGCATATGAGAGATATGAGTCAAGCCCTTGGTTTCCAAAATGTTGATGTTTGGGTTTCAATGCACCATCCACACATAATTCCTTGAATGTCTCATTCATTTCTAGGGCTTTGAGTTCTTAGATTGAGTAGTGATAAAAAGAATGGATGTCATGTATGAGTAATACCTTAGGTGGAATTTGAGATCGTGCACTAGATGGGTCAAGCACCTCTACATTCGTTGGTCTCAACTTGAAGTTTGGTGCATTGCAATCAACTCCACAAACTAACATTTCAGAACTATTCTTGCTTTTCCTTATGGAAGATGCCATTTCTCATTAGGGTTTTTGAGAACTTCAAAAATCTTCAACAAAAAACACTTAAATTGTTCAGAGGCTCTAAATTTTTTCTACATAAATAGCTCTAGAAATTTGTGGTGAAATAATGCCTTTGATATCTTCCTTTTAATGAATTTCCACCTTTCAATTGCCATTAGTGCTTAGTACTTCATAATCACTTTGTGATAGGTTATCCTCCACTTATTTTAGCCTTTAATGCTCAGAAGACATCTACAGCTCGGTAGAGTCACCATCATTTGGTATGAACTACCAACTTGAGTCTACAATAATATGTAACCTAACCTTGCTCAATAAGGTCTTGCAACCAAACCTTGCTCAATAAGGTCTTCTACTTTCAATTATGCTCGGTGATACTTGTGCATCTTGAATGTTGATTGGATCATTCTTTCTACTAGCTAGAACTGATGTTAGATCACTTCTTTTGAATCACAGTTCTAGTGATCTCCATAGGGAACTAAGTTGAAGTGTTTAGACCACCTAGCTCATTGACTTGGGTGTCATTCACTTCATGATCTTGGTTTTCATTCTATAGAGATTTTTGTACCCGTTTCTTCCTTATTTTCTTTCTGATATTGTTAGCTTTGGCTTTCTTTTCATCTTTAATTCTACCTATATTTATATAGTTCTTCGAAAGATGTCCAAGGTCTATACAAATAAAACATATTTTAATAGTGTCTCTTTATTGTAATCCCATCCAAATATTTCTTTCACAATTTGTTCTACTAGTTTCCACTACTTAGTTTTGCAATCTGAGTACCTATCCTTTTTTCTTGCAATTATGGAACTTACCTTCAAACTTAGGTTTCTCTTTACATTGATTTCCTCTATGACCATTCTTATTAAAAATATATTATTTTTCATTGAATTTTTCTTTACCATTACTCCAACATTTATTTAATATATGTCCTTTCTTACCATAATGATTGTAGGTAGGTCTTTAATTCTTTTGATCTCCTTGCTCAGATGATTCACCTTCGTCTGTGTATCCTATTCCAGCTTCGCCTTTGTGTCTGTATTGATTTTGTTCATTCAATTAATTCATGCTTTCCTAAGATTTCATAATTATTTTATAGGTTTTCTTTTCATTATTTAGATCATTTTCTAGTCTTTCATTTTTTGATCTTAGATTCATAAGTTCTTCATTTGCATTAGTGAAATGATTAATGAAGTTTCTTTGCTAAAGAGATAGATGTTGAATTTCATTTTTCTTTTCTTTTATCTCTTCTTTGGCTTTTTCTTCTTATTTCATGACTTCACATAATTTCATTGATTGATTTTTTATTCTCTTTCTAGTTTTTTGACTTCTTCTTGAAGATTGTAATTCTTTTCTAATAGACCTTTGATTGCTTCATTAGCCTCATCTGAATTTTTTTAATGATATATATCTTATATTCTTTCTTTAGTGTAGATATTGTTATTCATTTGTACTAAAATATCTTTCCTTCTTTACGATTATTGAGAGAGTTGCTCCTTTCCTTTCTTTAGTTTCCCAATGGCAAAATCAAGATCCAACTTTTAATTGTCAGTAGCCTTATCTAGCCTATATACCTCTATTGCCTCTAATCTTTTTTCAAGTTGCTAAAATTTTGATGTGAGAAAATGAATAGCTCTAATACCAATTGTTGAAAATATAAGTTAAGAAAGATTACTGAGAGGGGAGGGGTGAATCAAGAACCAATAAAACTTTATCTTACTTCACCAATTAATCCTTCATATAATATTTTGATCTAATTGCATGCATGAAAGAATGAAATAAAATAAACATTCATAGCACTTTGGCACAACATATGGTGACACAAAAACCTTCAAATTAGAAATTAAAACTGGGGTGGGGATGATAGCCACAAGCTTTAGTACTACAATATAAACTTAACCTATTAAGGCTTATAATTGATCACTTTTGGTGATCTACCCTATTAGGAGCAATGAGGACTATGAGGTCCACCTTGCCAAAGGATTTACAAACATATAATGAATTATGCACTTAGTTAGGAGATTTAGCAAAGAAAGTTAAGTCTACCTTATCAAAAGATTTGGCTGATATACCTATTAGGATGAACTAGTAGTTGATCTTATATCTGCAACTCTAATTTTCTTGTTGAGATTCCTTGTATTACCATGATCACCTAGCTATGATAGATAAATCTTTTTTGTCTTTTATACTACTTTTAGCCTTCTTTAATTCATGTTTTTTCTGATCATGTTCTCTTCACATATATTACTTGAATATGACACAATGTATTACTTACATACCAATCCAAATTACAACTTATAGGAGTCAACTACAATACCAATATCATCATAATGCACAAAGTCAGCCTAACTACTGTAACTTAGATTTTGAAGACAAACTCGGTGATGTTTTGATACATGATAAATACTTTCAATGCTTGATAATATTTGGCACTCAGATGAACTTGAAGCTTAGGCCACACTAATCACTAGAGATGGAAATAATGTTGAAAAAAACTAGTGAAGGACTAAATAAGCCTCCAAACTAGGGAATGTCCTAGAAGATAGGAGCAAAAGATGATCATGAAGAACACCACTAAAGCATAGAGCTTCAAACATTGTCAAACTACTAATATGAAGAACCTCCACTGCATAGAACATGATTAGGTAGTGAAGACTAAATTTGAAGAGCTGGTCAATAAAAGATGGAATGTCTCTTCATGGCCTCTAAAAATAGGAATGATAGAATATCTATATGGTAAATGATCCATCTCATCAAAATTCATAGGTATCTAGCCACTACAATTGCCTAGTACATAGCATCAAATAATGAATACATAGCTCACTCCATCAAACCAAGAATGAAATAGAAATAAAATAAATCCCCTATAATGCTAAGAGGTAAGATATGAACATTGAAACTAAATGCAATATCTCCTACAAAAAGAAGAACCATGAACATTGAGAGTGCAAAAGAAGTACAAACACCTATAATGACACGTATCATCTACACATCATGAGGCTAATGTCATGGAAGGAACACTCAATTGACAAAGGAAGATGGTTAATAGGGCAAACATGAAACCCCCCAAGGCACTTTATAATATAGTGTAAGTAAACCAAAACAAAAAGATGTGCAAGATCCCAAAATGCAATAGAGTGACACTTTATCTGAGTGTGTTTTCAAAAATACTACAAAAGGATGTCAACAAAGATCAAAGGAGACATAAGGTTCATACAAGAGATAGAAAAACCCATGACAAATCATTTGAAGATATAAAAAAGACCCCTATACCTAAAACAACTAAGATATCCACCATAATGCAAAAAAAAAAAAAAAGAATGGGATGTGCTTGGAGCAGAATCTAGAAAATAGAATTTCTTAAGATATGTCTCCTAGAGTGCAAAATAGAACCTATGACTTTGACTACATTAGACAACAACCAAATAACATCAAAAGTCCAAATAAACTACAACATCATGATGGTCTCGAAATCAACTCTTTGATTATATCTCATTTGTGAAAAATAGAGTCTAGATGACCAAGTTATGCCCAAAAAACCATAAGTAGGTCAAAAAGGAGTTAAAAGGGTAAAATAAAAAATTAAAGGGAAAAATAAAAAATCACCACCTCGAGACTTGTGGAAAATATCTCGAGAAGCATGCATGCTAGTACCATAAGTGTTTCATGAAACATGTTAGATTTGTATTAGAAATCATCTTGATTATCATGAAAAAGATTCTCAATTTTTGTACCAAAAAACTGTGATTTCTATGCCAAAAATCTTAGTTTTTGTGCCAAAAAATGGACTTTTGAGAAAAAAATATATCAATTTTTGTGCCAAAAAATCAGTTTTTGTGTTGAAAAATAATGAGATTGTCACCTTGGGAAATGTGCCCAATCTAGGAGTAATATTTTTTGCCTAAAATTTCAATTACATCTGAATTGGACAAATTTTATATAGAAATAGGGGTTTTGTGGCACTTTGAGCTCAATGGTGATGTCCATTTGAGCTCAATGTGATCCATAAATTAGTTACATCCTAGATCCAAAAATAATCATTTTGAAGAACCAAAACCCTTGAAAATAATATAGATTTTAAAGCCAAGCCAAAAATATCATAAATAGAATAGGGGCATGAAGATCTAGAGCTTTGATATTATATTGAAGTTGATGAAAGATCAACCACATAGCTCCAAAGAATCAAATGCACGCAAACACCTATCACAAAAAGAGAGAAGCAAAAGTTATGGAGGATGAAATTCCAAGATCCATAGATGAGACATTCTTGATGAGCAAAAAAAGAAATTGATATCATCAAGAGTGAATGAATAAGTTACAAAGAGAGATTGTCCTTATAAAAGAGATCAAGGCCCTAAAAGGTAAAACTTAGGTTGCATGATAATAATTAATAAAAGAGTTAATTATTATATGCCCAAAGTTTAGCTTAAGTAAACTATAGATAACAAGTGACTTAATAATTAAATTGATATGATTTAATTTATAAGAAAAAACTTTATTACTCTAAAAAATCATTTGCTTACTTTGTAGATTATAAGTATATGCAAAGGGTAATTCATTTGACACCTTTTTTTCTAAAAGTTACTACTTTTTAAAAGAGAAACTCTAAAGAGATTTATTGCTTGCATTACTAAGAAAAAGTTTAGTAGAGTTATTCATGCCGTAACAATTAGAGTAGGATTTTTTTTCGCATATATCTAGCAAGAAATTTTTGAAAGAAATGGCATCCACAGTCGAGGTTCCTTTCTTTTTAAGCATAAATGAAAGACCATAGCTAATTATGTAGTAGATTCAAGTGAATGAGATAATTGTGGAGCTCTATCTGTATATGAGCAATGTTAGTATGCTAATAGAAACCAAATTTAAATAAAGCTTCTACAAACTAAACAAAATTCATAAACTTCAAGATAGACTAAGATGAGCTCTTAATTAAGAATATGAGCCATTAATGGGCTCTCTTAATGAGAAGGTCTCTTGTTGAGTAGCTTTGTCTAAATAGATAGGATGTATGCTCAAGCTTTATGCTTCAAAAAGTGCTTCAAATGGAGTTGGAATTTGGGTGTGAGTGTATGGTTTTGATGTAAAATGGCTTCTTAAAATGGCATTATGACTTTACTTCATGGATTGTGTTATTTTGCAAAGGGGAAGGATCCAATTTATGGGCAAGAGGCTTGAGGGATTGAGGGCTAAGATGCAAGGATGGGAAAAAGCTCATGGAGGGCTTAGATTGCATGAGAGGAGAGCACATGGATTGTGCTTCCTTAAAACCAATCAGGGAGTGACACATGTCACAGGGTGAGAGGATGGAGGAAAGGGGAAGGATGAGTCAACAAAGGAGGCTTAAGGGATAAAATCTTCATAAAGAATCTCATAATGGCTTGTAAGAGAAATAAAAGGGCTTTGGAAGAGTCATTTATGGCCTAGTGGACTTCATAAAGTTTTATGGTTGGGATATTTTGAGGGAGATGAGAGGAATTTCGACTTGGGCTTGATTAGGAAGGTTTTAAGCTTTCTTAGGCTTGTGCAAATGATTAGAGGATGGATTAGGATGGTTTAGGATTAGCTTAGGGATAGGCAAGTGGATGTCATTTAATGAGGGTGGGTGAAGGAGGAGATATTTGTTAACTTTGGCTTGGGTTAGTAAGTCTTAACCCATGTTTAGGGGATGTGACAAGGTTAGGAGGGGATTAGGATTAGGTTTAAAGACATCTTCTAGAAGAGTCTAGACTTTGGATGAGGATAAAGACTTTCTAGAATAGTCTAGAACTTCCTAGGATGAGGATGAAGACTTTCTAGAAGAGTCTAGAACTTCTTAGGATGAGGATAAATTAGATTTTTAGGAAATAAATAAAGTTTTATTTATTTCAAGGGTTTGGGTTGAGGAGATATTTATTAAAACTTTTTTAATAAACATGAGGATTAATATTTAATCTTAATTAAATATTTTGAGTTGGGATTAGGGGTAGGAAATTATGGGATTAGCCTTTAATCAAAATTAAAGAAGGATTAGAAGATTTTGGAAGAGGTTAGTGGTCAAAAGGAAATTGGCCAAGTTTTGGGCAAAAAATAAAATTTTAAATTTATTTTGGGTTTTTTGGTCAATTTATTAATTAAATAATTAATAAATAAGAAAATAATGTTTAAATAAGATTTAAAATTTTTTGGGAGGGATTCCTTAATTAAATATTTTTAATTAAGATAAAGGGATTTAATGGCATAAAAATAAATAAATTAATTAAATAATTAATTAATTAATAAATGATGATGTCATCAGGAATTTTTCAGAAAATAAAAATACTTTATTTTCTAAAGGTTTTTAGGTGTCTACATTTTGCCCCTCTTTGATGTGATGCCGCAAGTGGCATGGCATCAAAGATAAGAAAATAAGATGCCCAAGGCTGGAGCAGAAGAGGAGAGAATGGACTGCAAGATGCCCCCTCAAGAAGGCAGCGGAGAGAGAAAGCGAGGCTCGACGACTTCTTGAAAAGTACAAGAATTCGAGATGAGCAAGAAGACTCAGATTGGCAAAGAGAAGGGGCTGAATTAGCTCAAACTCTCACTATGGGAGAATGATAAAGGAGAATCAGATGCACACGAGGAAGCAAGCTTAAGACTTTAGGGAAGATGGAGGATGAAGGAGCGGAGCGCTATGAAAAGGAATCCAGGATAGGGAGATGGATGAGGGGATTATAAAGCTGATGAAATAGGATTTCAAAGAGTCAGATTGGCAGAAGATGGGTTTCAGAGATCCCTAGGACTAGGATTGTGGATCTCGAAAGATGAGGCTTGATGGATTGATTTGGATTGGTGGATCCCTAAGACTAGGATTGTGGATCCCTAAAGCTAAAGGTGAGGAGTGATTCAAAGAGATACTAATGCATAAGCTGGGGTAGGAGAGACAGATATTGGATATGGATGGGGGATAATGGAGATGAAGGAAAACCATTGAAGCTTTTTGAGCGGGGGGATACTTCAAACAGAAGTACCACCATGTAGTTGAGCACTAGATTTTCTATAGGACTATTGGTTAATTTCCAAGGTTACCAAGAACATCAAGGACTTTTCACCAACTGTCCAGAGGACTGACAGATTGACTCAAAACAAACACGCAAAGATTGCCCCATCATTACACATGAATCTTGAAAGAATCAGAGTGGAACCGACACTGGGTAACCCACAAGCAGAAAAGAAAACAAGAAAAAGACATGATCAAGACCTTATGCTCTGATTGCCCCATTCGCAGTGTACCATGATATGGAAGATTGTGGCAACCTTTAGGAGGGAACAAGGAGATATGGAAGATCGTGGCACCTAAGCTGGTGGATTTGGATGAGTGATGCGTCTGGCAAGCTGAACTAAGAAAGATAACACTTTGGTGACAAGAACTCTAGCTAAAGGATGCATTAGAATAGCTAAGCAAGATGTGCGATGGGTGCAAGATGCTGATCAAGGATGAACTAACATGAACACTGGATAGATACAATGGTACTAAGCTAAAGAGGATGTACAAGCTGATGGACCAAGATATGTTACAAATGTACAAGTTTGTTCATGTTTTGGTTTTTGTGAGATGGAAATGTTTGTGAAGGATGGGATGTCTATAATAGGTGATAGGTGGATAGGTAGATGGTTTACAAAAGCTTAAGTGAAAATGGGGTTTTGTGTGTGCATGTGATAGTATACAAGCTAGGATACAAGATTATTTACAGGCTGGAATATGGTACAAACTTTGGACAAGATTCGGATATACAAGGTATGGTACAAGATTTATAAGGTATAATAAAAGCTTTGGTACAAGATTTTACAAGCTGAGGTACAAGATTTTACAAGCTGTACAGGAGGTATTTACAAGCTCCATTAGATTTTGGATATTTGGTTGGAACACCAAGGGAACAAGCAGGTGTTTTGTGGGATGGTGGGTGAATGGATGAGGGATATGATAGTGATAGATAATGGATTAGTCTTAGTACACAAGGCACCTGAATTATCAGGTTTTCACCAAGGTACCTATCCAAGGCGCTTGAATTGCCAAGTTTTCACCATTGGACGCTTATTTCTCTTTACTATTTTTTTTTGTATTTTTCAAAAGCTGGGTATACCAAGGATCTTAAAGCATAGAACTTCTTGAGATGAATGATGTTAGTAGGATCATTCAAGAGTTCTCCTTTTGGTGTAGATAGCTGATAGGCTCCAGAGCCAAAGGAAGCAGTGACAACATAAGGACCAAGCCATGTAGGTTCAAGCTTGCCTTTCTTTTCTCGATCTGCTTGGACTTTCATGTTTTCTTTGAGGACCATGTCACCTGGCTGAAAGTGTCGTGGAAGCACCTTCTTGTCAAAATTCCTTTTGAGATGAGTTTGATAGACTATGAGATGATCATAGGCTTGTTGTCGCTTCTTGTCTAAGAGATCTAGCTGGGTGAGCCGAGCTACTCTGTATTCTTCATTTGATATTTGCCCTTGCAAAGATATGCCCAAGGAGGGAAGTTCAACCTCTATAGGTAGTATCACTTTGGCACCATAGACAAGGGAGTATGGAGTTGTGCCTATGGATGTATGGAAGGAAGTTTGATAGGGCAATAGGGCTGGATTTATTTGTAGGTGCCAATCACGGCCGAAATCATTGACAACTTTCTTTAGGATTTTGAGGAGGGTTTTGTTAGTTGCCTCTACTTGGCCATTACCTTGTGGGAAATATGGGCTAGAAAAGTGGTGATGGATGCAGAGGGAAGTGCATAATTATTCCATGTTGAGATTTTTAAAGTTACCTCCGTGGTCGATGAAGATGGTGGATGGGATGCCGAAGCAGCAAACAATGTGGTACAAGATGAACTTGGAGACCTGAACTCCTGTAGCTGAGACTAGGGGGACTACTTCCACCCATTTAGTGAAATAGTTTGTAGCTGTTATTATCCATTTATGTCCATTAGATGAGAGTGGTGTGATAGTTCCAACTAGATCAAGGCCCCAACAAGCAAAAGGCCAAGGTGGTGCAATAGGCTGTAGATCCTGTGCTGGAGCATGCACAAGATTTGCATGCTTTTGACATGGGAGACACTTTTTAAAAAAGTCATAGGAGTCTTCTTCAATGGTAGGCCAGTAGTAGCCTGCTCTAAGGATTTGTTGCACTAGGACAATACCACTCGTGCGGGCACCGCAAAGTCCAGAGTGTACTTCCTTTAACACCATCACGGCCTCATTTTGGTCTAAACATCAAGAGAGAGTATCATGATAACCTTGACAATATAGGGTATTGGCTATGATAACATAGCGGGATGATTTTTGGATGAGGTTCTGGCATTGGGTATGTGTGAGGTAAGGGGATATGATACCATCGTTAAGGTAAGCGTGAATCTCATGGTACCAAGGGGAATGGGGACCAACCAAGATACAAACACGGTTTGAATCCTCATTTGCATAGGCGGGTGTGAGGAGCTGCTCCACTAAAAACTCATACTGTGTAGGTGCTTGGGGAATTTCCAAGAGCGAGCCTATAGTAGCCATAGCATCTGCTGCTTTGTTCTGTATTCGAGGCACTTGTGTAAACTGAAGCCTTGTAAAATGTTGGGTTAGCTGATCAACTAGCTCTTTGTAGGGTAATAGCTTTTCATCTTTGGTTTGATATTCATTTAGGGCTTGCTTGATGATGAGCTGAGAATCGCCAAAGATTTGTAGCTCATCAATGTTCCATTCTACAACTATCTTTAATCCTGCTATGAGGGCCTCATATTCAGCTATATTGTTGGTGCTAGGGAATTGTAGCTTGAAGGCTTTTGGAATATAATCTCCTTGAGGTGTGACCAACAATATTCTTGCCCCTGATCCATGAGATGTGTATGAGCCATCAAAATAAAGTTTCCATGGGGGTTGTTCTTCAATTAGATAGATATGCTCATCTGGAAATTCTGTGATCAACGGATAAGCATCTATTAGAGGTGCATCAGCTAGGTGATCTGCTATAGCTTGCCCTTTGATTGCCTTTCTATCCACATACTAGATGTCAAATTCGCTAAGGAGCATAACCCATTTGGCCAAACGGCCAGGAAGTGTTGTTCTGGAGAGCATATACTTGAGAGGGTCAATCTTGGAGACTAGTTGGATGGTATGACTTAGCATGTAATGGCGAAGCTTTTGAGTTGAGAAAACAACTACCTAAAAAGCTTTTTCCATAGGAGTGTAATTGAGTTCATAACCAACTAGGGTTCTACTGATGAAGTAGATGGCTCTTTCTTTGCTGTAGTCATCGAGCTATGCTAGAAGTGCCCCTAGAGCAGTAGGTGTTGCTGATATGTACAAAATCAGGGGATGACCAGGAGCTGGTGGAACCAAGATAGGGGGATTGATGAGATACTACTTGAGATGGTTGAACCTGTGTTGACATAAAGGATCCCACTTGAAGTTCTCATCCTTCTTCAGTAAATGTGAAAATGGTCTACACTTATCTGCAAGCTGGGAGATGAAGCGTCGAATAGATTTAAGCTTTTCCTAAAGAGAACGAAGCTGTTGCAGTGTCTAGGGAGGAGGCATATCTAAGATAGACTTGACCTTCTTGGGGTCAATCTCTAAACCTTGTTTAGAAACTATAAAGCCTAGAAGCTTGCCAGATGTGACCCCAAAGACACATTTCTTGGGATTCAGCATGAGATGATATTTGGCTAACCTATAAAAGAATTTCTCCAGGTCAGCAAGATGATCCATGAAGGTATGAGACTTGACCAAGATATCATCCACATAATCCTCCAAAATGCTATGGATGAGATCATGAAAAATGGCTGTCATATCTCTTTGATAGGTAGCCCCAGCATTGTTTAGGCCAAAAGGCATCATGTTGTAGCAAAAGGTTCCTAAAGGGGTAGTGAATGTTGTCTTATGCTAATCCTCTTCTGCAATCTTGATTTGATTATACCCAGAAAATCCATCCATGAGGGACAAAATTTCATGTCTAGCTGTAAGATCTACAATCATATCTATGTTGGGCAAGGGAAAATCATCTTTTGGACAAGCTTTGTTAAGATCTCTGAAATTAGTGCAGATTCTGATGTCACCAGAAGGCTTAGTGACTGGGACCATGTTGG
This sequence comes from Cupressus sempervirens, assembly GCA_028749045.1. Lineage (NCBI taxonomy): Eukaryota > Viridiplantae > Streptophyta > Pinopsida > Cupressales > Cupressaceae > Cupressus > Cupressus sempervirens. Next base: position 518,692,170 of record CM053789.1, read on the forward strand.
AGATCCACTCTGAATAGTTAATAGGTCAGATAACCTTAGTAGCTAAAATTCTTTCTAACTCAGCTTTGACCAGTAATGCCACCTTGGGGTGCATTTTTCTAAGCTTTTGTCTGACGGGCTTGATCTGTGGATTGACTGGAAGATGATGAACTACAAGCTTTGGATCAAGCCCTGGCATGTCCTGATATAACCATGAAAATTGGCCAATGTTCTCTCTTAAGACCTCAAAGAGGAGATCAGCTTGGTCTTGTGATAGGGATGCAGCAATGTGAACAAACCTAGGGATCTCTGAAGAACCGATGTTGACTTCCCTAGTATCCTCAATTAGAATAGAAGATATCTCTGGTTGATTATCTTGAGAAGGTAATGCTAAATCCTCATGTTCTACTTGTGGCTCTGGATGTTCTTACTGAGGGGTTCTCTTCGCTACCTTAGCTAGTCTCAGATTCACCGTAGTTCCAATTTTGGGTGTATCGAAACTAGGTTGGGGATTTTCTCCAAAATACCCCTTGGGATCTAGCTTGTAGATATAGGCAGAATCTGGCTTTGTTTTCTTGTGAGGTGTTTTAGCTCCCATGAATCTCAAAAGTGCTTCCTCTGATGTGAACTCATCAATGTGTATGACGCTTGGTTGGTCCCAATCTATGAGTTGTGGATGGGTTAGTGGTAGGTCAATGAGGTGGATGGACAGTTCTTGGAAAACAGAGTCTCTGAGGGATATTTGGTCTAGGATATCGTCCTAGGCTCTCTTTTCAACTTGCTTAGGAATGTCTTTGATTTTGACAAGGTCACGATGAATATTCAAAAAAGCGTGATCATACGTATTGGTGCCCTCAGTTGTGGGTATGCCAAAGCCAAGACCTGACTTTGATTCTCACTTGTGTGCATCGATGGGGCACTACATGCCTCTTTCTTCTAGTCCTAGACCACCACCTTGATAGTTCCATTTGTCAGTGATGAGCTTATGTTCTTGGGGATACTTCTGGCTGAAGTGATCAAGGCGTGCCTGATTCCTTTGAGGTGCATCCTTATGTAACCAATTGTTGATATCTGGAGTGAGCTCCTCATGAAGAGGGATTTTTGAGGATACAAAGGTTGTTGGGCCAAACTGTTTGTATTGAGGAGGTGGAATCTCCTTAGCTTTGTGATATGTCGGTCATCCATGGGCATGTGGATCAAGTGGGATTACCCCAACAGCAAATGCATCCAACAGACTATACTCTCCACAGCCCTTGTTATTGATCTTCACGGTAGACAGGGTAGAGGAGAGGATGGTTTATGGGTCATTACAAGTGTGGGATGAGCTAGCGATGGATGTGCCGATATCAATTTTAGGGAAATGGTTTTTATATGAAGCTTCAACTGCATTGCAGTAAGCAAAGGGTTCTAGATCAGCATGGATGGTTACCTCAGTGCCTTGATGCAGAAATTTGACACACTGATGGTAAGTGGATGGAACAGCTTTCATGGCATGAATCTGTGGGTGATCGAGGAGGATGTTGAATGGTAGGTTTAGATCAATAACATGGTAGAGTGTTTCTTGGATGACTGGCCCAACCTTGATTGGCAGCAAAATAGTTCCTTCTGTGGTTCTTTCCAAGTTGTCATAAGCTTTGATGGTGATAACCTCACTGATGATATCTGCCTCAGTATACCTAGCTTGTTTTATGAATTTTAGGGTGCAAATATTCAAGGCTGATCCATTATCTATCATTACTCTTTTCACGAAAAAATTGGATATCATGATGGCTATGCAAAGCGGAAGGGTGTGATCTAGCTCGACCACGGGTATGTCGGTGGGTTTGAACGATAGGGCACATGAGGATGAAAGGTGTCCAACAAGATTACGAAAATTAGTGGCATTGATATTAGAAGGGACATGGGATTCTATGAGAGCACTGTCAAGGATGTTCTTGTACACAGGACTAGTGTGAAGAAGGTCTAAAATGGAGATTTGGGCTAGCATGTTCCCAAGGTGTTCCAAGATATTGTATTGGATTTTTGATGGAGCTAATGGTGCTGGTGAAACGGGTGGGCTTGCGATGTTAAATCAGGCTCTTCAAGTGGTGACTGCACACTCATTGTTTGGTCCTTGGATATTGATAACATTGATAGAAGGCTCTTTCTTGGATATACAACCTATAAGGCTACCATAGTCTATATAGGATGAAGTGTGGTCATTGTTCTTCCCATGCTGTTGGTTTGGCTGACGGTTGTTGGTGTTGTTGTTGTTGGTTTGGATAGGTGCTTTTCTAGGATTTTGATTGTTGTGAGGAGGAAAAGCATTTTGATAGATCTATAAGACTGCATTGGGTGAGGTTTGGGCACCAATAGTGATTTTCTTCCGATCAATGAGGTCCTGCACATAGTCTTTCAGTTTCATGCATCTGAGGGTAGTGTGACCTTTTACCCTATGAAATTTGTAGTACTCATTGTCTTTGTACCATGCAGCTTTGGATTGGTTTGGGTCAATTTGCTGGGTAGGAGGAAATTTGATGAGGTTTTCCTTGACTAATTTCTCAAAAATGACATCCAATGGCTCACCAAGGGGTGTATAGTTTCTAGGTGTAGGTTGGAATCTACACTTTTGTCCTGCAGCTACATTGATGGCATTAGCTTGATTGCTAGACCCTTGAAAGTTTGGTCTTGGATTGTGGTTTTGATAGCTGTGGTTATTTTGCTATTGGTAGTTGATAGCTTGCTGATTGTTTGGTTGATAGGGTGGGTTGGACTGGTTGTGAGAAGGACCAACAATATTCACATGTCTGGTGTCAGTGATGCCATCTGTTGCAACATGCTTGTTTTTGTTCCAATACCTAGACTTGTCATTGGAATGTGATTGATTTTCGTTGGCTTCCTTGTAAATCTTGACCACACCATCTTTAATGAGTCCTTGCTCAAGGATCATTACTTTCTCTTTGATATCTTTGTAGGTCTGCAAACAATTCATGGTGATGTGGTGAGCCAAGCTAGGATGGGCATTATCAATAAACATTTTCACCAAATGGTGCTCTGGCAAGGTGCAAGATATGTGGGTGGTAAGGGTTTTCCATCTTTGTAGATATTCGAGAAGGCTTTCTCCACCTTTTTGCTTGGTGTGGACAAGATCAACTACTAATAGCTCTGTTTCAACAAGATGGGCATATTGGGCTACAAATGCCTCAGATAATTCAGCAAAATTTTTAATTGTGCCATAGGGGATTCTATAAAACCATTCAAGAGCTGGTCTGGCCAAGCTTTTGGGAAAGAGACACAAGAGGAAGATGTCATCGTATGCCACTTCTTGGCAGTGCATGTAAAATTCTTTGATATGTGTGACAGGGTCTCCTTTTCCTCTAAATTTGTGAAATTTGGGTGTTTCAAAATGCTTGGGGAATGGTGTCATGGTAATGGCTCTGTCAAATGGGTAAGGGCACACATTCTCAAACTTGAAATTTTTTGGATAATTTCCCTCTTGGATGTTCTTCAAAGCTATTTTCATGGCTTCCCATTCTGAATTAATGGGTGATGGCTGGGGTACCCCCAATGTAGGAGTGCCTTGAGGTAGGTATGCACTAGATGGGGCCACTAAATATGGATGGTTGTGAGGGATTTGCTGATAGGGATTGTACATTGTTTGGGCAGCTGCATGGTGGATGACAGTTTGCTGAGGGGGAGGTGGCGCATAGTGCTGCATGTGCTGCGAGGCTTGCTATTGATATGGGATTTGAGGTTGGGATTGAGGAACATAAGCTGGCTATGGGATAAATGAATTGCTTTGTGGAGGTAAGGTATAAGATGGTTGTGAAGCTTGGGGAAAGGATCGGGGAGCTTGTGGGGTTTGACCAAGGTATGTGGTCTGCGCCCCCATTTGGGATGGTACCTACAAATAATTGGTGGTTGGCTGGATTGGTGGGTTAGCTCCTAGAAGTGGCATTGAAAAGTAGTTGGTAATAGGAGGTAATGGATTAGTTGGTGGTGGAGGTGGTGGAAATTGAAAGCTAGGAAATGGAATTGATGGGGTTTGATAGCTTGGTGGTTGGATTTGGAAGCTTGCTAGAGTGGTTGCGAGAGCTTGGGTCACTTGAGAGCTGGGCAGAACATTGGTAGTAGCTTGTGGGGTTTGATAGCTTTGTGGAGTGAGGGTAGTAGCTTGTGGATTTGTGGCTGATGGCACTGAGCTCCCAAGACCTAATGGAAATGATGGGATTGTACTTTGGGCTGTGGTGAACAAGCTGGGGGTGATGAAAGGTTGATTACTTGGTCCCATGGGCGGCATCCCCATTGTATATTGTTGAGGTTGGCCAAAGATGCTAGCACTAATTTGGGAGATGGGTGGATTTGGAAGGTTGGGTTGGGGAGCAGTAGCAGCAATAGTGAAGGGCATGAACAGTGAGGTGTTTTGGGTAAAGGGGGTTTGGAGTGGAGAGGTATGAACCAAGGATGGAGTGGTGGTGGCTGGGTTGGCTTGCGGCATGGAGATTTCAACTTGGGTGGATGATGGTATGTTTGGGTATGTTGGATCATATGGATTGGCTGGAGGCTCTTCTTTTGGCATATATTGAGGATAATTTGGATCATAAGAGCCTATGGGTGGTGGCAGCTACCCAAACAACGGGTGAGATGGATCTGATAATGGAGGGGGTCTTTCAAAGTCAATGGTTCCTACATTGTCCCTTCGAAAATTAGCCATGATTGTCTCTTTGTTCTTGTCTATAATGGCGTTTACCAGTACTGCATTTCCTAGTTGGTTCATGAAAGCTTCAATGTCAGTAGATGATGGCATAGCTTTCTCTAGGCTGAAGGATGGCTGAGTGCTCAAGGGGGGTGAGGCTGTTCGATCCAAATGATAGGGCTCCATTGTTTCTTTCTTCTTGGCTAAGCGAGTGACGGGTGGCATGAAAAATGCTCCTAGGGACGAGATGCAACAAATGCTGGTGGATGCAAAAGGGAGGAAGGCTTTTCTATGCAAATGATTTCCTAGGTTGAGGCAAAGCTATATGACAAAACCTAAGGAGGATTGGGTTGGGGATTCTAACTTCAAAGATATGTTGCCAAAGCACAAAAGGTCTGCTTTCCTATGTGCAAGCTTGGTGGTGATTGTGTCAACTTAAAGATAGACTGATGATCCTTTAGGAAGAACACGAGATTGACCACTTGTGGATCCCAACATTTAGCTCAAGGTGATGAGGGATAACAAGTGGCAAAGCTAGATTACCCTAGACAAAGCTTTTTCAAAGGGATAACCTTGGTGAGATTGGTGGTTTTGAAAGATTTTAGGAATGGCAAACTTTTAGCAAGGTGACAATAATTTTTGAAGGCTTGGATGTGAAGATTTTGGATTGCTGGCTAGATGGTTTGGTCCTAAATAAGATGGATGAGCTAATAATGCTTAAGGGGATAACCTAAGATGGCTGACAGTTCTACAAAGATGACTCTAAGGTGAAGCTTATCCAAGAAGGTGTGGAGAAACAAGGGTGTCTAATCATAGAAATCATGCCTAGTTGGTAAGGCATAAGCAGGATTAACTCTTGGATGTTGGCTAAATTCGATCGTGCGCTCTAACCAGGCCTCTTGAAGTGCTTCGTCGGCAGCTTTATCCTCTACTTTGTTGAGTTTGACAATTTGACGACTTGGTGTTAGTTCCTTTCTCTTGGCTGAAAATTCTTGGTATGCCTGAGATGGTTTGAGTTTAACTTTGTGGAACTTTTGTTTGGGTTTGGGTTTCTCTGACGTCAATTCTTGAATTTGCTTGGCTTTGAGAGACCTTGGTTATTTTGCTTCAACTTGTTCAATTTCTTGAATAGGCAGTGACTACGCTAAGTGTACCCTAAGCTAGGATTGACCAAGTTTGGCAAACATTCATTCACCAAATAAAAAAGCAAGAAATAGATAGGAACAACTAGATAGAAGTTTTTGATTAGTCCCACCGAGCGTGCCAAAATGTATATGAGCAATGTTAGTATGCTAATGGAAACCAAATTTAAATAAAGCTTCTACAAACTAAACAAAATTTATAAACTTCAAGATAGACTAAGATGAGCTCTTAATTGAGAATATGAGCCATTAATGGGTTCTCTCAATGAGAAGCTCTCTTGTTGAGTAGCTTTGTCTAAATAGATAGGATGTATGCTCAAGCTTTATGCTTCAAAAAGGGCTTCAAATGGAGTTGGCATTAGGGTGTGAGTGTATGGTTTTGATGTAAAATGGCTTCTTAAAATGGCATTATGACTTTACTTCATGGATTGTGTTATTTTGCAAAGGGGAAGGATCCAATTTATAGGCAAGAGGCTTGAGGGATTGAGGGCTAAGATGCAAGGATGAGAAAAAGCTCATGGAGGGCTCAAATTGCATGAGAGGAGAGCACATGGATTGTGCTTTCTTACAGCCAATCAGGGAGTGACACATGTCACAGGGTGAGAGGATGGAGGAAAGGGGAAGGATGAGTCAACAAAGGAGGCTCAAGGGATAAAATCTTCATAAAGACCCTCATAATGGCTTGTAAGAGCGATAAAAGGGCTTTGGAAGAGTCATTTATGGCTTAGTGGGCTTCATAAAGTTTTATGGTTGGGATATTTTGAGGGAGATGAGAGGAATTTCGACTTGGGCTTGATTAGGAAGGTTTTAAGATTGCTTAGGCTTGTGCAAATGATTAGAGGATGGATTAGGATGGTTTAGGATTAGCTTAGGGATAGGCAAGTGGATGGCATTTAATGAGGGTGGGTGAAGGAGGAGATATTTGTTAACTTTGGCTTGGGTTAGTAAGCCTTAACCCATGTTTAGGGGATGTGACAAGGTTAGGAGGGGATTAGGATTAGGTTAAAAGACATCTTCTAGAAGAGTCTAGACTTTGGATGAGGATAAAGACTTTCTAGAATAGTCTAGAACTTCCTAGGATGAGGATGAAGACTTTCTAGAAGAGTCTAAAACTTCTTAGGATGAGGATAAATTAGATTTTTAGGAAATAAATAAAGTTTTATTTATTTCAAGGGTTTGGGTTGAGGAGATATTTATTAAATTTTTTTTAATAAACATGAGGATTAATATTTAATCTTAATTAAATATTTTGAGTTGGGATTAGGGGTAGGAAATGATGGGATTAGCCTTTAATCAAAATTAAAGAAGGATTAGAAGATTTTGGAAGAGGTTAGTGGTCTTAAGGAAATTCCAAGTTTTGGGAAAAATTTTATATATATATTTATTTTGAGTTTTTTGGTCAATTTATTAATTAAATAATTAATAAATAAGGAAATAATGTTTAAATAAGATTTAAACATTTTTGGTAGGGATTCCTTAATTAAATATTTTTAATTAAGATAAAGGGATTTAATGGCATAAAAAAAAAAAAAAAAAAAATTAATAAATGATGATGTCATCAGGAATTTTTCAGAAAATAAAAATACTTTATTTTCTAAAGGTTTTTAGGTGTCTACATTTTGTAATATATTAAATAATTACTTGTAAGGTTACTAAACAATGAAATATTAAAAAGTAACTTTATATTTAATTGATTTAATATTAAAGTGACTAACATAATAAAATATCAAAAAGTCACTTAAAAGAATAAAGTGCTAGATTCCTGTAGAAGCTTCCTATAGTTGCTTGTGAAATCTTTATAAGCAGCCTTTGCGGGGCATTTTACACATCTTGAGTTGAATATTCATCTATTGTGCTAAGAGCCTTAGTGCTTGCATACTTGCCTAAGGGTTTGAAGACTCTAAGGTGCCAATTTTGGTTGTGAGATATCAACCCTAGTTGGGAGTGGAGGAATTGGTATTCAACCAATTCATTTGTGATTAATTAGGAGATAATATTCAATGATTTTTGTTTAGCCTGTGCATCTAATTTTTTACATCAGGTGGCAAGGAGAAAGGTTTCAATTTTTGCAGTGGACCTGAAAAAAGAAAATAAAAAAAATAGAGCCAAAAAAGTAGTCTGAAAAAGCAAATAAAAAAAAGCAGTTCGGAAAAGAAAAGTGAAAAAGTAGAGCCGAAAAAGTAGTCCAAAAAAGTAGATATGAAAAAGTAGTCTGAAAAAGAAAATCTAAAAAAAGAAAAGCCAAAAAGCATGTCATCTCAGCTACTTATTCTAGGTTCTTTTGGTAATTGTAGATGGATACATTTGACAAGTAATATATGTCTTTTTGTTACCAAAGTATTCAGTCATTGTAAACATTGAAGTATTGAAGGGAAATCAACTTAATTCAGTTGTTCAATTTGTATGCGAAATGTTTGTAAAAACATCTCATTGCATAGTCATTCATAGGATGCATGCCAAGTGTTAGTGAAAATACCTCTTGGCTGTAGGTGTGCATTTTACATTAGAATTTCATGTACTTGCATTTGGAAAATAATAAAAAGAAGTTGCATATCAATTTGATTTCCAATTAGTTATTTTGCAATCATTTGTATTCATCAATATTATTGGCATTCAAAAATCATAGCAAAACAACAAACATCAACAAACTGAGGCTGCAAGGGAAGTGTTTGACAAAATTCCTAAGGCAAAAAAATAGGGATAACACTTCAAAAATTGTCAAGGCACTTTTTAGTGGTATCAGAGCTAAAGTTCCTACCATTTTGTACAGGTTATGAGTGAAGAGTTTCCAAATGTTCCATTCATAAATCCTTTGGATAAATTCTATAACAGGGCAAGAAAGGGCTTAAGTCCTTTAGAATTCATGGAAGAAAGCAGTACCTAGCAAATGCTTAATGCTCTTGCAAGAGGGCAATAGGAGTTGAGAGATGAAATTACAAGAGGAAGAGAAGAACTGTCACTTATCCTTGGACAATTGGTAGATAATAGAAACAATGGAAATGATAGGAACCATAACAGGACTAATGGGGAGAATGGACACAATGGGGGTCAAGAAAATAATGACACAACTTGAAGCAGTGCTAGAACAACAAGTAGAGCTATTCCTAGGCCTCTTATGCCTACATTTTTGAGAGAACAAGGTGCTGCAAATCATGACCAGCAAGTAAGAGAAGAGGGATATGGTGATTATTTGAGGGAGTACAACTCTTTAGGTGATGATTTCAAGGTTACCATGTCACTAGTAGACTTTTGTGGTCTTAAAATTGAGAAATAGACCAAGAAACAATCAACAGGAAGTGCAAAATCAAGACTTGTAGCATAAGGTGGGAAAACTAACCTTACCATCATTTGATGGAAGTAACAAAGATATAGCTAGAGCTTGGGTTTAGAAGCTTGACACATATTTTCAGCTCAATCGTATGATGGAATCAGAGGCTATCCAGTATGCCAGACTCTATTTGGAAGGTGAAGCACATGAATGGTGGTACGATGGACTTGTCATCTTGGGGCATGCCAAGATTACTTCATATTTGGAATTCACCTAGAAGCTCATTGATAGGTTTGACTATAAGGATCCTAAACTCCACTTTAGGGAGTTAGCACAACTTAGGTAGACTAATTCAGTGGATGCTTACATCACAGAGTTTCAATGGTTGGCAGTTATGATGATAGATATTTCAGAACAGCGGTTGGTTATGCTCTTCATTGAGGGATTGATAGAGCCTCTTCATGGTTGGGTTAAGGCCTTCAGACTAGATTCTCTCTAGGATGCTATAATGAATACTAGAGACATGGAATATTCTACATCTAACATTAAGGCTCCTAGAAAGCCTTTCATATCCCATAAGCATAAGGGGAAGAATCCATTCCTGAAAAAAAGTAATAAGGAGAACTTTGATGAAGCCTATAGACAGGAGTGTCGGCTTAAGGGGATTTGCTATCATTGCAAGGAGAAATGGTCTAGTGGACACAGTTGCCTAGGGAAAGGCAAGGCTCACTTAATTGAGGTGATATCAGATGATGAGAGCAGTTATGAGGAAGAGGAACCTCAAAGGGAAGAAAATAACGGTTTAGATGGGGAAAATCATGATGAGATCATTGCTTCTATCTCTAGTGCTCCTATGTTCAACTCTTTCAAAGTTTGTGGGGTCCTACAAGGTCATCAGATAGTAGTATTGATTGACAATGGAGCTACTCATAACTTCATTGATGCATCATTGGTGAACAAGTGACAAATTCTTCTAGAGGATTTTGAGGGATTCAGTGTGATGGTGGCTAATGGGCATAAGATAGCTTGTATTTAGTGGATTCAATAGTTGTCTATTATGATGGGAAGCCACATAGTTACAAATGATTTCTATGTGGTTGACTTGGGTGATATTCATGCCATACTTGGGGTCCAATGGTTGTAGTCATTGGCGAAGTACTCACAGAACTTCCAAACCATGGAACTCAAGTTCAGAGATGCTAATGGGTGTAGAGTGGTGCTTAGAGGTATGGCATCTAAAGCACCTAAGATTGTTTTAGCTAGACATATGGAGAGTATTTTTAGGCATGATGACATAGTTTGGGCAGCAGAGTGTGTGATCACTCCTAAGGAATCTACAGATTCAGGATAGCCAGTCCACATTGGCATCAAGGAGCTATTGGGAAAACATGACAAGGTTTTTGGTGAGATAACCCTAGGGAGGCCACTAGAAAGAGGCTTTGAGCATACTATTGAGTTGGAAGAATGGGCTAAGCCAATGATTACTACCCCTTATCGCCATCCTAAGAAATTTAGGGATGAGATTGAGAAAGCAATCAAGGAATTTCTTGATATGGGACACATTCATCCTAGCTCTAGCCCTTTTGCTTCTTTAGTGGTCCTGGTGAAGAAGAAAGATGGGAACATGAGAATGTGTATAGATTATAGAGCCTTCAATAAGAAAATAATCAAGAATAGGTACCCAATACCTAGGATCGATGAGTTATTGGATGAGCTACATGGGGTAGTATATTTTTCAAAGATTGATCTTCGATTGGGTTACCATCAGATTAGAGTGAGGGAAAAAGATGTGCACAAGACTACTTTTTGATGCTAGTATGGGCACTATGAGTTCTTGGTGATGCCATTTGGATTAACTAACACACATGCCACATTCCAGTCTTGTATGAATCATATCTTCAACAAACAGTTGCGTAAGTTCCTCTTGGTATTCTTTGATAATTTCCTCATACACAGTAAAACTTGGGAAGAACACTTGCAACAACTTGATGAGATCCTTACCATCATGGAGGAGTAGTACTTGTATGCTAAAGCTTTGAAATGTGAGTTCAACCTTTGAGAGATTCTTTATTTGAGATATGTGATTAGTGTAGAGGGTGTCCAAGTGCACCAAGAAAAAATATAGGCTATTCTAGATTGGCCCACACCATGATTACTTACAGAGCTACAGGGCTTCTTCATGTTGTGCAGTTACTATAGGTGTTTTGTTAAGTGGTTCTCATAGTTGGGGGCACCTTTGATAGATTTGACCAAGAAGGGTGCATTTTGTTGGACAATAGATGCACAATGAGCTTTTGATAAGCTCAAGGAGGTGATGAGCAGTTGTCCAGTGTTGGCACTTCCTGATTTCACACAACCTTTCATTCTAGAGTGTGATGCTTTAGGGGAAGGTATTGGTGCAATATTGATGCAGAATCGACACACTATCACCTTTGAGAGCCGTGAGTTGAGGGGAGCTAAGAGACTATACTCCATCTATGATAAGGAGATGCTTTCCATTATGCATGCCTTGGCAAAGTTTAGATAGTATCTAGTTGTGGGGAAATTTGTGGTGAGGACAGATCATAACAGTCTCATACACTTCTTAGAGTAGAAGGAATTGAAAAAGAGATAGCAAAAGTGGGTTAGCAGGATATAGGCATGTGATTTCAACATAGAGTATGTTAAGGGGAAGAAGAACATTGTTGTAGATGCCCTCTCTAGGAGGCCTTCAACTTGCTCACTTTCTAAGACTTCAGTAGATTGGAAATCCATCTTACTGGTGGAGTACTCCAAGAATACATTTGCTTGTGAGTTGATGGATGGATTGATTCGGGATGATAGGTACAAGAAAGTTGATGATGTGATTTACTACAAGGATAGGATCTACCTGGTACCAGAATCAAAATTAAAGGAGAAAATACTACAATCTTGCCATGATACACCCCTAGTAGGCCATTAGGGCTACTTCAAAACTTATATATAGATTAGAGAGAGGTTTTCATGGAAATGCCTCAAGGATGATGTGTTGAAGCATGTGAAGGAGTGTGTGACTTGCTAGCAGAATAAGTCTGAGCATACACATCAAGCTAGGTTACTTTAGCATTTTCCCATTCCTGAGCGGAAGTGGGAGAGCATTTCAATGGACTTCATCACAAGCCTACCCAAGGTACAGGGGAGAGATAACATATTTTTTGTGGTAGATAGGCTCACAAAATATGCACATTTCTTTGCTATTTCGACAGAGTATAGGGCTTCACAAGTAGCTGAGCTATTTTTAAGGGAGATCTTTAGATTGCATGGGCTACTTAAGAACATAGTCAACGACAGGGATAATAGGTTTATGAGTGCTTTTTGGTAGGAGCTGTTTAGACTGATAGGTATTGAGTTGACACCCAGTACTAGTTATCAGCCTCAAACTGATGGGAAAACATAAATTGTTAATAAGTGGGTTGAGGGGTACTTGCATAATTATGTGGCAAGATAACAGTGGGCTTGGATCAAGTGGTTGCATTTAGGAGAGTATTGTTACAATACCACACACCAAATGTCCATTGGAATGAGTCCTTTTAGAGCCTTGTATAGGTATGATGTACCTTCATTTGTGGAGATGGCTTTTGGTGAGAGTAGGGCACCTAAAGCAAAAGATTGGATTTCAGAAAGCCAAGATATCTTGAAGGCACTCAAGGATAATCTGGTAATGGCACAGAATCAACAAAAGACTTATGCAGATAAACAAAGGGTTGAGAACAACTTTGAGATTGGTGATATGGTATATCTATGATTGCAGCCCTATAGATAGTCCTCTCTTAAAAAGAGTGGAGCAGAGAAACTAAGACCAAGGTTCTACGGTCCATACAGGGTTACCAGAATGATTGGGGAGGTAGCATATGAGTTAGAGCTGCCTCCGAGCAACAAGATTCATAATGTATTTCATGTTTCATGCCTCAAGAAGGTATTAGGTCACCAGGTTATCTCTTCCATGGATCTTCCACCACTTGATGAGGAGGGACATTTGGTCTTGGTGCCCGAAGAGATCATTGACGTCAGAGAGAGGAAAATGAAAAACAAAGTGATTAATGAGTACTTGGTGAGATGGAAGGATCTACCTACAGAGGATGCCACATGGGAGAATGAGCAGATTTTATAGCACCCAAGTTTGCAATTGCTTGAGGACAAGCAATTTCGGGAAAGGAGTACTATAATGTCCCCTTTTTGACAGGCACCAGCTACTTATTTTATTTTAGCATTTATTTTCCCTAGGGCTAAAAAGGAAGAAATAAGGGGGAAAAGATATATTAAATTAATTACTTATAAGGTTACTAAACAATGAAATATTAAAAAGTAACTTTATATTTAATTGATTTAATACTAAAGTGACGACATAATAAAATATCAAAAAGTCACTTAAAAGAATAAAGTGTTGGATTCCTCTAGAAGCTTCTTGGAGTTTCTTGTGAAATCTTTATAAGGAGCCTTTGGGGGGTCATTTTACACAGCTTGAGTTGCATATTCATCTATTGTGCTAAGAGACTTAGTGCTTGCATACTTGCCTAAGGGTTTGAAGACTCTATGGTGCCGATTTTGGTTGTGAGATAACAACCCTAGCTAGGAGTGGAGGAATTGGTATTTAGCCAATTCATTTGTGATTAATTGGGAGATAATATTTAGTGATTTTTGTTCAGCCCATGCATCTAATTTTTGACATTAGTTGGCAAGGAGAAAGGTTTCAGTTTTTGCAATAGATTTGAAAAAGAAAATAAAAAAAATAGAGCCGAAAAAGTAGTCCAAACAAGTAGATCCAAAAAAGCAGTTTGAAAAAGCAAACCGAAAAAGTAGAGCCGAAAAAGCAGTCTGAAAAAGTAGATCCGAAAAAGCAGTCCAAGAAAGAAAATCTAAAAAAAGCAAAGCAAAAAACAATGTCATCTCAGTTACTTATTCTAGGTTCTTTTGGTATTTACATTTGGCAATTGTAGATGGATACATTTGACAAGTAATATATGTCTTTTTGTTACCAAAGTATTCAGTCATTGTAAACATTGAAGTATTGAAGGGAAATCAACTTAATTCAGTTGTTTAGTTTGTATGCGAAATGTTTGTAAAAATGTCTCATTGCATAGTCATTCATAGGATGCATGCCAAGTGTTTGTGAAAATACCTCTTGGCTATAGGTGTGCATTTTAAATTAGAATTTCATGTACTTGCATTTGGAAAATAATAAAAAGAAGTTGCATATCACTTTGATTTCCAATTAGTTATTTTGCAATCATTTGTATTCATCAATATTATTGGCATTCAAAAATCATAGCAAAACAACAAACATCAGCAAACTGAGGCTGCAAAGGAAGTGTTTGACAAAATTCCATAAGGTAGAAAAACAAGGATAAAACTTCAAAAATTGTCAAGGCACTTTATAGAATACAAATATTTTTATCATGAATGTTGATGGTATTCCTTTGGGGGAGTATCCTAAGAATTGGAATTTTTTTTTATCATGATTGACATGTTGCATTCATGAATATTTTGTTCATTGATATCAATATAGTATTGTTTTTGTGAAAGACTAGAAGAGTAAAAGACATATAATGATGTCATACAAACTGTGTATTGATATTTAGGTCAAGCACAATTGAGGATGTGCTATACATTGTATCCTAATGAAGTGGTTTCTAATATTTGGATTGTATTTGTTAAAATGGATAGATTCATGATGAGCACAATTAGATAGAAAAAATAGATATCTTGATGATGACAATAGTAAGTATACAAGGTAATAGGTTGCATGTGTGAGAATTTGTAAAGACTTTGAGTAGACAATGTTGTGTAATTGTACAATAATTGTAATATTTTAATGAGGTCCTATTATAATTAATTGATAAAGCCTCAAGGATGACTCAAGGAATTATTTTGAGGATATGGTATAAAGAAAGGTTATTTTCCTTATTTTAAACTATGTAAAGTGCGAATTTTACAAGTGATATGTGAAGTTGATAAATGTGCGTAAGAAATCTAATGGATTATTGGATGCGAGTTGGAAGATATGGTATTGAGATCTAAAAGAGGATTGGTCTAGTCAAGAGGATAGAGCAGTTCAGGATCATTCATTTCTATTATTTTGCAAGGAATAATACAAAGACCAAAGGGACAGTGAGTTTGTTGGTCTTGCCTCTGAACCTATTTGGACAATCAGTCCTACATTCTAAAACTCGTAACAGGGTTGGAATGTTCTAATAGGGATTCAAAGTCTCTAAATAGGGATTGATAGGTATTGAATGTATTTCATTGGCTCCTAATAGATTCCATCCTCTTACAAGGAAATTTTATATTAGTACATCATTTTGTGGGTACCATCCCCATTGGGGTTTTCCCTCTGATCAAGGGTTTCCCTAGTTAACATATATAGTGTTATTGTATATGTGTATCTTCTTATGGTTTATGATTATATTTCTCACATGGTTAAGGATTAATAAGGTTGATAAATGTTTTAATAGTTGGATAACTAATTCACCTCTCCTTGCTCAGTTATCTTGGTGGACTTTAGTTTCTAACAAGTGCACTATTGAATCCTAGGCAAAGCAGTCAAAAGATAGAGAGACACTTTATGTTTTTTTGTTGACACTAATAATTATAGGATTCAACTAGTGGAGCCAAGAACTTGTTGGGTTTCGTATCTAGACTATGAAGTTTTGAAAAATGAGTTGGTCAATTATGTTGACCAATTACCGAGCTTACCAAGGAATACCTTAGTCACATGGTTTGGGACTTATGAGGAAATTTATAGAAGGAAAGATGTGGAGGCCCCATTTTCTAAAAAAGGGAAGAAGATAAAGAAGATATTAAGAACACCATAGGAAGTATAGAGTAGTCTATCAGTTTAAGAGGTCACACAAGTGGCATCAACACTTTAGCTATCTAAACTAGTAAGAAAGGGTAAAGATATAGACACTCAACCAACTAGAGAGACTATTGTTAATATTTTTCAGCATGAGGAAGAAGATAGTGGAGAAGAACTTAAAGTGGGCACACAAGGAGAAGATACTGAGAAAATCATTATAAAGACCAATAAAGGTAAATTTTTGAAGAGAATAAAGAAATAACCTATTGCTATAGATAGGAGAATTACTCAGAGTCAAGTTTAGACTCCACCATCATTGAAGAAGTCGCAAGTTGAATTGGAAAATAATGTAAGTTCACAAGGTAAGAAAACAAGAAGGATAGTGTATAAGATTCCGTCTGATCTCAGAGAACTAGAAAACTATATAACTAAAATCAGTTTATTTGGAAAGATGGACTCCATCTCTTTTGCTAATTTAATATAAGAAGACAAGAAAATGATTGAGTTTTCAATTATAAAACATTTCAAAGAATCTTATAAATATCCTAAGGATGTTAAGGATAAAGTGTCACATGATCTCTACACTACTCTACTAACAAGATGACATTCTAAAAGTTAGATAGTAGTACAATTGAACAATCAAATACTTAAGGAGTTGCAACATGACCTATCAATCATTAATATAGAAGTTTGGATGGATAAGTATCACAAATATTTTAGAATGAATGTATTTACAACTATGTTGGAAACTAAATTTGGAAAAATTGTCATGTTTTCATTTATGTCAAACCTACTAGAGAGACATTTACTAATAATGTAGAATACCATATCTATTGATTGATGAAGAGGATTTGAAAAGAAAGATAAATAGACAAACTAGTGATGTTGTTGAGTGATGAGGAGAAACTATGATAGAATTACAATGGGAATTTGATCAGATATTCTTTGACAAGATGGTGTATTGTTGAATCAACCTATGAAGTATAGAAGTGTTGAGTTAAATAGAAGAAAATATTAGTAAAATATGGTCAATAAAGAAAGGAACCAAAAAAAAAGATTATGGAACTTAAGAGTAAGTCAAGAAAGTAGTATTAGCCGAGTGATAGTTATGGTCAATAAGTTCAAGAAGAAAAATGTAGTAGAAACTAAGCATCATGAAGTTTGAGTGAGCTAGTGTAAGTCAAGTGAGGCATAACACTAGAGGTCAAGCTACATAGTGATGGCCAAGTGTTAGTAAAAGTTATACTTTGTAAAATATTCAATTTTGAGACCGACATAGTTGAATTTTTGGATTAGTCAAAATGAATGGATGATAAGGATTGATGAGTTGGCATATTTAACACAAGATTTGAGTTTGTTATGTGATCAAAGAAAATAGTTTAAAGAGAAGTTTCTAGAAGTGTCAAGAAAGCGGTAGAAGGCTAAAATGATTGATAGATTCAATGGACCTAACATAACCAAAGGCATGGTATTTATCCAAAGGACATCTTGTCAATTCAAGTATGCTATCTTGGAGAAATTGTGTTGCAAACTTTTATAAAAGTGATATATGTGAAGTTTGTGAAGTTATTTTTTCATCTGAGATCAAACTAAGAAAGAATCTATATTCCAGAACTTTGATTACTTGTTTGGGCAATGAGTTCTTCTTGTAATTGGAAGTGAATGTTTGGACAATGGGCTCATCTTGTATCTATTGTACTACAACTCCTAACATGGTTAGCACAACTCTTAATAGGGTTGGAATCTCCTAACAAGGATTCAAAGTCTCCTAACATGGACTCTCTTTACTGAATTTTCTCATTGACTCCTAACAGGATCCATCCTCTAAGAAGGAACTTATATATCAATATATTATCTAGTGGGTATTATCCCCACTCAAGTTTTCCCTTGTCTAGGGTTTCCCTAGCTAACATGTATGGTGTTATGAGTTATCTTTGTGCATGGTTACTATTACTGTTCAACATTACTTTATTACTTTGTTATGTATGGTATCAACTAAAGTTTGTAAGTTACTAATTCAGCCCCCTCTCAGTAATTCCTATTTCTAATAGACACTAAAACATGGGATCAAATGAAAGATGATTTTCTAGAAAAATATTAGGAATATTACAAGACCAAGGAAGTATAGTATGAATTCTTTTGCATGACTCAACGAGAACAAGATTTTGTATAATATTTCTTAGAGCATTTTGCCGTTATTTTACATAATTCGAGACACCCTGATTTAACCACTAACACTATCAAAATACTCTTCTTGAGGGGAATTTGCGATGAAACCATGGATGCTTTGAACTTAATTGGAAAAGGTGATATTTAGAAGTTACCTTTTGAAGATATTGTGACATCTGTAGAAATTATTCTCAGTCCCATAGGTTTGTTTGTGGAAACTCAAGTAATTTTACTACCATGGGTACTATATCAACTATTTCCAAGCAAGAAATTGGTAATTTACTTGAAAATATCAAAACTAATTTATTAAATCATATGGGGAAGAAAATTGACACTTTTTATACTTGTGGGAAAATAAGAGGAAGTTGAAAGAGCTGTGGCAGTATATTGCCTAACTTGTCGTAAGAAACATGAACTAGAAGATTGCCCCTATAATTAGACTCATGTGGCATCCCAAGAAGACACTAGAAATTTTTTGACACCGCAACCTTTTCTCAAAGGGATGATTCCTATGGAGTATATAGAATAACCAATTTAATTTATGGCCCCATGATGCTTGTTCCCACCAAGAGGGTTCTCTAATTAATATTTTTCTAGACCATCTTAGCAATTTTCTAACCAAGGTCCATGGTATGGAGGTTGGTAATAACCTTGATCCTATCCTCAATAGCCCCATTTTTTTCAACCTATTACATAATCATGGCATCAAGAATGTTGGCCACATGTGACAACCCTCTTATCCACCTCCACAACCTTATACTCAATCCTATCTTCCATAACATTATTTTTGACTTCTACCTATGATAAGTCCCTACATAGAACCTCAAAAATTTCTTCCTTCAATGTTAGAAATGCTTTAGAATAACTGAGAGAGGGAGGGTGAATAAGTTATTCAGGGTCCAAATGTCCTATTCAAACTTTTTAGCAAGTAAAGTGTACCCATTTAACAATTTATTCATCCAAGCTTTAACTTTCCTATTCAACAAGTTACTATAAATCAGCATACAAGCATAACACATGAAAGATCAACACATAACATAATGATTTATGTGGAAACCCAATTTGAGAAAAACCACCAATAACATGCTACTCAATTCTCACTCTTCTGAAGTGATGCCCTATGAAAGGCCTGCCTTGTTAAAGGCTACAACACATTGTTAAATGTGACCTAATTAAAGGATTTAACCACTTTGTTAGAAGTGGGCCTGGTTAGAGGACTTTAGAAAATTCACTTGGAATGTCACCCTGTTAAAGGATTTAAAAATGGGTATCAAACCAATCTAAGTGCATAAGGTTTTCTTCTACCCTAATTGATACAATTGCTAGAGAGTAACAATAAGGGGTTTTGACCTAATTACAAAATACAACTCAACTTGTAGATTTTAGATCACCATTCAGCTCATAACATTGCCTGGCTTTCAGTCTCTGCAACTCTTGATAGCTTGCCCTCCTTTCAAGCTTTGTCTCCTTGAGTCTCCATGCTCAATGTACCAGTGTAATCATCTCTCTCTGACACCTTGTTGAAGCAGAGTCTCTGTACTCTATTCTTCCTTCTCCTAGATGTCTCCTTGATTCATAGTATATCAAGGAGTCAAGGAGAGATGAAGTAGAGTCTCTATACTTTGGCATTCCTTTTATTGCTAGATTCTTCCCTCCTTTAATTTCAATTCATATGGATTAGGTAGGATTCATTAAATCTAACCCATATTATGTTCCTTCTAGAAACATCATGAAGAATCCTCTTGAATTTTCTCAAAAATGGTTTACATAAAATTCCATACCACCAGCTCATCATCCTTATCCTCCAACTGGTTCACACAATTCAAGGTAACAAATTTTTCAGCTTAGCTTTTGTGAATCTTTGACGTTTCCAATAATGCAGCAACTTGGTACTATTGAAAATTTGGTGCTCAACACACACTATGTTACTCGACATCAACTACATTTTATTGATGCTTGGCACTTGAAGTTCACTCAGCACCTATTGCTATTTTCTAATGCTAGGCACTTTTTACTTTTCTCGGCACTTGAACTTCACTCAGCACCTGAAGTTTACTTGGCACACACACTAGATTTTCCATTTTCTCGGCTTCGACTAAAAATTTTCATAGCTAAAACTAGCTTGCTTGACATCCACTAATGAACTTAGTTTAAGCTTTACAATCAACCTTGTTACAACTTATATTTCTAATTTTTCTAAGTGTGACCAACCTTTGTATCTTTGAATATGTTACCAATACATCATCTCACCATTGTCTTTACTGATCCTTGCACTTCATTACAACATCATAACTCAACCTTTCCCTTAGGTAATGTTGTTACATCTTGTTGATCAAATTCTCTTCATCAATCAACTAAGTGATATTACTTAGATCTTATAAGAAATTGTTATTCCTACAAATAGTAGGTTTGACATCAATGACAAAAAAATGATTGAAAGTATTCTTTTAACAACAATCTCCCTCTTTCAATCAATCTTCTTCATCAATGATCTTTTCAATCAGATTTCCAATAATCTCCTTCTTTGACATTGATGGAAACCAAACTAATCAACCATCAGACTAAACTATTTTACCAAGTTATCAACATGCTAACTAGGTTAGAACAATAAGTCAAATGCCAAAAAGAAATTTGTGTTACCATTATTTGTCACATCTCCTTCTCTTGATCTATTATCCTTATTGCTTTTATTTCTATTTCTCCCTCTTAGCTATTGTATCCTTTTTCATTCGTTTCTCCCTTCTTACATTTTCTCCCTCTATATGCATTGCTCATATTCTTCTATTTCTTTCTCTATTCATATTTTTTAATTAGCTTCTTCTACAACTATTGATCATTTCTGCTGTTTCTCCCCCATACTATTGATCAAATGATGTTGATCAGTTTCTTACTACTTCTCCCTCTTTGAAAAAAATGCCAAAGACATAATATTTTAGCATCTTATCATGCAAATGTAGCTTTTGGAGGTTCTTTCACTTTCTCCCTCTACCACCTTGCTTATGACTGATTTGAAACTTCAGCACTTTAATTACTTCAAGAATAATGCTAAAGTAAGTATCCTTTGCATCAATGTGTAATATTTCACTAGTCAATTCCTTTGATGCAGAACAACCTTTGCTTATTTAAGTAGCCTTGGCTAGGGGTATCACCTCCAACTTACCTCTAAGATACTCAAAAGCATCCTTAGGTAGTGCTTTTGTGAAAATGTCAGCAATCTATTCCTTTTAGCTTGCATATTCCATCTTCACTTGTTTTTCTTCCACTAATTGTCTTACATAGTGATACTTAATTACAATATGCTTTGTTTTGGCATGCATTATAGGATTCTTTGATAGATTGATAGCACTTATATTATCACAATAAAGTATCACAAGCTCATTTTCCTCTTCCTTCATACCTTGCAACAAATGTTTGATCCATACAATATTAGTGCAATTGATAGTAGCTGCAAAATATTTACCTTTTGCAGTGGACTGTGAGGTACAACTTTTCTATTTTTTGGTCCATGTAATCAATATTCTTACCAAGAAAAGTGCCCCTCCACTGGTGCTTTTTCTATCATCAATATTACCTCCCCAATCTACATCAGTGTAGGCTCTTAGCTCAAACTTTTCACTCTTGTTGTAGTACAGACCAAAGTCATCAGTTCCTTTTAGGTACCTCAGTATTCTCTTTACTACCATCAGATGATTTTCTCTTGGATTTTAAAAAAATCTTGCCACTATTCCAACAACTAATGCAATGTTTGATCTACTATATACAACATGTTGCAAATTTCCAATCATTGATCTATACATTGTCTAATTCACATCAGCTAACTCATCATTCTTTGATAACTTATGTCCTGTTACCATTTGTGTGCTTACTGGTAATGAGTACTCTAATACAAATGTTTTGAGTATCTCCTTGATGTATTTTGATTGGGTCACGCATATGCCATGCTTCAATTTATGTACTTGCAATCCAACAAAGAACTTGATTATTCCAATCATTGACATCTCAAACTCATGTTTCATTTGATTAGCAAAATCTTTATATAGAGCATCTTTTTCTCCAAATATTATATCATCAACAAAGATTTCAGATATCAAAACGTCTTTACCTTTTTTTGCCTTGATGTACAAGTTGCTATTGTCATTTGTTCTCTCAAATCCTATCTTCACAAGATGTTTGTGCAGTCTCTAATACCATGCTCTATGTGCTTTCTTCAAACCATAACGTGTCTTATGCAATTTGCAATTCATATCCTTTTTGTTGTCATCTAAAAATCCCTCTAGTTGTTCTATGTAGATTTCCTCTTCCAGTATACCATTCAAAAAAGAAGAATTCACATCCATTAGGTAGACTTTGAAACCTTTGTAGGTAGCATATGCAAGTAGTGTTCTTACTCCTTCCATTCTTTAAATAGGGGCAAATGTTTCCCCATAATCTAGTCTTTCTTCTTGTGCATAGCATTTGCAAACATTATCTTCAATAGTCATTCCTTCATAGAAGTATACAAAGGATCTATAATCTTCTAGTTGCTTGAACTCATCAACTTGGACTTTTGCATGCTCATCAAAATTTACATTTGCACTTTCCATAATCTTGTTAGTGTTAGTATTCAAAAACTGATATGCTTTTCTTCTAGTGGAGTATCCAAAGGAATATCCTTCATCACTCTTTGCATCAAACTTGCCATTTCTAGTATCTTTAAGAATGTAGCATTTACAATCAAATACTTTGAAATGTTTTACATTAGGTGAGTGACAATAGCATAGTTCAAATGGTGCTGCATTTGTACCTTTCTTGACTTGGACTCTATTCAGGGTATAAATAGCAGTACTTATAGCTTCTCTCTAGTACTTTAGAGCAACATTTTTCTCCATCATCAAGGTTCTAGCACAGTCTATACCATTCTAAGGTGGAGTTCTTAGTGCTGATGTTTGCTTTTTGATACCTTTGTCATTATAGAATATCTCAAATTCTTTTGATGTAAACTCACCACTTCTGGCTGATCTTAGGCATTTTTGAATCTTTCCTATTTCCTTCTCAACTCTGGCCAAGTACCACTTAAACATTTGAAATGCATCAAATTTTTT
Organism: Cupressus sempervirens; assembly: GCA_028749045.1. Classification (NCBI taxonomy): domain Eukaryota; kingdom Viridiplantae; phylum Streptophyta; class Pinopsida; order Cupressales; family Cupressaceae; genus Cupressus; species Cupressus sempervirens. The sequence goes on from CM053789.1 coordinate 518,715,298, forward strand.
CTTTAAGAACATAGTAGTCATCATCTTGGAATAGTCATCTACAAATAGCATTATGTATTTGTCTCCTAGGTAACTTTGCACTTCTATTGGATGGACCACATAAGTCTATATGGACTGACTTTAGAACTTTTTTGGAAGTATATGTTTTTCTTTTGAAACTAGACTTCATCATCTTCCCTAGTTGACATTGTTTACACATTGTGTTTTCAGGTTTCTTCAGTTTTGGCAACCCCCTGACTTTCTTCTTTTTATTGATGCTAATCAGATTATCAAAGTTAACATGACACAATCTTTTATGCCATAACCACACATCATAAAGTCTAACAACAAGTCAAGTTGCATCTTCCATATCTAGGTAAAAAAGGCTACCTCTTATTTGTTCACCTTTTCCTATCAGATTTCCATCAATTTCATAGATTTTGGAAGTTTTTTTTCCAAATTCTACTTTGCAACCTACATTGCCTAACTGTGATACACTGAAAAAATTATAGTTCAATCCTTCAACATAGTATGCATTATCACATGAAATTTTCTCTCTAGGTTTAATTGAACCTTTTCCTTTGATTTGACATGGAGCATTATTTCAAAACCTAACACTATTTCCATCATACCGAGTAAAGGTAATAAATTTACTTTTGTCTCCTATCATGTGATGTGAGTATCCACTATCTATGATCCACTTGTCATTCTTTTTCACACAAGTCACTAGTGATGTTACTTTATCTTCATCTGATTCATTCTTCATGGCCACATAAACTACTTCATCATCATTCTCATCAAAATCTTCTCCAACAATGTAGCATCTTTTTCCTTTGTCCTTGCAATATCTGCTATCATCTTCTCTTTTATTCTTGTACTTGTTTCCTTCTTTATAGTTCTTCTTTTGTGTACACCTTGTAGCAATATGACCTACTTCATTGCAATTGAAACATATGATAGGTAGCTTACCTTTGAATTTACCTTTTCCTCTATGGAATCTTCTAGCTAGTAGTGCTTCTAACTATTCCAAATCTTCCTCATCTATGCTGCTATCACTGGATGCATGTTTTCCTTTTCTATTATTCTTCCTTGATGTCACCTCCTCAATGTCTTTTAGTGTTAGCTTGGCCTTGAAAGCAGATTTGAGGTTCTTAGGTCTGTAGTTATAAAAATTGGATAGTTCAAATGCAGTAAGTCTTCCCTCTATTCCTTCAAAGGTTAGTGTGTTTCCTTGTACACACCTTAGCTCTTGGATGGCTGAAACTCTAATAGCATAGATAGGGAGTAGGGTTCTTAGGTATTTGCTATTGAAAATTTCTTCTTTAGAATAACTAAGAGGGAGGGGGCGAGGGGAGTGAATCAGTTATTCAAGGTCCAAATGTCCTATTCAAAATTTTTAGCAAGTAAAGTGTGCCCATTTAACTACTTGTTCACCAAATCTTTAACTTTCTTATTTAGAAAATTACTACAAATCAGTATGCAAGTATAACACATGAAAGATCAACATATAACACAATGATTTATGTGAAACCCAATTTGGGAAAAACCACCAATAACATGCTACTCAATTCTCACTCTTTTGAAGTGATGCCCTGTAAAAGGCCTGCACTGTTAAAGGCTACAACACACCGTTAAATGTGACTTGGTTAAAATATTTAACCACTCTATTATAAGTGGGCTTGGTTAGAGGACTTTAAAACATTCACTTGGAATGTCACCCTATTAAAGGATTTACAAATGGCTATTAGACCAACTTAAGTCTATAGGATTTTCTTCTACCCTAACTGATACAATTGCTAGAGAGTAATAATAAGGGCTTTTGACTAGATCACAAAATACAACTCAACTTATAGATTTTAGATCACCATTCAGCTCATAACATTTCTTGGCTTTCAATCACTACAACTCTTGATAGCTTGCCCTCCTTTCAAGCTTTGTCTCCTTGAGTCTCCATGCTCAATGTACTAGTGTAATCATCTCTCTCTGACCACTTGTCAAAGTAGAGTCTTTGTACTCTATTCTTCCTTCTCCTAGTTGTCTTCTCCTTGTCACCCTTCTATCACTTCACAAATTTGGCACACTAGTAGCTCTTGCTTCTTGGTCTGTGACTCTTAAATAGAAGTCTAGAATTCATTTTCCCACTTGATTTTTCCCTCCTTTAATTTCAATTCGTATGGATTAGGTAGGATTCATTGAATCTAACCCATGTTATGTCCCTTCTAGAAACATCATGAAGAATCCTCTTGAATTCACTAAAAATAGTTTACATAAAATTCTGTGCCACCAACTCATCATCCTTATCCTCCAACTGGTTCACAAAATTCAAGTTAACAACTTTTTTGGCTTAGATTTGGTGAATCTTTGACATTTCCAATAATGCAGCAGCTTGACACTATTAAAAATTGGGTGCTTGGCACACACTATGTTACTCGACATCAACTACATTTTACTGATGCTTGGCACTTGAAGTTCACTTGGCACCTATTAATATTTTTTGATGCTCAACACTTGTTACTTTTCTTTGCACTTGAACTTCACTCAACACCTTAAGTTTAGTCAACACACACTAGATTTTCCATTTTCCCAGCTTCAGTTGAAAATTTGCTCGGCTTAAACTAGCTTACTCAAGACCCACTAATGAACTTAGTTTAAGCTTTATAGTCAACCTTGTTACATCTTATACTTCTAATGTTTCTAAGTGTGACCAACCTCTATATATTTGAATATATTACCTGTACATCATCTCACCATTGTCTTAACTAATCCTTACACTTCATTACAACATCATAACTCAAGCTTTCCCTTAGGTACTCTTGTTACATCTTGCCGATCAAATCATCTTCATCAATCAACTAAGTGATAGTACTTGGATCTTATAAGAAAATGTCATTCCTACAAATAGTACGTTTAACATCAATTACAAAATAATGATTGAAAACATTCTTTTAACAACAATCTTCCTCTTTCAATCAATCTTCTTCATCAATGATCTTTTTAATCAGATTTCCAACACTCGAATACCTTTATCTTCCTCTAATCCACCTTCAAATTCACCATAGCCATCTAAACCCACATCCATGCCAACTCAACCAAATCAAAATCCCAATAGTAAGCCTTCTCAACCACTCTATAGTTATGAGGTGGAAAATTTCCCTACCTATCCTATAAATACAATTGAGTTGGATGGCATACAAATACAATCAGGGAAGGCTCTTAACGGACCTACTATCATAGAGATCAATGATGAAACTAAAGAAGGGCTAGAAAAAGAAACCCTTTCCTAATCAGTGAATTCCTATATAAGAGTCTAAAGAACCAATACATTCAGAGTTTGATATTTTAAATGAATTGTGCAATGTTAATATCAAGATTCCTCTTTTACAGGCTCTTAAGGATATTCTAGTATACAAAAAAATGGTTTGAGAGTTATGGAATTGACAATAGAAAAAGGAGGATCCAAATATTGTTCAAGTTATTGGATAACTAGCCAACTTAATGTTGGGGAATGTAACCATTCTAACATATGCAGATCCTATTGGTCCAGTCATATAGCTAAGCATAGGTAAAATTATTATTCTTAGTACACTTGTGGACTTAGGTGCGGCTATAAATGTGATGAACAATAAAAAAAAAACCAAATTATCATTGGATGGACTTAGACATACTCCTACAATACTTCAAATGGTTGATCGTTCCTTAGTCAAACCAAAGGGGGTTATTGAAGATGTTGTTCTTTCCATTGATAGTTGGGATTATTTGATCAATTTTATGTTTTTTCAGCCAAAAGTTAAGTTGGGGGGTTGTCCATTGATTCTAGGGATATCTTGGTTTGTAGTTACTAATTCTCACATAAATTATCAAATAGGTAACAGGGTTATCTCCAATGGAGAACAAACAAAACAATTGACCTTATATCCCCCTGCTCAACCCTTATTAGAAAACAAAGATATTTCATGGGTTGATAGTAACCTAGAAGATTATATGCCACTCCTTACCATTAAATAGGAACAACACCTTGAGGAACCTATAGATGACAACATTTTGGTGAACTTTCTTCAAAATTGGTATGAGTCTAATGATTTCATTAAAACTATGGTTTTTCCTTCACATGCAATTGTCAACTACCCTTTTGGAAGTTCATCTTTGGTAGGAAACTCTCGATCTATCCTACACTTTCTCATATTACATCATCTTTTTTCACATCAATGTTTCTATAATCTCTTTTTATCTTTAGATAAACTAGATCCATTGCAAAAGATTTTTCTTAATGTTCCTACACCATCAGAACTTATGGAGATCTTATCGAGTAGTATTCTCAATATTAATTTACAATTAGCACCCACTCAAGTCAAAGACCTCATAGGTATGCTCAAAGATCACAAAGATGCATCTGCATGGGAAAACTAGGACATGGAAGATATTCATCCATATACTTGTACCCATCTCATTTACATCGAAGAAGGAAGTCACCTAGTTCAGCAACCACAATGAAGAATCAATCCTTGTTAGTGGGATGACGTAGTCAAAGAAGAACTCCAAAAGGTATTAAATGTTGGGGTCATCTATCCTATATCAGATAGCAAGTGGGTATCTCCTTTGGTTGTTTTACCAAAGAAAAATGGTAAATGGAATATTTTTTTAGACTATAGGGCTTGAAATAAGGCTACTAAGAAGGATCACTTTCCATGGGCCTTTATTGATCAAGTACTGGATACTCTTACGGGAAAGTGATTCTTCTCTTTCTTGGATGTCTTTAGTGGATACAAAAAAATTCCCATCACCCCATAGGATCAAGACAATACCACCTTCACCTTTCCATGGAGAACCTTCACATATAATGTTCTTCCTTTTGGGTTATGTAATGCCACTGCCACATTTTAAAGAGTGATATTTAGTATTTTGCTAATTTGGTTAATGATTATGTAAAAGTTTACAAGGATGATTTTAATGTCAATGGGAACACTTTTGAAAACCCTAAGGATAACTTGTAGAAAGTACTTAAAATATGTATATACACTAACCTATCTTCATGCCATGAGAAGTGTCACATGTTAATGATTGAGGGAATTGTATTAGGCCACTTAATTTCCTCAAAAGCTATCCAAGTTGATCCCAAAAAGATTGAAATAATTGAGGACCTCCCTACACCCTTGACTTAAAAAGATGTTAGGAGTTTCCTTGGTCGTGTTGGATATAATAAGATATTTATTGAAAACTTCAATAAGATTTCTTCACCATTGTTTTCTTTATTAGTCAAAGATGTGTTGGAATTAAAGATAGAGTAACTGAGAGGGGGGGTGAATTAGTTACTCACAAAAATTAATTTCAACAATCCTCTTAGATGTCTTAAAGATCTAGTTACTATTTTTTTTTTTTGGTAAACAAATGTTGTAACTCGGTAAGATTAAACTATTACTTTTTCAAGCATTCATGCATGTAACTGAAAATAAAGTGAACGCAAGAGACACTAGATTTAACATGGAAACCCAATATGAGAAAAAACACCAAGTAACTAGTCACCAATTTTTCACTCTTCTGAAGTGAGCCCTATTAGGAACCAACCCTGTTAAAGGTTACAATACACACTGTTAGGTGTGACCCTATTAGAGGATTTAATCACCCTGTTAGGAGTGGCCTTGCTAGAGGTCTTTAGAACAATTCAACTGAACTGTCACCTTGTTAGAGGATTTACAAAATGGCTGTTAAACCAACTCTGTTAAGAGATTTGAAATTAGTGCTACAATGGTTAGAAAGAAATAATGAATTGACCTGAACAAGATGCAATTGAATTTGCTAGTTACAAGTCTCTGTTCAGCATCATTAGATCCTCCTTGATCAAATATGGCTCTGCTACTCTTCAATGATCTTTGATCATCCTTCAAATCTGCTTCCACAACAATCAGTCTTCATATCACATTAATTCCACATTCTTCCACTTCATACCTTTTAAAATTCACAACTTGACTTCTTACTTATACCATTTAGATTGTCAAGTTAGCCTATTTACATGTTGCATTTACCAATATCATACATCAGTTGGCTATAGATATTACTCTGAACAAATAAATGTTATTTCATAAGACAATAAAATCCTTTACTGGCCAACCCTGCTCAATAAATACTGCTTCTAGAAATTTCCTGAGTTAACCATCTTGACTTGGTTAACATTGCAATATCCTTAAAATCCTTTAGCTACCAAGTTTGCTTGGTAAGAACTAAATCCTTCCGTAAGAACTGCTTCTTCAAAAATTACCTTAGATGATTGAGTGAGCTCGATAAGAACTGCTTCTTCCAAATTACCTTTGATGACTGAGTGAACTCGATAAGAACTATTTCTATCACATTTTCTTTGATTACTGAGTAAACTCGGTAAGAACTAAATTTCTTTGATTACCTTGAAAGCTCAGTAATCAACTGTCTACTTAGTAGAGATTGCAAAGCTATCTTTACTAACCTTTTGAGCTCGATAGACACTATCCTTTGCCTTGCTAACCTTTTGAGCTTGGTAGATACTATCCTTTGCCTTACTGGCCTTCTGAGCTCGGTAAACACTATCCTTTTCCTTGCTAACCTTCTGAGCTTGGTAGACACTATCTTGATGACTAATGTGACCTTTGTGTGACATCAAAGACAACACACAATTGAACTATTGTATCCAAAAATCTCCTTCTTTGGCATTGATGGAAACACAACATGTCATAGAAAAATGAAATTTGAAACCAAGTCTGTTAATGAAAGAAAATAAAAATCCCTCTTTCATAATAATCTCTCCCTCTTACACATACTCTTATTATTTTGCAAATTTTAGAAAGATATGATAGTATATTCTCCCTCTTTAACAACATATGCCAAAGAAAACTCAAAATAACTGAATAACATTATACCTGATGTACTGATTCATATAAAATATCTTTATTTGTTTGCTGCATCAACTGATAGATTTCTAATTCTGTTCTTGTTGATGCATCACTAAAATTGTATTTTAGTGAGCTTCAGATAGGGGAATGACCCCTAACTTACCTCTTAGATACAAGAATGCATCCTTAGGTAAAGGCTTTGTGAATATGTCAGCAATTTGTTCCTTTGTATGCACATATTCCAATCGTATTTCCTTTTCTTGCACCAATTCTCTAACAAAGTGATATTTTATGGCAATATGCTTGATTTTTGAATGCATCACTGGATTCTTGGAGATGTTAATTGCACTTGTGTTATCACAAAACATAACAACTAGTTCTTTGATTTCTTGCTTCATACCTTTCAATAATTTTTTAAACCACACAATGTTTGAGCAATTTACTATTGCTGCAACATATTCAGTTTCTGCTGTGGATTGAGATGTACAATTCTTCTTTTTGCTTGTCTAAGAAACCAACCTTTTTTCGAGAAAGAAAGCTCCTCCACTTTTTCTCTTTCTATCATCAATATTTCTTGCTCAATCTGCATCAGTGAATACTTTTAAATCTAGTTTTCGTCTAAGTTTATACCATAATCCATAATCTTTAGTTCCTTTTAAGTATCTCATGATCCTTTTGATTGCCATCATGTGGTTTTCTTTTGGTTTTGCTGAGAATCTTGCTACAATTCCTACTGCAAGGGCAATGTCTGGTCTTGTGTGTACTACATATTGCAACTTTCCAATCATAGATCTATATAACGTCTAATCCACTTCCTTTGATTCATCATCTTTGGTAAGTTTTAATCCAGTACACATAGGAGTCCCAACTGGTTTGCAGTCTTCCATACCAAAATTTTTCAGTATCTCCTTGATGTATTTAGATTGAGTGATGTAGATGCCATTCTTACTCTGTTGAATTTGAACACCAACAAAGAATTTGATTTGACCAAAAATTGACATTTCAAATTCCTTATTCATTTGTTCTAAAAATTCTTTGCAAAGATCATCATTTCCTGTGAACAAAGTATTATCTACAAATATTTCTACCAAAACAATCTTATTATCTAGTCCTTCCTTTATGTACAAACTATTGTTTTCATTAGTTCTTTGAAAACCAATCTGAATAAGATAGTTATGCAATCTTTCATACCATGCTCTAGGGGCTTGTTTCAGACCATATAATGCTTTATGCAATTTGCAGACCATGTCTTTCTTGTCTGGATCAACAAAACCTTCAGGCTGCTCAATGTAAACCTCTTCCTCTAGTATGCCATTGAGAAATGCTGACTTGACATCCATCTGATAAAATTTGTATCCTTTGAATGCAACATATGCAAGTAAGGTTCTAACACCTTCCAATCTTGCAACAGGAGCAAAGGTTTCTCCATATTCTACACCTTCTTCTTGAGAGTATCCCTTGCATACTAGTCTAGCTTTGTTCCTTGATACCTTACCATCTTCATTTAGTTTGTTTCTAAATACCCTTTTTTTTTTCAATCACATTCTTGTCTTTGGGTCTAGGTACAAGAGTCCATGTTTTTTTTCTCTCTATCTATTCTATTTCTTCATTCATAGCTTCAATCCAAATTTCATTGTCAAGTGCATCTTTGACATTTCTAAGTTCAAAATCAGCAAGTAAACAAGTGCCTTTCAACTTACTTCTTGTCATTGTTCCTTCTAACTTATCACCAATGATCTGATTTGGTGCATGATGCTTTCTAACATACTTGGCTAACACGGGCTCCTTTCCTTTTGAATGAATTGCATTGTTATCCCTCTGTGTCTCAACTTCTGGTTTTGATTCTAGTTGCTTAGGCTCGGTAGATGCTAACTAGGTAGCTTCTATTTGCAACTCGGGTTCTTGTAGCTTGGAAGACATTAGCTCAATTTCCTATGACTCGATAACTGAAGACTCTAGAGTTGAGGATTCCTAAATAATAGGTATACTTGGCATTGTATTAGGTTCAATGTAAATAAATCTTCTATAGTCTTTAGGTTCCCTTTTGCTTTATTCTTCTGTTCTTTCTGCAAACTCATCAAATTTCACATGTGCACTTTCTATAACTTTGTTAGTAGATAAGTTCAAAGATCTATATGCTTTTCTTTTGCAAGAGTATCCCAAAAATATTCCTTCATCACTTTTTACATCAAATTTACCTTTTCTAGATTCTTTCAAAATATAACATTTGCTTCCAAATACTTTTAGATAACTTACATTGGGTTTGTAGCCATACCACAACTCACAAGTTGTTTTGAATGAATCCTTTTTCAGCTGTACTCGGTTCAAGGTATGAACTGTAGTGCTAATAGCTCCCTTTTAGTATTTGATAGTAATGCCTTTCTCAATCATTAAGGTTCTTGCACAATCCATTATAGATCTATTCCTTCTTTCTGCTATTCCATTTTGTTCTGGAGTTCTAGGTGCTGAAACCTGTCTTTTGATTCCCCTTTCAATGCAAAAGTTATTAAACTCGTGTGAAATGAATTCACCACCTTTGTCAGATGTTAAGAATTTTAGTCTTTTGCCTATTTCCTTTTCTACTCTGGCCAAATACCATTTGAATTTTTCAAATGCTTCTGATTTCTCTCTAAGGTACATGATAGTCATCATTCTTGAATAATCATCAACAAATAGAATGAAGAATTTTTCACTAGTATAACTTTCAATGCCAATAGGTCCACACAAATTAGTATGCACAATTTCTAGAACTTCTTTAGTCTAATAGTTCTTGCTTTTAAAACTAGTCTTTCCCATTTTACCAATTTGACAATTCTTGCATAGACCAACCTCGGGTTTCTTTATGTTAGGAATACCTCTTACTTTCCTAAATTTACTAATTTTTATTAAATTGTCAAAGTTTACATGACACAACCTCTAATGCCATAACTATCTTTCTTAAAATTGAGCAATGAAACATGAACATTCACCAAGTTCAAGATAAAATAAGTTACCTTTTGTTTGAGTGCCTGATCCAATCAGCTTTCCTTTGCCATCTAGCAATCTTGCTTTTCCATGCATAAATTCTACTTTGAATCCATTATTGAGTAGCTGTTCCACACTCAACAAATTATGCTTTAGTCCTTTTACCCAATATGCATTATCACATACAACTTCCTTGGTTAGTGAGATTCTTCCTTTTCCTTTTATACAACAAGGTTCATTGTTATCAAATCTTACACTGCCACAATCATAGTCTTCAAAATATTCAAACTACGTTTTATCACTAGTCATGTGATGAGAAAAACCACTATCTATGATCCACGTATCATTTTTTCTCATATGAGAAATTAGTGCCATTTCCTCATCATTATCAAATTCATCTTTTACAGCAATGTAGACAATTTCATCTTCTTCTTCATCATCAGAATCATTAGAATCTTTTGCCATAAAACATGTTTTCTTACCTTTATCCTTGAATGATTTGAAGTCTTTGTTGCCATTGTACTCTTGACCTTTCTTCTCATCTTTGTTTTGTTTATTTGGGCACCTAGCAGTAGTATGTCCAATTTCTTCACAAGAGAAATAGATTAGAGGAACCTTACCTTTGTATTTCCCTTTGCCTCTTGAATATTTTCTTACTAGTAGAGCTTCAACAACTTCAAGATCACTGTCTAAACTTTGTTCTAATTCTTCATCACTATCTGAATGTGGATCCTTCATCTTTTTCCCTTTTTCTTTGAGTGAAAGCTTGGCTTCAAATGCTGTTTCAACATTCTTGGTAGCTAGAACATAATTTTCATAGTTGTCTAGCTCAAATGCAATCAATCTTCCAACTATGGCCTCTAAATTTATTTTATGATTTTACTCACATCTCCTTTCTTGAATTGTAGAGACTTTGATTTCATAAATGGGAAGTAGAGTTCTAAGAACTTTTCTTATAACTGTCTCCTCATTGATATCTCCCCCAGATGCTTTGATTGCACTAACAGATGCTTTAACTCTTTCAACATACTTTGCAAAATTTTCATCCTCTCTCATCCTCATTTGATCAAATTGTCCTCTCAAATTTTCTGCTTTGGCTTCTCTCACATTATCATCTCCTCCATATATTTCTTTAAGCTTGTTCCACATTTCAAAGGCAGTTTTGTAATCCTTGCTATCATTAAATTCTTCATAACTTAGAGCAGATGCTATATCTATCATAATGTTATTGTGAGTCTTCTTTTCAGCAATATCATTGATAGATAATGTCTTGGAATTTCTCTTTTGTAAGACATCCTGACCTTTAGCTTAGATCCTTGAAATCTTTTCCTATAAGCACCAATAGCTCTGATACCAATTGTTGGAATTAAAGATAGAGTAACTGAGAGGGGGGGGGGAACCAGTTACTGACAAAAATTCATTTCAACAATCCCCTTAGATGTCTTAAAGATCTAGTTACTATTTTTTTTTTGGTAAATAAATGTTGTAACTTAGTAAGATTAAACTATTACTTTTTCAAGCATTCATGCATGTAACTGAAAATAAATTGAACACAAGAGACACCAGATTTAACGTGGAAACCCAATATGGGAAAAACCACCAAGTAACTAGTCACCAATTTTTCACCCTTCTAAAGTGAACCCTGTTAGGAGCCAACCCTATTAAAGGTTATAATATACACTATTAGGTGTGACCCTGTTAGAGGATTTAATCACCCTGTTAGGAGTGGCCTTGCTAGAGATCTTTAGAACAATTCAACTGAACTGTCACCTTGTTAGAGGATTTACAAAATGGCTGTTAAACCAACTCTGTTAAGAGATTTGAAATCAATGCTACAATGGTTAGAAAGCAACAATGAATTGACCTGAACAAGATGCAACTGAATTTTCTAGTTACAAGTCTCTGTTCAGCATCGTTAGATCCTCCTTGATCAAATATGGCTCTTCTGCTCCTCAATGATCTCTGATCATCCTTCAAATCTGCTTCCACAACAATCAGTCTTCATATCACAATAATTCAACATTATTCCACTTCATACCTTTTAAAATTTGCAACTTGAATTCTTACTTATACCATTCAGATTGTCAAGTCGGCCTATTTACATGTTGCATTTACCAATAAATCGTACATCAGTCAGCTACAAATATTACTCTAAACAAATAAATGTTATTTCATAAGATAATGAAATCCTTTACTGGCTGACCTTGCTCGATAAATACTACTTTTAGAAATTTCCTAAGTTAACCATCTTGACTCGGTTAACATTGCAATATCCTTAAAATCCTTTGGCTACTGAGTTTTCTCAGTAAGAATTGAATCCTTCCGTAAGAACTACTTCTTCCAAATTACCTTAGATGATCGAGTGAGCTCGATAAGAACTGCTTCTTCCAAATTACCTTTGATGACTGAGTGAACTCGGTAAGAACTATTTTTGTCACATTTTCTTTGATTATCGAGTGAACTCAATAAGAACTAAATTTCTTTGATTACCTTGAAAGCTCAATAATCAACTATCTACTCAGTGGACATTGCAAAGCTATCTTTAGTAACCTTTTGAGCTTGGTAGACACTATCCTTTGAGCTCGGTACTCTATTTGCTACATCGTCAATAACTTCACCAATGCAAAGGTAAACTACATGGTGACCAGAAAAGAGTTCTTATCTATTTTTTATGCTATTAATAAATTTTGGTATTACAGTACTCGTTATAAAGCTCTTGTTCATATTGATCATTCAAAAATTTGATTTCTGATGAATTAGCCTTTAGTCACTGGTAGGGTCATTAAATGGTTACTCTTATTACAATAATTTGACATTACTATACTTGATAATTTTGGAAAGGAAAATATGGTTGCAGACTTCTTATCCAGGTTACAATAGCCAAATGATGAACTTGTTCCTGTTGATGACACATACCATAATGAACACGTCTTTATCATTTCTACAAAAACTCCATGGTATGTTGATATCACCAACTAATTGGTTACTCGTAAATTTTTGCTATATTTTTCTCCTTGAGAATGAAAAACTTAGCTAGGCTCAATGAGCAATACAACTAGATCAATGGTCTTCTATTTGTACTGGCATTGATAATATCATGCATTGATGTGGTGGACACTTTTCCACTCAAATCATTGCTCAAAATATTCCTACTACAGGGTATTATTAGCCTACACTCCAAAAAGATTGCAAGCATTATGTTCATCACTATGACTAGTGCTAGTGAATGGGTCATCCTATGTGGTCTAATGAAATGCCACTCCACGCTCAGCTATCCATAAAACCTTTTGAAAAGTGGAGTCTCAATTTTGTAGGGCCTATAAATCCACCCTATAACCAAAAAGAGTACATGCTTGTCTACATAGATTATGTAACCAAATGGGTTGAAATGGTAGCACTTAATTATGCTGGAGATACCAAGGTTATTGACTTCCTACACTATAAAATATTTACTTGCTTCAGTGTTCCTCAGGAGATTAATACTGATCAAGGTTACCAATTTTCTTCAAACCTTATTGTTGCATTAGTCAAAGAGTATGAAAATCGATACCAAAAATCTTCACCCTATCACCCTAAGGAAAATGCACAAGTAGAAGTCACCAATAGAGAACTTGAGAATATTCTTACCAAGACAATTACACTTCATAAGCATGATTGGGCCAAAATGCTTCCTAAAGCTATGTGGGCCTATTAGACTACATAGAATACCACTACTAGTTTGACCACTTATAAAATGGTCTATGGTAAGAAGGTTGTTCTTCCCATTTATTTTGAGATTAAGACTCTTGAAGCATGCTTCAACTTGGTTTGAGTCTCTCTGATGCTCAATAGGAATACATAACACAACTACACTCTTTGGATGAACTTCATCAAGATGTGCTTCTCCATATTGAACTTGTCCAATAGTAGCATGCATTGTATTATGATAAACACATTCACCATCATTCCTTTTAGCTAGGAGATTGGGCACTTTTGTATGATTCTTAGTTTTAGGATTTTAAGGGTGAATTTCATACTTAGTCAATGGGCCCATATGAAATTGAATATGTATTTGATAATGGTATTGTACATCTCTGCATAGTGGACTTTGAACGTTTTAGGCTCCCTGTTAACAGTCATCATCTAAAGTTGTACCAGAAGTCTCTTTTGAAAGAAGTTTTCTTTCTTAATGTCACCAAGGAACTAAATGTGTTTCCCTTTAACCTCCTTCAATTCAAACGCTCAAAACTCAAAGGAAAAAAAATGACCCACCAATGAAAATTAGGCTCCTGGTGTTATTGGCCAACTCTGAGTTATAAAGCTAGTGCCTCCTAGTTGTAGCAAGTCTTGATTCTAAAAATTGGTGTACCAGTGTCATAGGGTAGGATTAAGTTGAAAAATTAGTCATTGGGAGCCTACTATCATTATCAAAAATTAGATTAAAAAATTTTTTAGTGATAGAACTTTACTTGCCTTCTTTTGTTATCCCCCTTGGTGATGCAATAGGAAGTTCCTTCACTTCCTGTCACCTCTCCTATGGTGCCTATTCATTCTTCTAAGCTCCTACAATTTTATCTCTCTCTACATATCCTTCACATGGGATTTGATATTTCCTATCACTATCTACACCTGTCATCTTTCCTAGACTAATGATTGTACTTCTTGTCGCATCTCTTTTAGTTGGTAGCTCAGTTCTCATGTGTGACACATCGGCTTACCCTTTTCATATAGAATTCTTTCTTTGCAGTTCAAAAAGTCATTATTTGACCTCAACTCTAGTATATTTTATCACCTCCATTGACATCACTCTTTCCCATCATTGTTGTACATTCTCGGTCATTGTCATGATTCAAGTGACTATTCTCACCTTCTTTTTTAGTGGTGCTTTCTATTTCTATATTTGTATCTCTTGATTTGGAAAAACCAAGACATTTTTCTAGTAATTTTATTTTGGAGGGGGGGGGGGGGGGGAGAGTCATATGAACATATATTATTGATACCCTAATTACTTTTGTCCTTATCACACGTCATTTGTGATATTTTCATCTAAACACTCTATTCTTGGTCATTTTCAAAGCATTTTTGCCTATTTCAGTATTCTCACTATAAATTGCTTGTTTTTTATTACAATGGGTGGTAAACATAGGTGGTTTGAAATTGAATCCATGGAAGAATTACTATCTAGCTAGGAGGCCTACAAAATCTTCTGTCATACAGGGTGACATTGTTATTTCAAAAGATTGCAGAGTTATGAAAATGTCATCACCATATATGAATTTGTTCAAGGGTTCTTACAAAATAATGTTACAATCAAAGAAGAAACACTTCCACTAAGAGTACAGATGGTAGTTCCAATCACTAACTAACCCCAAATTAGAGAACTCTATTTTCCTACTACAAGTACTAGGGTGACTAAGATGAAAGAGGGTTGAACGAATTTCCTATAATGCAATAAGATTGTGGAAATTGTTAAGGGATAGGGTGTTCAATGTAAGTCTTTTCCTCCACCATGGGATGAGGCAGCTCAATTTTTAGGTCAATACATTACTTGTGAAGTTCATTTTAATTTTTTTCATGCATGTCATTTACTACTCATGCTTCATTTACGGTTAGGGAAACTCATTAACCTTCCTTACTATATGTATCATTCATTAAAGAAAGCATGTAGCCAGTTTAGGGAAGGCCATGAAAATACCCTAGTACATAATGGTCTAATTAAATGATTACTTATACATGGCTTTCAACTTCACAAATCCCCCTTTGATGGGATGTATTTGTAAAATTAGCGCTAGAAGTTATAGAACCTCATTTTGAAAAAGTAGAAACTCTAGAAGATAGGAAACCCTCTAAAAAGAAAAATTTAAAGAAAAACCATGTTGATAAATCCCTCTAGACACCAAAAAAGCTTTTGGTCGCATCTTCTAGTAGACAAAATCCCAGTTCATCCTCAGTATGCCAAAACCCTCAATGATCCACTAGTCACCTAGAAAACTTAGCTAGTGCCACCCAAGATGTTATAGAAATGGAGGTCAAAGTTTTAGCTAGTAGCACTAATAGGAAATAGAAAGAAAAAGAAAGTAGGGAATCCTATATTAATTATACATGTATAAAGAAATAGAGAGATGCATGGCCTCAAGAAGAATGAGAAACTTTTGGTGAGAAATGGGAAACACCACTAAAGAATAGAAAAGCTCCAATGAAGAGATAGGAAATCTAGACGAGAAAATTGAGAATCTCAATGAGGACTTAGAACAATAGAATATAGAACAAATGAATCCCAATGAGAATCCTATTAGAGCCACTAAACCTCCTCGAGACAATACTAGAAATCCTAGTAAAGGCATTAGAGAAATTGACTAGTAGCTGCCTGATGTAGACTAGGGTAAAGATGTAGGGGAAGAACATACCCCTAAAAATGTGTGGAAAGATGAAGTAGTACAAGGAAATATCAAGAAATCATATGAACATGAAAAACAAAATCCTAAAGAAATGAAAAAGGAAGGCAATGACAAACCATCCCAAAAAGAAAATCCTTCCTCTAGTCCTCCTAACCATCATCTAGGAGAGGCTACAAATAAGGAGGAAAGCTCTTGTTCTCCATAGCCAAATGTGGATACCATTGGGAAAGAAATGCCACTACAACCTATGGTTATTTCTAAACCACCTTCTAAAGATAGTATTGATATTTTTAGTGCTTTTAATGCTATTCTAGTAACAATGACAACACTAGGCATGTCTATGGCCCACATCAATGAACTTTTCCAAGATTTTGTTTAGTTATAGTGTGAAAACAAAAAACCAAAGGTAAGAGAAAGACTCAAAGAAAATAATGAAGATAAGAGAAATACAATTACTAGCTTAGGAGATTACATGGGATATAAATAAAGCAGTATTCCACATGGTTTGTCTACATTATTTTCATGAGGACATGCAAAATCCTAACATAAGGGGGGAAATGATGAGTCTTAGTGGTGGTCTATTTTCATTAATCTTTTTCTTTATCTACCCTTCACTTCTCTATCATAAGAGTCCTTTTTGCCAAATTATTTGTAGTAAAATGGATTATTTAGTGCCTCTTTTAAAGTTGGGAGAATAGTTCCCAAAGTAAACAATTACTCTATTAATGGTGCATTTACTCCAATTTTCCACAAAAATTATTTTATGGACAAGAAGGCTCAATGCGAAGGAGGATTGGATGCTAGAAAGAACTATGTTGTTATAAGTTCATTAAGATATTTTGAGTTTATAGCTTAATGTTACTGTTATCTCTAAAATTTGTGCCTCGACTGGATCCTAAGATTTCAGTCACTTTAAGTAGCATGGAAACATTCCTAAGATAGTTGGTGTACCAAAGGTAGGAGTGAATCTCTGAGTTATAGGTTAGTTCCTTATGATACTTCACCTATTCACTTTTTGAACATGAAATTGAACTTTAGAGGGAAAGGGATAAAAGGATTATTGAAATTCAAACCTAAGGCTAAGGTGATCCACCAAATATTAAGATGGGAATACTGTTGAGAAGGCATGAGGGAGCTTTCCTAAATGGTCAAGGGTGGCACAATATTGATCTTAGATTACATTCACACATAAATATTTCACCATGAAGGAAAAACTTTAGACAAGATACTAAAGGGAATGATAGCATTCACAATTTAACATAACTTGAAAGAAAGAAAAAATGTCACAACTTGCAACCTTTATGAATATTCCAAAACCTCACTTGCAGATAAGATTGAGATACCAAATCAAGGGTTCGAAAATAAATCACAATAGTATATTAGATCAATAGCTTACACTACAAAAATGAACACAAGAAGGGCCTTGAACTATTCCTTTATTTAAGCTTCTAATGTCATTCAGCAAAAAATCATCTAGTGGTTACAAGTAATATGCATAAAAGTATGAAAGACTCCTGAGAGATCATGATATGATTACTTTTTTCCAAAAAACCCTAAGCCCCAAAATTCATTTACAACTTCCTTTTATAGAGTTCAGTCATAGCTTAGATATTACATCGAGTTTAAACTCTAGCCAAGTAGAGTTAAGATTGCAGAGGAGCAATAACTGCTAACCAAAAGGAAATCTGATCAGGTACACATCTCTATATAGAAGATTTGATCTTTTACATGCAAATTTGGTTCTGATTGATAGAAGTGACAACCATTACCATCTTCATTGGGTAGATGGACAAGCAAGAAGAGGGAGGAAGTAAACTCATTTATCAGGCATGGATAATGTCAAAGGGTGGTTTCAATTGATCAAAAAGATTAATTTTCCATTAAAGAGTTACCTCTCTTTATGTTTTGACATCTCAAGTCAACCATGTCATCAAGTCAAAAAGAGTTGACCATCTAACTCCACCATGTGGCCCTATATCCTTGAATTATTTTGTCACCTCGCCTAGTATTCTATTTTCTTATTGACCTATGGATTGCTCTATGTTCGTAGCTTCACAACTGAATTTCCTCATTAACCTCATGGTCTTGTGAAATCATGACCTCATTATCTTTGTCTAATTACTGCATCACAACTTGATTTCACTTTATCCTATTAACTATAATGACCAAGTGATCAACATGAAATAACCTTCTCACACTATCACTACAGTTTGGGTTTAGCTACCTTCTAACCTTGTGATGGTGCGACCACTTATTTTTCCTTTTTTTCCCCTCCACAACTTAAAATTTAGGTTGGCATCAAATGTCTATGACCCTACAATCATTCAAAATGTAACCACCAGTGTCACTCTTCATAAAATCATGACCTAAAGTTTGACTGCATCTTGGACACCTGTGTCCTTGTTGTCTACACCATAATTGTTGATCACCTAATTGCAACATAAAAAAAACCATCTTCATTTAACCCTATGGAGCCATGACCAAAGAGTTCACTACTTTGTAGCATTAACCATGTATTAGACGTAATCTTCTACAACCAAGAGATCAAGAGGATTTTGTAGCATCGCCACTTTGACCATGGTTTTTCCTTAATCCTCTAGATGCAATGAACTAATTTGATTGTATCCTATTGACCTTTTGTATGGTTGTGACTTAAGTTTAAATCTCATTTCGATGGAATCACATTGATTCATCATATCTACTTTCATTCGATGAATTCCTCCTTCAAAATTTACCCTTGCAAAACCATGACTAAAGGATCAAAAGAATTTGACCCACCATGTTCATATTCCCACAATGGCTAAACATCAAGCATTTTCATAATGTAGGGATACACCCAACATTGATCTACTAAGATCTGATGACAATTGTAAAATTTGAAAACCCTTGGCATATTCAGTACTCTTGGCCAATCAAACATTGGCCCTATTCACCTTCTCTAACACATCCTTCATTGTGCAGCCTACATATTGAATCTAGTCCCACTATGACATGTGGAAAACACACACTTTGCCATTTTGGTTAAATTTTGTGCACCAGCCATCGATCTAGCTAGATCTAATGGTCACAAAAATCATGGCACCTCCTGGGGTATTCTTAATGTAAAACCTAACCTATGACTATGTGAACAAGGATTAACAGTCCATCCCAACATGAAACTAGATGCTATTGTAAACCACTATGAATCCATGCTAACCATTATGTTGACCACCATTGCACCATCACAACTTAACTCATTAACCCAAGTGTTAACCTTGTAACTATGCACTCAAGAATTTCACACCTTTAGTGCCTTAACCTTGAGTTAAGCTTAACTCCTTGCGATCCTATGAAAAAAATGAATCTTAACTACTATGGTTTGATCATAACCTCACAACCTTTATATCCTTAAGCCTTTAGCTGCCTACAAAGTTGCATTGATTGTTGAGAAGATTGAGTCACACATTTGTAGCCTCCATGATAGTTAAGCCATAAATTATAGTGACCAAGTGATGAAAGGATGTCATGACTTGAAACATTCATAAGGAAATTTGTCATACAATAAGAAAACATTAAGACTTAGGGATATAATGGAAAGATGCATGAGAAAGATTTTATGTATCCCTCTCATGCTTGCATGGAAATTATGAATAAATCAAAGAACATAGATATGGCCACCACTTGGGTTCTATATAAGATTTCTCAAGACCTCTGAAATGAAATTCATGCATACACTACCTCTCTTCATAGGCATCTAGCTAGGAATAATTGGAAATAGTTCTACCAATTTGCATGGGGAGATAAAAATTGGTAAAACATTTGTATACTTCTATGATATGGCTTGCTAGTAGACATCAATTGAGTAGCCTCAATTGTCCATTGGGCTCTGGAGTCATTTCCAGGGTGTGGGATATGAGCAATTATTTATCTCAACCATTTAGAGTCTTGGGAACTCTTTATTGAGAATATGATAGCACTTAGGGAACATGAAACAATGAACTAGTGTAAAAAAATTATTGGAAACATGAAACCTAACCTATTTACACACAAGAGCAAGACTAACAGATCATGCCTCGAAGAAAATCTTGAGCTGTATCCCATTTACCAAGATAGGAAAAACATCTCCATTCATCATTGAAAGATGAAATGCATTGTTCTCTTTACACAAGATTATGATGAATGGACCACTCTAGAAGGCATCAAATGTAGAACATTTACCTAGCTTGCTCTTGAACTCATCCTATTTGAGCTCTAGATCTCCAACTTTAAAAACTCTTGACTTTTCCTTTCTATAAAAAACCCTCTCAGTATGTAATTGTTGATACTCAATGGTTTGCATTTCTCTATTTTTTATTTCGTCCAACTCCAAAAGGTTGGCACACCTTATTGCCATAGGATTGCTTGGCTCAAATAGGACCAACTAGCTAGTAAGATCCATTGCTGGCAGTTTTGTGGATATTGATAGTTATGCTTCTCTCCCATAGACAATCATATAAGGAAAAATCCCAATCACTTTTTTAGGAGTGATCCTATTTTCCCATAAGGTAGTCCTGAATCTCAAATGCTAGTCATGCTAATTTTCCTACAAGGTTCTTTTGATGATTCTTATCTGATTCTTATTGGTGGATTCTGCAAATCCCTTGAGGGTGGTAGTTGGAGGAAGTGTTAAGGTAAATACTATTTCTTTACTACCATATTACTTAATTTCAATCCTATAAAGCTAGGGCATTTCTTGACACCATAGAATTAGGTACCCAAAATTAGAAAATAATTTCTTCATAAAAATTAAGTACAACTGATTCATTATCTTTTTGAAAGCTACTACTTATGTCCAACGAGTAAAATAGTTTGTAGTAGTTAGAACCCACTTGTGCCCTATGCTTAAGGGTGGATTAATTACTCCAATGAAATCTATTGCCCATTTCAAAAAGGGTTGTTGTACTTGAATTGGTTGCAATGGTAAAGGGGGTAGACTTTCTTTTGTAGTGAACACGGTAATTAACACATTTTCTTACCCAAGCAAGAGCATCCTTGAACAAACTTGGCCAATAATAGCCATCCCTCATAACTTTAGATGTTGTTATCTTAGGTGAATAGTGCCCCCCTAAAGGTCTATTATGGAGCTCAAATAGGACTTGGTCAATCTAATCATTGTGTATGGACCTTAACAACATACAACTATGATCTCTTCTAAATAGAAGATTGGAGTCTAAAATACCTTCTTTTGGCTTTGTCAAGATTAGGTGGGCACTCTCTAGTTTGCAGGAAGTGAGTAATATCCCTTAGCCAACTTGATGATTGAACATTTGTAGCGACTTCATGGATAACTAGAGTTGATTCTATTATTCCCTCATCTTTCATGCTAGTTATGTCAAAAATTTGTTCACAAAGACCCTTTTCTCTAACTAGCTTGGTAACCTAGATATCCATATCATACTCCATCACCTTGGTTATCCACCAAGCCCTCTTTTCATTCAAGTTTCTATTGAGTAAGAATTCCTTGACACTATGGTGGGCTATCATGATGTGTACCTTACTATGGGATAGGATATGTTTGAACTTCTTCAAACCTTTTACAATAGCCAACACATGCTTATTAATAAAGCTATACCTTTATTCATAATCTTCCAGTCCTTTACCAAAGATGGCAATAGGCTACTCAAACCCTTCTAAATTATGTTGTGTATCACCTAATCTAGTTAGTGTAAAAGGAATACTAATACTAACAAAAGAATTCACAATAACCAAATAATGAAACACTTATGATAGGATGAGGTTATCGCCAAAAGGAAAGAAAACCAAGAAAGGTAGGCTCCTTATGGTATAAACTATGATGACATAGATATTTCCTTGATGGATAGTAGATGTATGCTCACATTGTGCTCAGGCTTCCAATGGATGCATGGATTATCAAGTGTGTGTATGGGTTAGGGTTTTAACAATGGAGGTATGGATGGATTTCAGCATTATGATGGTTTAAAATGGCTATGATGGATTAGTTAGTAGAGAATTATAAGTTTTCATAAAAAGAGGATGATGGAAATTGAGAGGGAAGGACTTTATTTATAGTCTAAGGGGTAGTGAAATGGAGGGTCTGGATGCAAGGATGGAAGAATGGTGAGGTAGGGTTAAGATGCTTTAAAAGGGAAGCACATGGATTATTCTTCTTTGGAACCAATACAGAGGAGTGACACTTGTCACAAGAAAGATGAGTGTAAGGGGATGAGATAAGGGTTGTTCAAGAGAGTAATGAGGGAGGCTGAGTATGTAAGAGACATGTAAGGGTCATAAATGGGGATGCAAGAGGCAATAATGGCATGTAAGAGCCATAAAGGTCAATGTAAGAGGATAAGGGAGACTTGTTGACTTTGGATTGGGTTAGCAAGTCTTAACCCTTGCTAAAGTTGTGCACATGTTTAGGAGGGGGATTAGGATTATCTTAGGAAGGGGATTAAGGGGCAAGTGGCTTAGCTTTGATTGGATGGGTTACTTAGCTGGCTAAGTGAGATTAGTATCGGTGAATGGATTGGATTAGGTATAAAGTTAGGTCTTAGGGATGTTTTAGGAGTTTGGATATTTTATTAAATGATTTATTTAATAAAATGGGGATATGGGATTAAATTAAATAGATTTGAGAATTTGTTTAATTTAATAGAGGAATAGGGATTTAATTGATAAATTCATTTTGGGTTATCATTTGATTTGATCAATTGGACTATAGTCAATTAAACTAATTAATTAATTAGGGGATGTCAATTAATTAATTAAACAATAAATATTTAATCAATAATATCCTAGGAGATGACTAAATATGATTACCTAGTGGTGTAATCAGATTTAGGTGTCTACATGTTGTACTAGAACCGTCAAAATCACATCCTAGCTACCATAAACATATAATATGAAGTCCTTTTTGAAATTAAGATTTACTAGTGTTGGTGTTGATGCTAAGGCCTCTTTTATTGCCTAAAAATGCTCCCCCCTTCCTTAGTCCAACTAAAAACTACATTTTCTTCAGCATTGTTGTTAGAGGCTTTAAAAGAATAGCTACATTAGGCAGGAAGCATCTAAAAAAGTTTATTCTTCTTATGAAACTTTGCAGACCTCTCTTATGAGGAGGTAGGGGAACTTCCAAGATAATTTGTAATCACTTCGTGTCCACTATTATACCCTACTTAGACACCACATAGACAAAAAATTGCCTTTTTTGATTAAAAATACACATTTCTTAGGGTTAAGGGATATACTAAACTCTCAACATCTTTGAAAATATTTTGTGAGATGGCTAACATGATTTGCAACATTCTTTGAATAAACTGTGATATCATCAAGGTAGACCAACACAAATTTGTACATCAAATTATAAAAATCCATGTCCATGGCCTTCTGGAACATTGCTCCTGCATTGGATAAACCAAAATGCATCCTTCTATATGCCATTTTACCCACTTTGTGGTAAATACAGTCTTAAATTGATCTTCTTCTTTGAACAAAACTTGTTTATATCCTAAATAATTGTCAAGGAGTGAAAAACACATTGAACTAGAAACACATTCAAGTATTTTCTCCCTGGATGGTAAAGGGTGTTGATCCTTCAATGATGCTCTGTTTAGATCTTTGAAATCATCACACAACCTTATCTCCCCATTCTTTTTCCTAACTGGAACAATGTTTGAGATCAAGCTGGTATGTTTGATAGGAAAAACTATTCCACTCTTGATAAGTTTGAACACTTCCTTTTTCATTAAGGGTTCGAGCTTTGGGTTGACTGGTCTATGCTTCTATCTTATAGGCTTGGAGTTTGGTTCTAGATTAATGGTATATTAGGAAAGTTGTGGATCAAAACCCTTTAGATCAGTATAGTCCCATGCAAAGATATCATTGAATTGTTGGAAAAGCTAAACATTAGATTGCCTTTATTCTATTGTGATTACTTTCCCAAATTTTAATTTTTTTCCTTTTGCAATCTCAAGATCCTCATAATGATCTTGTTGGACTAGTAAGCTGGTTTTGTTCCTTCTGACTTGATTATATTTATTGAAGATAGATTCAAGCATAACCAATCCTTTGGGTAACTTATTTGACTTTAGCTGTATGATTTGATTGCCATATTGTTGTTTTAGCTTATGCTAGTTGGATGCTACGAAGGCATCCTCTTCAACAAGAAATTTTGAATTTTCTCATTAGCATCAAAAAATTATAAATTAGCATCATTATCAGGTATAGAGGGCCTGACTACAATTTTGATATTCTACTATACATTTTCTTTATTGATATTTTTAACTAGAACAAATTGTGCTCCTACAATAGCTAGCCTATTAGCATGTTAATTTAATTTTATAGGGATAGCAATAAGGTTGAAAACATCAAAATTTTCATTTTCATCCCAAACTCTGTGCTTGTAGCTTTTCAACATGTCATTTTTGGTCATATGCAGCCCTCTAACTTGGTTGAAAATTAATTTGCTATCTCCAAATACCTTCAAGCATTTGACACCTCTTACTCTAGCCCATTCTAGCCCCTAGATTAAGCCCTTATATTCACCTATGTTGTTAGTACATCCAAAACTAAAATGAAAAGTTGTGTAGTATTTACCTCCTTTCGGAGAGACCAACATTACCCCTCCTCTTGAACCATTCTTGCTTCTAGAGCCATCAAAATACAACTCCCAAACTTTATCTCACTCACCATCCATCTCATTTGGGATTTTAACAGGGTTCATTATAACTTAACCAACCTCTTGGAATACATAATTTCCCAACCCCATATCTAAAATAGTATTTCCTTGATTTCTCAAAGTCTCCTCGGCCATTTCCCAATCATCAAGTAGTATATCAGGAATTTCCTCTACTTGGGTACTTGTTTCTAGGATAACAAGGCTTTCATCTTGATCAAACACAACATAATTTGCATTGATTAGGTTGGGTATATCTAGCTCAATGTGGTTCTTTGAAAGCCCTTTTGATTTGATGGTCACTTTGGTCCCATAATGGGTTCTAAATAGCATCTTAGACCAATCTAAGGAAAGATATCCTCCTATTTTTTCAATGAATTATCTTGACAAATAGAGGGAAAAGTATGGAAGAAGGTCAATTACAAAGATATCCTTAGGGATGGAGAAGTTGGGACATGCATGGAGAGTCAAAATAGAATCTTTGATAACTCCTAAAGTCTTTATAGTGGAACTATCCAACTATACTACCCCCTTCTTTAAAGGTTGATAAACCAAACCTAACAGATCAATTATTTTCTTTGGCATTATAGAGCTAGTAGCTCCACTATCTACCATATAGTTATGTACTAATTTATCTCCAATGATTAAATATACATAAAAGGGAGGTGGTTTCATGTTATTACCTTGAATTTAGTTGTTGTTTAGAGAAGTGACTTCTGGAACAACATTTTTCAAGACCACCTTGGGGTTTTCATCAACCATTAAAGCACAATCATCCTCCTCAGATAGAGCCCTTTTTAGTAAATTAGTCTTCCCTAGGATAGCCAAAGAGTTCCAAATAGACATTGTGATATTTATAGTTTGGGATGTGCCTTGACCTTAGCCTAATTTGATTATGGTTATGGATGTTATTTAGCTAGTTTTATAGGATTGTTTTTCAATACATGTGCTTGGGTGGGTGGTGCCCCATCAATTACAGGATCCTTACCTTTATTCATATCTTGCTCTACTTCCAAATCTCTTTTCTTTTCTCTATTATTAGCTATAATTCATGCATCACCATAAACACCACAAAACTCTTCCTTTTTCCAATTCATGAAAGTAGTGTTAGCTAGACCTAGATCATGTTGTTGTTCAACTATATCTCCTGCTACTTTTGGTTTTGCACTTGTAGTACTCTGGACCATCAATGCTTGGTGGATGACTTTATTAGAGCATGTTGTCTGATTATGTTGTTGGTAACATGGATAAAACCATTCATATTCAGCAGCTAGATTATTTTGGGTTGGTACTAGTTTCTAGTAGCATTCAAAGGTGCTGGTGAAATGTTTGAAAAGGGATTGGGTTGACATTTTTTCTATTCCCTTTATAGTTATTCTTATAAGGTGACCTCCCACCTTGATTTTTTTAATGTTTTACCCCTACCTATTATTGGTAATATAGATTCCCCCCTTTATTCTGTTGTTGGTAAGGTGATTCCTTTGTATTGTTTGTTTATGAGGCTTACCAACTCATTTCCTATAATCTGTAAGATATTCTCCATCTTCTACTAACTACACTTAATCTCTTGTAGTTCTTGAGATGACTTTGCAGCCATTGAATCACTTGTTGTAGCCATTTGTAAGTTTGGAATGACAGGAAATCATGCAAAATGAGGAATAATTAGGGGCATAATTGACTAAATATTTGGAAAAAAGGCACTGGAGGCCTTGGTGCTATTTTTCCATCCTAGATTAGGCAATTTTCTACTCTGACAGCTAAGTCGTATCATTATGGTTGTGAGACTTCTCCCATTGACTAGATTAAGATTGATATATATTTAGGATCCTTAGATAATACAAAAAGACATATTTTGTAGAGGCTCTGACCTAGATTGGAATTTTGGTCCAAGTCCTTTGGAATCTCATGTTGAAATCAATCATTTTTTCTTTGGGGGGCCTTTTTATAGTAGTCAACTACTCCACCAAGGACAAATAATCTGACTTGTCTTCAAAATATCTACTCAAAGCATCCCCTAATTCATCCCACAAATTAATCAAACCCATAGTGAGGCCTCAGAACCAATGTAGAGCTTTTCCTTTGAATGAAGTTGTAAGTAGCTTCACAGCTACATCCTCCTTATTAACATGATGCACACTGCATACTACTGCAACATCCCTGATATGCTTGAAAGTTGTTGTTTGGACTTCTCTACTAAAGTTTTGAAAAAAATTCAAAGTAGCTAGAGGGATATCATGGTGTTGAGAAAAATCTAGTGGGTTACCTTTATTAAAAGGAATGAATGCATATTGTCTCACCATTAGTATTTGGAAAAGTCTCCTCCTTGGGGTAGTGACTAGCCTTACTACAATGACATGACTTCTTAGTGGAGGAGTAGATGTGGGCATTTTTCTATGAAAGAGGGTTTCTCTAGCTCTTTTAGTTGTTCTACCTCTTCTTGTAGGTGGGGACAAATCCATGTATCCAAAAATTTTAGAACTACTCCTTGCTCATGCTCTTGTCATAAGTCATATACACTAATCTATCTTTCCAAAGCTTAGAGTTGCTAGGTGTGTGTGCCTTTTTACCTTTAATCAAGTTAATTTTTTGTTGTGCACACCAACAATAGGAAATAGAATATACAGAATGCTAGAAAATAGTTTTTTGGGTCCCATAGGGCATGTCAAAATCATTATCTCTAAAAGCTACGCCTTGATAGGATCCTGGAATTCAGCCACTTTGAGTAACATGGAAACACTCCTAAGGTAGTGGGTATTCCAAAGGTAGGAGTGAATCTTTGGGTTATAGGTTGGTTCCTTATGATTCTTCACCTATTCACTTCTCAAACATGAAATTAAACTTGAGATGGAAAGGGATATAATGATTACTAAAATTAAAACCTAAGGCTAAGGTGATGCACCAAATATTAAGATGAGAATACTATTGAGTAGGCAGGAGGGAGCTTTTGTAAATGATTAAGGATGGCACAATATTGATCTCATAACACATTCACACATAAATATTTCATTGGAAGGACAAATTTAGACAAGATGCTAAAGGGAATGATAGCATTCAAAATTTAATAGAATTTGAAAGAAAGAAAAAATGTCACGAGTTGCAACCTATATGAAGATTCCAAAACCTCTCTTGCAATTAAAGATAGAGATACCAAATTAGGGATTCAAAAATAAATCACAAGAGTATATCAAATCAATAGATTGTACTGCAAAAATAAATACAATAAGTGCCTTGAATTGTCCCTTTATTTAAGCTTCTAAGGTCATTCAACAACATTCCATCTAGTGGTTACAAGTAATATACAAAAAATTATGAAGGAATCCTAAGAGATCACGATAGGATTACTTTTTGTGAAAAGCCCCAACCCCCATAACACATTTACAACTGCCTTTTATAGAGTTGATACATAGCTGAGATATAACATTGAGTTCAAACACTAGCCAGGTAGAGTTGAGATTGTAGAGAAGTAATAACAACTGACTAGAAAGAAATTTAATCAGGTGCACATCTCTATACAAAATATCTAATATTTTACATACAAATCTAGTTCTAAATGAAAAAAATAGTGACAAGCAAGCAGTGGGAGGAAGAAAACTCATTTATCAAAAATGGAGAACATCAAAGGGTAGTTGTAGTCAACTAAAAAGACTGATTTTCCATTAAAGAGTTACCTGTCTTTGTTTCTTGACACGCCAAGTCAACCATGTCATCAGGTCAAAAGGAGTTGACCATCTAACTCCACCATGTGGCTCTATATCCTTGAAGTATTTTTCCACCTTGACCAATCTTCTATTTTCTTGTTGACCTATGGACTACTCTATTTTCATAGCCTCACAATTGAATTTCTTCATTAACTACATGGCCCTATAAAATCGTGACCTCCTCATCTTTTCTCGATCACTGTATTGCAACCTACTTTCAATTTATCCTCTGAACCACAGTGACCGTGTGATCAACATGAAATATCCTTCTTGCACCATCACCACAATTTGGGCTTAACTACCTTCTAAACTTGTGATGTTTTGACTTCTTTTTTTTCCTTTGTTGGCCCTTTGCAACTTAAAACTGAGGTTGGCATCAAATTTTTGTGACCCTATGATCGTTGAGAAATTAACTACCAATGTCACTCTTTTCATGGTTGTGGCATAAAATTTGATAACATCTTGGACACATGTGACCTTGTGAAGTCTATACCATAACCACTGACCACCAACTCACAACCTAAAGAAAGCCATCTTCATTTTACCTTGTGAAGTTGTGACCAAAGAGTTTGCTACTTCACACAATTAACCCTGAGTTAGACCTAACCTTCTATGACCAATAGATCAAGAGGATTTTACTACATCACCAGTCTAACCATGATTTATCCTTAATCCTCTGTGATGATGGGATGAATTGATTTTAACTATGGCTTGAATAGCTTTCGCATGGTTGGGACTTAACTTTGAAGCTCATTTCAATGGAATAACATTGATTCATCAGATCTCCTTTCATCTGATGAATTACTCCTTCAAAATTGACCCTTGTGACACCATGACTAAAGGATCAAAAACACCTGGCCCACCATGACATGTATCACACACTCATATTCCTAGAATGGCTAGAAACATTGAGCATTTTCATAATGCACAGATACACGTGACATTGATTTGTTGAGATTTGATGATAGTTATAAAACTGGAAAATCCCTTACATAGTTTGCACTCCTAGCTAATCAAACACTGCCCCTATGTCACTTTCTCTCACACATCCTTCATTTTTTGGCACACATACTAAATCTAGTCCCACTATGACAAATGGAAAACACCCACTTTCCCATTTTGGTTAAATTTTGTGCATCTTCAAAAAGTGTGAATACACCAGCCATCAATCTAACCAAATTTGATGGTCACAAAAATCATGGCCCCCTTGAGGTATTCTTAATGCAAAACTTGAACTGTAACTATGCAAACAAGGTTAATCCCTCCATTGTAACTTGAAATTATAGCTACCCCAAACTGTTGTAAAGCCACACTAACCATTATGTTGACCATCATTATGCAACTACAAATTAACTCATTAACCCAAGGGTTAACCCTACGATTATGCACACAAGCATTTCACACCTTTACTACCTTGACCCTAAGTTAAGCTTAACTCCTTGTGATCTTGTGAAAAGCATGAATTTGAACTACTATGATTTGATCACAACCTTGCAACCTTTATATCCTTAAGCCTTTAGCTACCTACAAAATTTCATTGACAATGTGAGAAGACCATGTCACACATTCGTAGCCTCCCTGATGATTAAGCCATAAATTGCACTGACCAAGTGACAAAATGATGTTACACGGTCATGACTTGAAATGTTCATTAGGAATTTTTTCATACAATAAGAAAATATTAAGACTTATGGATATAATGGAAAGATGCATGACCAAGATTTTATGTATCCCTCTCATGTGTGCATGGAAATTATAAATAATTCAAAGAATGTAGACACAACCACATTCTTGGGTTCTATATAAGATTGGTCAACACATCTGAAGTTAAATTCATGCATACACTACCTCTCTTCACAAGCACCTAGCTAGGAATAAGTGGCAATAGTTCCACCAATTTGCAAATGGAGATAAAAATTGGTAACAATTACAAATAGACTTTGATTTCATTTGTTTTAACAGTTTGAGATTGATGGATGGTGGCCAAGACAAAATGTGTTTAATTTAGATAGTGGCTAGAGGCTAGAATCTTTTCAATGACACCTTATCTTAGTAAGTTTGTAATTATATAAACCTAGGGAGATGTAGAAGATAGTAATTTTTTGGGATGGGCAAATTTAAGCTTTGTTATAAATTATTGTGGTGTTCTTTTATCAGCTGAGATTGAATCAAATATTATGGTTGTGTGATTAACTCTCTGCTCACCTCAAGAACCATAGGCAAGACCCCCTCTCAGGAATCTTGGTGAGATTGTGCATTTTTTGTGTAGTATTTTTTGTGTTTAACTTTAATTGTATATGATTTACATTTTTTTTATTTTTATTTTATTTTTATGATGAAGTTTATATGGGATCTTTAACTTGTGTGCATAAAAAAAGTAATGGATGTATGATTGAGAATATTGTGCATACATAAGGAAGCCACATATATGAACACAGGTTGTTAAATCCTAATTTTTCTTTGAATCTAATCATTATACTATCATTACCAAACACTATTTTTCTTTCATAATACTTCAAACTTCCTATCACAATTCATTCCTTTTGTTTCTTTCCTTTTCCTTGAAACCTCTTGTCTCAAGTCAAACTTTATGCCACTTGTACTTCTTTACCCGTGAGATCATAACAAAAGCTTCTTGTCACTTATTGCCACTTCTTCCATGAACTGTTATTGTGAAGACTTCATGTCACAACTAAACCTTTTATAGAAAGCAAAGCCCATCCCGATTCTCATTACATCATAACATTTAAAGATTAATTTTCAGTAATGATATTTAACGATGGTAATATTTAATGTTTGATTGAGTGGTTTGATTATTATTAATTGTGATTATTACTCTCCATAGTTAATTAATATGATGATATATTTCAATAATTGATTGGTTTGAGGTATGAAGGTAGATTTCATTGTGTAAATGGGACTTTTTCTTTAGCTTTATTCTAAAAAGTGTGGATTTCAATTAATTAACTAAAAGCCTCTTAATTTGATTCCTTAGCATATGAATTATATTGCATCCATAACACTTGAACTATTATTCTCACCCCTCGAGAAGTTATCCATTATATCTCTCACTAATTTATGAATACTAGATCAATACTCTTAGAGTATTGCAATTCAAATTATGTCCAAAAGAATTCCATTAAGATAGACCCCAACTTTTCCCTATACAATCTCTCTCTAAGTTGAAACATTCCTAGAAGGAGGACCTTGAAAATACTCAAACTCTCAATAAATATGTATTTGATAGGTTGTTAAACCAAATTTACCCTTTTTCATTATTGACAAAAAAGGGGAGAAGGAGAAGAAGAAGAGAAGGAAAAGAGAAAATATGTCTAGAGTAAGGGGTAGAAGCAAAGAATACAAAAATAATGGGAAAAAGAATTGGAATGAAGAAGGAGAAAGGGGGAGCAAGGAATAGAAAGGAGAAAAAGATCAAAGGTTTCAAGAAGAAGAAAAGTAAAAGGAAAATGAACTTAGGGGGAGTCTAATCAATTACTCAACTTAGTACATAGAGGCATGAAGATATAAACTACTACAATTGAAGTGATTAGAGGAGAAAGAGATAAAGACAAGGTCAAAGGTTTTTTCATTAATTCCATAGGGTGAGATTGTTGGACCATTCACATAATTGACATCATGACCAAAGACAAGCGATACTTACCACTTTACAATATATGTTAAGTGTTTCCATTGATTGGAAATTGATAACAATTAAGGTAATTGAAAGACGTGAAGTTGGAAGACCAGAGAAAGACATCAATAGAGTCTTACGCTGGTCTAGATGATATATTGGATATGAAGTCCACCAACACAAAGTAATAGTGTTCAGTCACAATTAGAATGTAAGAGTTCATATTCACTATTAATGTGACATTGCTAAAGGATAGTTATGGAAAGTGACATGATAGGTATCCATCATAGATTCTTCATAGAAGAAAAGGTTGACAACTATGGAAGGAAGGACTTTGGGTAGACTAGTAGACCTACCAATCTAGACACCTATGAGTAGGTAGTCTCGAGTGAAATGTGACCAATCTTCATGAGAGATTCAAAGTTTGAAATAACTAAATGAGTGGGATTTTCAAATCAAATTTTGGCACCCAAAAGTTGTTAAGTGTAAAAAGAAAGATAACACTTGGAGATAATGTTGTTTTCTTGTTGTTTAAGTGAGTACATGTACAATAGAAGATGTAGAGTGGAGGAGCCAAATAGAGAAGATAGGATTCTCAAAGGCAACAAGGAATATGTGGAGGTGAAAGGTGATACAAGGTAGATGAAAAGGAAAGCCAAAGAAAAGAAGAGAGGTCATAGGACCTTCAAGAAAAGAACAACAAATATAGAAAGAAGGTAGTACCTTTTAAATGTCATCCACTTAGTTGTGCTTTCTCACCATTATTACTTTGTGTAACCCTTAAATGGGAATAATTGTATGTAAGCATTTATAAATCCTTTAACAAGATACCTCTTAGAAGGAGTGTTGTGAATCCTCTAGAAAGGTAGCTTTAACAAGATGATTTTAATCTTAATAGGTTACTAGAATTCTTGATAGGATGAGTTCTTAGAAGGAACAATTATAGTTGTTACTATGGTAACCTTTTATCTATAGTAAAAGGCTAGTGGGCATCTTACTCTAACCATGGGTTTCTCCATCAAATTGAGGGTTTCCACATATAAAAAGCATTGTGTCATTGAAGTATACCTTCTTGTGCGAGCTTGCATGGTTATACTTTATTTCTTTTATCATCACTTTTCTATTAAAGAAATTGGTATGCATGTTAGTTAAGGTGTTAGTGAAGATAACTAATTTTTAAAGGTCAAACTAATTCACCCACCCCCCCTCTCCCCCACCACCTCTTAGTACTAGTTTGGGACAACACAACTTATTGGCTCTAATGCCTATCACAAGCCATTGCCCATCTATACTTTTAGTTAACCTACCTTATGCTCATAACACAAATATGATCAAAACGATAATGAGTATCCTTAATACAAAAGGAACACATCCTGGTCCTCAAACCATCATAAATACTCTCAGAAGTATACTTTACAACATAAGCTAAATAATGGACAAAGTTTGGGAAAGGAAGATTGAAGTGATAACCATGTCATGAATACATGCACTGATACACACATCACCGTAAAAGAAAAATCCCAATTTTCTTTTAATATTTAATCAAATTTTCCATTTCTATAATTTGACTTTTTTATTTAATTTTTAAAATTAATTATAAGTATTTAATTAATTTTAATTAATTAAATATTTCTATATTATAATATTCTATTATTAATAAGATTTAATTATTGAATCATATATTTAATCTTAATAGAGTTTTTAATCTATTTTGACAAAATACTACATAACCTAGGTGATACTCAACAAGAGAATAGACTAACTAAAACCAAAATGCAATAATCACACTCAAGAAATGGATTCACAAATTCATGTCACCTTGAAAAATCTAGAAAAGTAGTCAGTCAGATACTTGTCCAATATTTTAGGCAAAAAATGGCTTACGTTACGATCTAGACCTAAACACAATCTCCCCTCTCTTACCATTTGATATATTGCAATATAGCACAATATTGATGCTGAGTACCTATAATCTTGCATTAAAGAAAAGATTGTATAAGAGTGTGTGTGTGTGTGTGTGTGTGTGTGTGCATGCGTGCGTGCGTGTGCGTGTGCGTGTGCGTGTGTGTGCGTGTGTGTGTGTGTGTGTATGTAAATATATATGTATGTATGTACATGTGTTTGTATATGTATATGTACATGTATTTGTATATGCATATGTATGTTGAAAATAACAATGGAAAAGTAAGTTCTAAGGCAGGGGGAGGGGGGGGAGAGTGACTCAACACTTAAATTTTTTCCTCTAGAACATATCACCAACATCTATCACATAACCTAACATATAAATTAAAATAACTTAACATGCATCACATCCATAGCATAAAGTAAATAACACATAGCACAATAAATTGGTTAGCCAGAAACCCTTCAATGAGAAGGTAAAATTTAGGTAGGGATGACACCCACAAATCTCCACTACTGTAGTTGTAAAGCGTGACCAATTATGGTTACAAAGTGTTTTCTCATAGGCTATGATCTACCTTGTGAGGGGTGTGCCCTATTAAAGGCTTACAAACACTGCTAGGTCTCACCTTGCTAAAGGATTTTAACTCACAATTAAGTAAGGACTCAGTTATGATATTTACAATAGCTTGTTAGGACTACTTTATTAAGAGATTTAATCTATATCACCTATTAGAATGATTCAGCACCATGATCCTTTGGTTAGGAATCTATTACTTAATGTCAAATCCTCTCTTTGTTGGTTGTCTCTTGATCCTTCTGATCGGATCTATCTTTCCTAATCCTTTCACTGCCTATCTATGTTCCTCTAGACAGATTCCTGCTACGCATAACTCTGTCATAAACACCATAGCCACCATGAATTCTCTCTCAAAACTAATAATTCACCACCTCTCATAATGATAAACCTATTATGGTTTATCCTTGTTTAAAAAGATGGTGGAGATGGGCTAGGTTAGAATCAATGACTGAGGTTGATTCATATTATTGTCTAAAACCTCCCTTAATTTGATTAGTTGCATTAGCTACATAGGATTTTATGCCATAACATGGTCTA
This sequence comes from Cupressus sempervirens, assembly GCA_028749045.1. Classification (NCBI taxonomy): domain Eukaryota; kingdom Viridiplantae; phylum Streptophyta; class Pinopsida; order Cupressales; family Cupressaceae; genus Cupressus; species Cupressus sempervirens. Next base: position 518,750,476 of record CM053789.1, read on the forward strand.
AAATTTTATGTCATAAATTCATAAATTCATGATTATGTTAGCCAAAGATGGTCTACATAGGAGTTTATGCCATAACAAACAATTATGGAAAAATTTGTTCACTCAGCATCCAAAGGCTCTGATGCTGAGCCTTCACTATTTACTCAACACTCGTATCATTCAACATGCATAGATTATTTGGCACTAGAGGGACTCAACACATACTATCTACTTGGCACATACTAGTGCTCGACACTAACTAGTCATATTGCTTGACATGTATTGTCTAGCAACTTATGCTCGACATTCTTTGATCACTCAGCTTGCTTTGATCACTCAACATACAATATGCACTATAATTCTACGAGATAATAACTAAGTATTTTGTCATTAACTTGTTAAAACTAAAATTAGATCAACATGTTGGAAATATTATGATAGGCTAAGTTAGTGAGAGGAGAGGGGTGAATCAGTAACCAATAAAACTTAATCCTTAATTAATAATTAATCCTTCATGGGTATATTAATTGCATGCATGAGCAATTGAAAACATCAAAGCATACACAACACTTTGACACACGATTTGATGACCCAAAAATCTTCCAAATAGAAAGTAAAACTAGGGTGGAGATGATACCCACAAGCTTTAGTACTATAGCATAAAGTTGGCATGTTAAGGCTTACAATGATCACTTCTGATGATCTCCTCTATTAGGAGCAATACGGACTGCTAGGTCCACCTTACAAAAGGATTTAGAAACATACAATGAAGTATGCACTTGGTAAAGAGATTTACATAAGACTATTAAGTCTACCTTGTAAAAGGATTTGAATGATCCACCTATTAGGATGAAATAGTAGCTGATCTCTGATCTACAACTTGGTTTTCTGAATGAGAATCCTTTGAGTATAATAATCACCTTGCTGTGATAGATAAATCTTTTTTGCTCCTTATACTACTATAACCTTTTTAATTCTCTCTTCTTCTTATTACATTACTTCCATACCATTACATTGTATGTGATACAATATGTTACATATATACCAATCTAATTTACAAATTATAACTTGTCAACCACAATAAAAGTTTACACAAGAACCAAAAGTCAGCCCAACTGTAGGAAGTTGGGTTTTGAAAACTGGCTCAATGAGGTTTTGATACTTGGAATCCACTGTCAATGCTTGGTATTGTCATGCACTTGGTAGAAATAGAAGCTCAATCCATGCTAATCACTTCCAAGTAGTCTTGAACTCAGTCTACATTGGTGACTCAAAAAATAATGTGAAACTTAGCATATAAATTGAATCACTTGATTCATACTACATAGCTTGGTCAATGCTATCACAAAAGCTTAGTATAAACTAAGTCACTTCATTAAAACTAAGTGGATCGATTAATACTAGACTCACATTACATCAACTATGAAGTTGGTAAGCATTGCACAACTTGATTTTCACTGATAAACTCAACATACACGGAGATGCTCAATTTATACTACTGATCAACACCTTGGTAGTAATTTCTTAATGCAAATTGATTACTTGATAGCAACTATAGAACTTGGTAGATACTAAAATGCTTGGTTAAAATTGTTAAATATACAATGTTCTTAATAAATACCTACAATCTAAATAAGTGTATGTCACTAATAACAAACATGACTCTAATGTCAACAATCTCCCCCTTTGGCATTAGTGACAAAAACACGTAGTAGTCAAAACTGAATTCAAAATGTTCAAGAACATTTTTTATCCATCACCTTATGCCTCTAACTCGGTAGAGTATACTATTTTTGAGATTTTTCAAAATTGATTTGAGTATCTGTACATGAATAACATTATAATACTCCCCCATATAGTATACTATACATCTTTTCACATATGATATATACATTTTCTCCTCTTTTCTCTACATCTTCTCACTTTTATACAATATACATTTTCTCTAATATACATGTTCTCCCCATTTTTGACATTAATGCTAAAGATGTATGCTATATATATCATATAGTAATGCCAAAATGTGACAAGAAATCTGAATATACCTTCAAAATTATCCCCAATGTCTTGTCTCAATTCTCTTTCAACACTTTACAAGTGTGCAATGCACTTTGCACTTTGCTGATAGTTCTATCATGTGGTCTACAATGGAGAAGTTATTATCATGGATGAGTGTTTTAGCATGTGCAATGTGTTTTTGCAATGCATCTATGTTTGGGAGAATCATGCCCTATATACCTATCAATGTAGCTCTTATTCTTGCCTCTTCTCTTAGAAATTTTTCCTGCATATCAATTAGGAATTTGATCTTGTTGTAATGGGAAAATTTGTAGCTCAATTCAAGTTGCAACTACTATGAGCTTGCCTTCATATCTTCATTAATCTTCAATATTTATCTTTTATTTCCTTAGTGAAATTTGAGATATCACAGAGTTTACGAAATAGAGAAGACACATTTTTGCAAGAGGTCTCCAGTGAGCCTAGTATAGTAGATAATTCTACTTGATGGATAGCAATTTGTTAAGCAATAAGTTCCAGGACTTTATTCTCAAACTTATTCTCAGCTCTTTGCAACAATTTCTCTTGTCCATTCAAATCATTATTGAATTTTTGGACTAACTAGTTTAAAATTGGCTATATTTAATGCCTCTGCAAGGATATTCTTTGCATCTTCTATTATCTAGAGTTCCTTGTTCCTTTATTCTCTAAGCCTCTGCTCTTTAGCTTTCTTCTAAAGAATTTCTCCAAAAACATGCATCTGATTAGGATTGAGATTTGAGATGTCCAAATTTGGAATTACAATCTCCTCATCAAGATCCATGTCTTCTTCCTTCTCTTTTCCTTTACTAAAAAATCTTGTACTCGGTTGAGACTTGGGCTCAACTGTCTTTGCACTTATTAATTACATGCCAGGAATGGAAAAAATTGTAGAAATAGTAGGAATAGCTGTAGATACTATACTTATTAGAAAAATACCTATAGTAGAAATACCTAGATTTATTAAAACTAATGTAGAGGGAAGTTCTAGTTGCTTGGTAGATGAAGTGCTTGTCATTTCAGTCAATGTGGTGTTGAGTTAGATAGGTGCAAAGATTGATTGAGTAATAGCACTTTCAGTGTTAGTCACAATCAATCCTGTTGAAGCTTTCTTTGGACTTAATGCTTTCAGTGTTTTTCTTTGAGAATGAGGAAGTAAGGCCATGAGCACTGCACCAATTTTCTTTGGGTCAATCTCCTCAGTATCTTGAACATTCGATAAATCTTCCTCAATAGCTTCCTGCCCCTAATCCTCTTCATCATCATCTACATTGTCATAATGAGTAATTTCTTCATTATCAATTTCCTCAACTTTTTCTTGTTCATAATCACCTTCATCTTTCTCACTGACATTGACAAAAAAATCACCCAACTTGTGAAGGAGATAAATATTCTTCCACCTTTTTATAGCATTCCTTACCACATGTTCAATGTCATTCAACAATATAAGAAGAGTTAAATCTCAAAGTAAGCTTTTATTCATTTTTCTTTAGAGATTTCTTTACCTCCTTATCATCCAAACTTGACATGAGATGGCTTAGGGTCTACTCATATATGTCTAATGTAATTTTCATGGCATTCTCCTATCTTGACTTGATCTTCTCAATTAGAATATTAGGAATCTGCTGAGCGAGCTAGTCTAGAGAATACTTTCATTTACCCATTTTAGATATTAACAAGTCCTCTATCTGATTTTTCTCCTCTATAGTCCTAGTCTCATAATTTGGTGCCTTGAAATTTGTTATGCCAGATCTAATTTCTAAATTTTTCATCCTTTCCTCAAAACAAGGTGGATGCCTCTTAAAGATTACATCTCCTCCTTATTTATATGCTTTCTTCCTAGATGATCTTCTTGTAAACATAACAATAGATGTCTTGGAAAGCTTGGTAATAATTACCTTATCTTTCTTCTTTAGTGGCTCTTCATGCTCTGATTTCTCTTCATCTTTTTCTTCTTTATCCTCAATATCATCTCCTTTTCCTTCAGTCAATAGAAGAGTGGAACTAGTTTTCAGTTTGGCAATTCTCTTCTTTCTTTTGTTGACCACTTGAGGGAGTTTGATTTCAAGTTCTATTCTAGCCTTTACCTCATCATAAGTGCCAAAGCATGTAGATTTAGGGACAACAAGCTCATTAATCAATGCCTCAATAATATCCTTGGTTTCACCTATGTTTACCTCATAACCAAGAGGTTTTACCTAGATTGTCCTTGGTCTAACTACCTGAATGAATACTTTGTCACTATCAACCATGAAACAAACATCATCTCTATAATTTTCAACTAGTTTCTTAGGAATCTTGAATTTTTTATTTATCTATATACTCATTAATCTGATAAAGAATAGGTACATCCTTCCTCGATACTACAATACATTTAGATGGAAAAAAAATTGTACATAGAAAAATAGACTGGTCAAAAGTGAACCAAACTTACAGGGATTATTCTTGGAAGTTCTTATAGTCTCCATGTTCTTGTTGAATTGGTTCAACATCAACTCGACAAGGTCAAGTGACAAGTTACTCTAGACCACTTTGTATGCTAAATAAAAGTAGTTGTCCACAATATTTACATAGTTCTTTCCCATTTGAGCTATATACTCATTAATTTGATAAAGAATAGGTACATCCTTCCTCCATAATACTGTATGTTTAGATGGAAAAAAATTGTAGATAGAAAAATAGACTAGCCAAAAGTGAAAAAAACTTACACAAATTTTTTCTTATAAGTTCTTATACTCTCCATGTTTTTATTGAATTGGTTCAGCATCAACTTAGCAAGGTCAAGTGACAATTTATAATTGACCACTTTGTATGCTAAATCAATTTCTTGACCTGACATGTTGTTTAGTCTTCTCAAGCTATAAATATTGTGAGTGATGATATGTATCCTTAACTTGAGTTACATGTCAATAACACAATTGATATTCATTCCCCTTCAATCCCACTCAGCAAGGGTTTTCTTTTCCAGTTCAACTCGACTTAGGATTTTGGTCATTTTTTCTTTTGTCAACATGGGAAGACTAGTGATCTTGTAGATCATCTTCTTAGTTATCAAAATAGGTTTTTCCAACTATAGCTCACCATTGTGCACAAGACTAAGAATATATCTTATCCATTTTATTTGAAAATCTCATGGCAAATGCTGAATGTGAGTTAAACCTTTTGTTTCAAGATATTTATGTTCCAATTTCAAAACACCATTAATGCATAATTCTTTCAACGATTCATCCATCTCCAATGTTCCAATATATTGAATAGCACATTTAAAATGTGAATAGATATCATTGATTAACAATACCTTTGGTGGAATTTGTGACTACACTCTACTCAGATCTAGGGTTTCAGCAACAACAGGAATCAACTTAAAATCTGGTGCCTTCCACTCCATGCCTTGAACTAACATTTTTGAACCTTTCTTTTATTTTCTTCTTGAGGATGCCATCTTTGATTGGTACAGTTTGAGACAATATGAAAGTCTTCAATAAAAATTCACTCAAATCGCTTGAATGCTCTAAAGATTGCCTAGTGCAAATAGCTCTCAAAAATTCACAGTGAGAAATGACTTCAATTTCACCCCTTTTCATCAATTTTTTCATAAATGCTTGGTACGATCATTTGCTCAAATGATAGACTTTCATTCACTTCACTTGCATTGAATGCTTGGTAGAGTCTTCCATGACTCGATAACCACACAACAAATATAGTAGCTCTCAACCTTCTTTGGCAGGGTCTTACAACCTGACCTCACTTTGTAAGGTCTGCAACCTAACCATGCTTAGTAAAGACTGGCATATTTTGAATACTCGGTGGTCCCTTTGTATCTTGTATGCTTATAAGAATTTTTCATTCTGCTGACTAGAATTAAGATGAGATATCTTCTTCAGAATCATAGTTCTAGTTCTCCTATGAGAGATCAAGTGGAGATGGTGGAGTCACTAAATTCTTGAGTGAATTGTTCATCATTTCTCAAACCTATATTCTCCAAAGATTTTGGAACCGATTTTTGTCTCATCTGCTTTCTAATGTTATCATCTTTTTCCTTCTTTTCATCTTCAATTCTTCCAATATTCATATAGTTCTTAGCAAGATGACCAAGTTTTTGACTTGGTGGTCATCACCTCCTTCAAGGTTTGCGACATGGCTTAACAACCTCTCATGGATCTAGGTAAGTCTAGTGTTTGTGATGTTTGTTGATAGCTTGAGCTTTTGGCGCAATGGAAAACATACCAATAATTGGTATCAGAGCCTTGGGTCATAGGTTCAAATCTTGGGAGGTCTCCTTTATTCCATCGGTGTGGAACCCTCAATCAGTGTTGAGGGGGGATTGTTGACTTGGTGGTCATCACCATCTTTAAGGTTCATGACATGGCTTAACCACCTCTCATGAATCTAGGCAAGTCTGGTGTTTTTGATGTTCGCTGACAGCTCAAACTTTTGGCACAACGACAAACATACCAACACAATTTTTATACAAATGAAACATCTTTTGGTAGTGTCTCTTGTCCTCATTTGCTATTTTACAAAATTCATTCCAATGTGTCCAAATTCTCTACAGTAATGACATCTACACCAAGTGTTATAGCCCCAATTTTGTTGGGTTTAATATCTTAGTTTTATATTCTAAGGATTTGTGCCCATGCTTCTTACATTTATGACACTTGCCTTCAAACTTAGGTTTCTCTTTGCATTCATTTTCCCTATGACCATGCTAACTAAACTTGTAGCACTTTCCATTGAATTTACCTTTTCCATTGCTCCAACATTTATTTGATGTGTGGCCTGTCTTACCATAGTGACTACAAGTAGGTCTTTGATTCTTTTGATCTCCTTTCTTGGATGATTCACCTTCTTCTATATCTTTGATTCCTTCTTATCCCTTTTATCTATAATGGATTTGTTCATTCAATTGATTCATGTCTGCTTGATATTTCACCATTCTCTCACTAGTTTTCCTTTCAGTGTTTAGATCATTCTGCAATCTTTCTTTCTCTGATCTTAGATTCATGATTTCTTCATTTAGTGAGATGATCAATGAAGTCTATCTGCTAAAGGGATAGGTGTTGAATTTCATTTTTTTCCCTTCTATCTCTTCTTTTATCTTGTTTTTCTCTTGTATGACTTCACACAATCTTACTGACTAATTTCTTGTTCTCTTCTTAGTTTTCTTGCTTCTTCTTGAAGAGTACTCTTTTCTTCAAGTAGTTCTTTGATTTCTTCATCAACTTCATTTGAATTGCTTGAATGGATGTTCAATTCTTTCTTCAATGAAGAGTTACTGAGAGGGGAGGGTTGAAATAGTAACCAATAAAACTTCATGGGTATATTAATTGCATGCATGAGAACCTGAAAACATTAAAGCATAAATAACACTTTGACACACAATTTGATGACCTAGAAAACTTCCAAATAGAAAGTAAAATTGGGGTGGGGATGATACCCACAAGATTTAGTACTGTAGCATAAAGTTGTGCCTATTAAGGCTTCCAATGATCACTTTTGATGATCTACCTTGCTAGGAGCAATAAGGACTACTAGGTCCACCTTGCAAAAGTATTTCTAAACATACATTGAAGTATGCACCCGATAAAGAGATTTCCATAGGACTATTAAGTCTACCTTGTGAAAGGATTAGATTGATCCACCTGTTGGGATGAAAATATTATATGATCTCAAAACTACAACTTGGTCTGCTGAATGAGATTCCTTTGAGTATAGTAATCACCTTGTTGTGATAGATAAATCTTTGTTGTTTCTTATATTGTTGTATCTATTGTAATTCACTCTGCTCTCTTTTAATTATTACATTACTTCCATACCATTACATTGGATGTGATATAATATGTTAGATATATACTAATCTAATTTAAAAATTACAAATTCAGACATAATACAAGTTTACACAAAAACCACAAAGTCGTCCCAACTGTAGGAACTTGGGTTTTGAAGATTGGCTCGGTGAGGTTTTGATACTTGAAATCCACTATCAATAATCAGTATGGTCATGCACACATTAGACATAGAAGCTCGGTCTATAGTAATCACTTCTAAGTAGTCTTGAACTCATTATGCACTGGTGACTCGGTGAATACTATGAAACTCAATATATAAACTAAATCACATGATTCACACTGCATAGCTTAGCCAATGCTATCACTATGAGCTCAGTATAAATTGAGTCACTTAGTTAACATTGAGTATCTCAGTTAACACTAGACTCCCATCACATCAACTATGAACTTGATAAGCATTGCACAACTTAGTTTACAGTGATAAACTTGACATACACTGAGATGCTTGGTTTATACTACTAATCAAGACCTTGGTAGTAACTACTCAGTGTAAACTAAATACTATCCCTTGCACTCAGTAGCAGCTATAGAACTCAATAGATATTGAAATGCTTGGTTAACAGTGTTAACTGTACAATGTTCTTAGTAGACACTTACAATCTGAATAATTGTATGTCACTAATAATAGGCATGACTATAATGTCAATACAACAATCCCCTCCTTTGACATGAGTGGCAAAAACACTTTGTCATGGCATATACACACTTATTTTATGCATAAGTCAAACAATATATCTTTGTGACTTGGCTTCCATACAAAATTATCAAAATCTCAAAATTTGTAAAATTGTTGTCTCTTTCATACCTTATTACTCACCCTGATTAAATTATTTGTTTTTTTTTGCTTCTATTACTCCTGTAGATTAGATATCTACATTGACAAATATTTTCCTTAAAAATTGCATAATCCTCCTTTATTGACAATTATGTCATTTGAGTTGTACACTAATAGTGTGTTTGGCCAAAAATGGCTTGTGAAGCTCCATTATTCTCTTCAATGTTGCATCCCTATTTCCCATTACTACATCAAGGGATTGATATTGAATGTTTAGCTGTGTAGCAAGGTCAACTAAGCCTTCATGTGTAGAAAGATGGGAATCATTCTTCATCAATGTCTCTATATAGGCTAGTTCCTTGTGCAATACTTCCATGTGAGGTGACAATATAGATTGGATATTGATAAAGGTAGATATGATATTTGCATCATGTGCTTGTATCTTGGTAAGCCTACCTTAAGTGGATAGTAACCTCTAAAAATGTAACTAGCTTTGACCAAGAGATAGTTGCAATGTAGTACCTATGAGTTGTAGATCTCTATGCAGCTGGTCAATAGACCTTTGTATCTCTTTTTTAAATAGCTCAACATTGCATAACTTAGTGGATAGAGAGAAAAATTTTCTCTAACAACTTCTTTACAATATAACTTTTGGGTTCTAGATCAACCTATCTTAGTGCAATAGCACTAGATATCTTCTTTAGTACCTTAGTATGAATCTTTCTGACCATTCTAATTATTTGACATTAGAATCTAGGTTTCATCTTTTATCTTGTCCACAATAGTGACAAGTTTTCCTATTATAGGCTTATCTTCATTAATTTTTTAAAGGCAAAAATAATCAATGAATATGTCTTTGATTTCATGCAACACTTTATTTTTAAGATTTCTTGCCCCTTCTTCCTTTGTAGAGCTTCCTAAAGAATGCTCATTTCTTCAATACTAATTTATGTTGAGGCTTCATCCACATTAATCTCATATGGAAAGGGTTTCAACCATTTGACCGTAGGTATTTCTACTTGCACATATGTGTAATTTTCATCCACTAGGAAACACATATTATTGTAATGTTCTTCCACTAATGATACAAGAATCCTCATTCTCGGTTTCATGGATTTTGTGAAATCCTCAAAGTAACTAGTCATAACTAACTAAAAGTTATCTCTAAGCTACTCAATGAGCTCTACAATTTGTTGTGTCACTAGCCTATTTTTTTTCCAAGCAACTTTACCAAAAGTTGGGAATGTTTTTTTCACATTGAAAAAATGCAAAAAATCAACGATCCAAACTTACATAATGCACTATTGGCTTTCCTTATGGTTTCCAAGCTTTCTAATAGCTATTTTAGTTGCAACTTGGAAAGGTCATAGGAATGATCTCTCTTTACAATGTTATAACCTAAATCCACTACCTCACAAGAAACACTATTTAGTCAACTTGACTAAAAGAATTTGTGTGTTATCACTCTAACTACAAAGGCAACTAGGGGATCTAAAATAGTATATATTGACATCCCTCTATTGTTGTACATGGCACCTATCTTCTTTTCAATAACCTCCTTTGCATCACTTTGCATACTTTTTGTTCTATCTAGGATAGGGTACCTTGATACTGTAGGTGTAATCATCTTTGTGTTTTTGATTGGTCCATTCTCTAACCAAATCTAATTGTCATATATGTGGCTTAAGACAATCTTGATCCATTCTATTTTAGACATCTGAGGAAAGTCTAAAGCATGAGTTAACCCTTTCTTCTCGATGATTTTATTCTCTTCCCTCAAAACTCCATTATCACATAGCTTACTATAGATTTATCTTATCTCCATGTCACCTACCTCTCCTACCTTGCAAGTATAACAACATCTCGCATCTTGAACCATAAAGACCTTTAGCAGTGTCATGGATAACACACCAAATAGGTCTTGACTCTCCCTTATATGCAATCTCAGGAATAGCTTAGACTGGGGGTTGTCTTACATTATTTCTAATTAATTGAACATTGAAAAATTCCTTTCCCTCTTTCCTAACTATTTTAGAAGAGGTAGTTGCCATTTTGAATTCCTAGGGTTTGTGAAAAATAAAACAATGTAACTTGGCACAAGCTAAATACCTCTCAAATTTGATGAATGATGTTGATTTGTGGTTGAATCTGGTTCAAAAACACTTGAAACTCATTTTTTAGTTTTCCTTCATCCTCTTCATGCTCTTCAAACTTTTGTAAGTGTAAATGTGTCTAAAATGGACTATATAACCCTTCTGATTCAGCATTACTTGCTCATTCCTTATACATTTGTAATCTTAGCTATCATAGGAGTTTCAACATGCTTGGCTAACATACCAATCTTGGCACTCACTAACATAACTCCTTAACTTGGCTATAACTACAAATCCTTCCATTCTTAGTAGCAACATAGAAAACAACAAAACTATTGATTTTCTCTATGTTTTAACCACTTCATTGCATCTTAATTCATGCATATATAATCTTTTCAAATTTTAGATTATTGGAACTAATTCATAACATAACTTTTCAAACATTAGTTCCATAGATACCTTTGATTGCCTAGTTTGGGGTGATGTGATCACCTGATCCATTGGATGAAGTGACATCATTCTCACTTGTTGTACTACAATCTTCCTTCTTTTTCAATTTCTTTCTCATCTACATCTTCACCTTTTCAATATCAACCTTTCATTTTCCTTTGTTGGCTTCATTTCTCAATGTAGGTGATCGAGTTGGGAAGTTTTTGCTAACATGACTAGACTTAAGAAAACTAAAGCATACAACCTCATTCAACCATCTATTATAGCTACCTCTGAAATGTATTCTTATTCAATTTTTGGGATTGTGACTATTTTCTTGGCAATAGTTACAACTATACCTTGTGTTGTAATCCCAATCATAAGAGTTTCCACTGTGGTGTACCTTTGTTTATTTGGTGTCCACTTGGATTTGGATCTAGATTCATATTTCTTATGTCCATACTTATCATAGTTGTAACAATAACCTTCAAATCTCTAAGTGTTGGTGGTCTTGTTCCTACATTCATGTGCTTGATATCCTTGCTTCTTGCAGTTGTGATAGTGTCCCTTGAATTTCTTCTTAGGGTTTTGATTTCTAGTGTTACTCTTACAAACATTTGTTGTATGACCCAATTTTCCATAGTGATGACAAGTGGGTTTCTTGTACTTTTCTTTGTTGTTTTTTTGTTCTCCACTCCTAGATGATTCTCCTTGTTCAGTAGTAGAATATCCCAAGCCAACAATGCCATTCTTTGGCCTTGGTGCTTCCATTAGTTTTCCAAAGTACTTGATGGCTTCATTAGGCTTGGTAAGGTTTTCTTTCTTAGCCTTCAATTCATTTTGTAGTAGGTTATTTTGTGTTTCCAAAGTTATAATATTGACATCTTTCCTATTAAGTTATTGATTTGCAATCATTAGTTGATTCATTGTATCTAATTGCATGTTTGCAAGAATTTACACATTTGATGTCTTCTCTTCAAGGCTATTAGCCAATAGTCTTTTGTCTTCTTCAATCATGGATTTTTTTTCTTCAACTTTCTTCTTTAGTTTAGTTGTCTCACACAATAATACTAATTGAACTTGTTCTATTTTTAGGTTCCTAACTTCTTTACTTAGAGCATTGTTCCTTTCCATTAGATATGCAATTGTTGCATCAAACTCTTCTAAGTTTCCATCTTTAAATAATTCAGTAGTGTCAACTTTTTGATATTGAGTGTCATCTTTTTGAATGGCTATCTCTTTCCTTCTCTTTAATGAATTTTGTAGTTCATCTCTTGCCTCCTTGAGTTGATGTAGGGAAAGTTCTATTTCAATCTTCTCATTCTCAATAGTCTTTCCCAACTTGTAGAATTCCATCTTCAAGATCTTACCTCCAAAGCTATAAAAAATTCCTTTCTAGATAACCCAGCTCTGATACCAATTATTGGAAATAACAATGGGAAAGAAATTTCTAGGGGGGGGGGGGGTGGGGGGGTGGTGAATCAACACTTAAAAATTTTTCCTCTAAAACATATCACCAACATCCATCTCATAACTTAAGATATAAGCTTAAATAACTTAACATGCATCACATCCATAGCATAAAGTAAATAACACATAACACAATAAATTGGTTACCCAAAAACCCTCTAATGAGAAGGTGAAACTAGGGTGGGGATGACACCCACAAATCTTCACTACTACAGTTGTAAAGTTTGATCAAATATGGTTACAAAGTGTTTGATCATAACCTATGATCTACCTTATGATGGGTTTTCCTTGTTAAAGGCTTACAAACATTGTTAGGTCTCATGTTGGTAAAGGATTTAAACTCACAACTAAGTAAGAACTTAGTTAAGAGATCTACAATAGCCTATTAGGACTACTATGTTAAGAGATTTACTCTATATCACCAATTAGAATGATTCACCATCATGATCCTTTGGTTAGAACTTTATTTCTCAATGGAAGATCTTCTCTTTTTTGGCTACCTCTTGATCCTCTTTCAATGATAAAATTCTTAGGGTTTGGACTTCTTTAAAAAAAATGGTGGAGAATAGCTAGGTTAAAATCAATGGCTAAGGTTGATTCATATTACCACCTAAAAATTCCCTTAATCTAATTGGTTGCATGCACTACATAGGGATTCACAATATGATTCCATACTTATCTTTTATAATCATAAATTCATGCTTATGTCGGCCAAAAATGGTTTACATAGGATTTTGTGCCATAACAAACAACTATGCCAAAAACTATTCACTTAGGATCCAAAGGCTCTGATGCTCGACCTTCACTATTTACTTGGCTCTTGAATCACTTAGCATGTATAGACTACTCAATACTAGAGTAACTCGACACATATTATCTTCTTGACACATTTATGAAGGACGCTCCCCTTAATACCATAAACCCATAATAGAAAAAAAGAAACAACAAAAATGCGAGAAAAAAATATGGACTTCGTATTTGCACCACAAATGCAAAATTATATAAATCACAAGTACAATATGCTGACCCACATGGGTGCCTTCATTATGGTAATCTGCAAGACTAAGCTACATACAACACCTAGAGTTGTACTAGACAATGTTCAAGTCTTTCATAAATAGGCAATTTTATGCTGCCCGGGAAGGTTCTAGACAATGAAACTTAATACCTAGGGCTAACAAACCCTAAAAATACATATAGAGTTGACCAAATACATCTTTGACAATTATTTTAGATATTTTAGGTAGCCCAAATTTAGAAGGCCATAACTCTCAAACTGTTGCTCTGATTGGCTATTATAACCACTTTTGAAAAATGATAGCTCTTGATCTACAAGCTCAGACCTACATAAGCACCCTTCTGTTTACATTTTGAACCTCATCTAGGCACTCTAAGGCCTCCAACAGTGAGCCTAAATATTTTTCTACAAATATTTCCACTAAAAATTTATAATAACTTCTTTGATACTTAACCTAGAGTAATCAGATTTTTATGGTAGGCTTATAACTCTAAAATGAACTTTCATGTAGAAAATGAGAGCATTTTGAGCTCGTATGACAAACTTACTAAAAATAGCAAGCTCCCATAAATAGTAACCACCCTGTCTACTAGTCCTTATTAAAATAGAAAAGACTAAAAACAAAATACTTTTGGGTGATGCAAGATTGCTCTTACACCTAGGATGCTCTCTCATCAGACACCTAGGGTAATTTGAGAAGTGACTCCATCATGTCTTAGGTGTTTAGAGGAAACCCAAGATGGTTAACCCCCTTCCTTGCTAGCCATGATGAATCCTCTACTAGCCTCCCTTTCCATTTGACCAGGTATTCCTCATAAGTTTTGTTCCATGTACTTTTTCCAACATGACTATCCAATATCTTCTCAATCTCCTTTGTAGTCGAACTAGTTGTTGGAATACTCAATTGCGCTTCTACAATGTCATGTCCATCACCTCCTTCATAATACTCTGTCAAATCTAAAATATTAAATATTTGTTAAATATTCAATTCAACAAGAAACTCCACTTCATAAGCATTTCTATAATCATGCCTTTTCACTATCTTGCATGGTCCAAACTTCTTCATCTTTAGCTTATTATATGTACCCACTAGAAAATGCTCCTTCCTCAAATGAACCATGACTTCATCTCCAATCTAAAATTCCTTATACCTCCTTTTTAAATCTACCTTACCCTTGTACTATGCATTCATTTTTATGATGTGCTTCCTCACCTCTGCATGGATGTTCATCAAGTGTTTAGCAAATTCTTCTTCTTCAGCACTACTTATCTTTCCTTTATGCAACTACATCAGTTTAGAAGCATTTATGGGACTACTCCCATATACAATATAGAATGGTGATTTACCAATACTCCTATTGAAAAAATTACTATATGCAAATTTTTCTTGTGGTAAAATCATATCCCATCCTTTAGACTTGTCTCCAATCAAACATCTCAACAAATTTCCCAAACTACGCTTCCCAACTTCCATCTGTCCATCAGTCTATTGATGATGTGATGAACTAAACATTAACTTTGTCTTTAACTTCTCCCACAATGTATGCTAGAAATACCCAACACATTTGGTATCTCAATCTAAAACTATACTCTTTGGTAGACCATGCAGTCTCACCACTTCTTTGAAAAACAACTCTACCAAATGAACAACATCACTAGTCTTCTTGCAAGGAACAAAATATGCCATCGTTGAAAACCTATCAACCACCACAAAAATAGAATAATGTCCCCATTGTGTCCTCGGTAATCCAAGAACAAAATCCATGCTGACATCCTCCCACAACTTCTCTAGTACAAGTAATGGCTAATACAATCTTGTATTCTACTTCACCCCTTTTACCATCTGACATACTCTACAACTAAGTACAAACTTCTTCGCATCTTACTACAACTATGGATAGTAATAATTGTCAGCAACCAAAGCAATGGTTTTATCTTTACCAAAATGTCCAACCAATCCTCCACTATGCTTCTCATTGATGATATTTTCCCTCATTGAACTTCTGAGAATGCACAACTAGCTTCCCTTAAATAACATTCTCTCTTGGATCATGAAATCCAACCACTTTTTCCTATCAAGTGTAATAGGTTTTGTACAAGTCTTCCATGCTTCACCAAAATTAGGATCATATGGATATAAAGTATTGAGTTCCTTGAACCCAACCACCTCTATTTTCATTTCTATCAATAAAATTTGTCTTTGACTAAGAGAATCTTCAACTTTGTTAGACTTCCCACTCATGTGTTTCAAAATAAATGTATAACTCTACAAAAACTCAACCCACTTCAAATGCATTTGGTTTAATTTTCCTTTACTATTCAAATATTAAAAAGCTTGATGGTCAATATACAAAACAAACTCCTTAGGAAGAAGATAATGTCTCCACTTCTTCAATGCTTGAACCATAGCATAAAATTCTTGTTCATTAACATAATATTTTCTTTTTGCATCATTCAACTTCTCACTAAAAAAAGCAACAGGTCTAAATTTTGGCTCATAACAACTCCTATTGTAGTACCACTAGCATCATAGTCTACTTGAAACATTTTGTTAAAATCAGGAAGTGTTAAAACAAGATTCTTAGAAACTTTCTATTTTAACATATTAAAACTCTTATATGTTCCTACAATCCATTTTAATTCTTTCCTATCCCCTCTCATTGTTTTAGTTAAGGGTTTACAAATACTACTAAAATCTCTTATGAAATTCCTATTAAAACTAGTCAATCCATGAAAAGATCTTACCTCTATCACACTCCTTGGACTGGGCCATTCAAGGATAGCCTTCACTTTATCTGGGTCCATTTTTAGACCTTCTACTAAGACTACAAATCCCTGGTACACCAACTCCTTGTTTACAAAACTACACTTCACTAGGTTTATGAACAACTTTTCTTCCCTCAACTTATCAAACACATTTTGAATATGAATCAAATTCTCCTCCAATATCTTACAAAAGATCAATATATCATCTAGGTAACAATGAAAAACTTACCCAAAAACTCCTTTAGTACCTAATTCATGAGCCTTATGAAAATGATCGGTGCATTGGTTAGCCCAAAAGGCATGACTAACCACTCATACAATCCTTCTTTTATCTTGAAAGCAATCTTCCACTCACCACCTTGTCTAATATGAATCTAATGGTATCCACTCTTCATATCTATCTTTGTGAAATACTCAACCCCACTCAAACAATCCATAATATCATCCATTGTTGGCAATGGAAATCTATACTTGATTGTGATCTTGTTGATAGCACAAGAATTTGTTCACATCCTCCTTTCTCCATTCTTCTTTGGTGCTAATATAGATGGTACAACACATGGACTTAGACTCTTTCAAATCTCTTTTTTCTAGTGTCATTTTATGCATTGCCTTGTTTTACAAACTAGATCCTAGAACCAAGTCCATCTGGTGACTGATCTTCCTCATTAGGGGCAATCCATCAGGTACATTATCTAATATAATATCAAAAAACTCTCTCAACATATTTGCAACTTCTGTAAGCACCTCCTCTGCTTATTCTTTACTGTCTTTTGGAATTATAGGAGAACACATATGCTCACACTTCATACCTATGAGAAACTCTTGTCCATCAACAAAACATATTCTAGCAGCACTACATACATTTTCTTCTTTCTCCTTCAATGACTTCAACTTATGTTTCACTCCATCCTTGGTTAGAGTGTAGGTATTTTCTCGCTCATTGTATACAGCATACTTTTCAAACTGCCATGACCTACACAAAAATATATGACACATGTCCATAGATATGATATCACATAGTACCTCATCTGGGTAGCTTCCAATATTGAATTTCACTGAGCACTACTCATTGACCATGACCTTGTAGTCATCTTCCACCCAAGCAATATGATACAGATGTGGGTGTTTTTGTCTCTTCAGCTTCAACTTTGAGACCATCATTTCTGACACCAGATTGTTAATACTTCTACCATCAATGATCACATCACAACACTTATCTTCACATTTGTACCTTGTCCAAAACAAACTCTTTCTTTGATTAGGTTCATTCTCATCACTGAATAGGGCTCTTCTATTTACTAGGATTTCTCATTCGACATCTTTAGAATGTGATGATTTGGCATCTTGATCAACATGTTTAACTCTAGCTTGGCCTTTTGTTCTTTGATCTATCCTTCCTTGGCACTGGAACATTCAAATGCTCTATGCCCTTCTTCTCTATAGTGAAAACATTTCCCATGGAAGTCTCCTCTTCTAGTTCCTTTTCCTCAACCTCTTCCTCTTTGATCTCTATTGTTCTAATCATGGAAATGATTGGAATTATTATCCCTCTAGTTTTGATTGCTACTTCTAGCCTCATCCTTTTTCTTCTGATCATCATTATGGTCTCCATAAGATTGTCTTCCAGATCTTCCACCATGACCTCTGCCACTATTCTTGTTGTCAAACTTCTTTCTTAGTTTCTCTTCAAAACTTATGGAAAATTAGTATGCCTCCTCAATACTATTCATTCAAACCAGACTCAATTCATCCTGAATACTTAGCATTAACCCATTAAGATAATGGACCACTTTCTCCTTATCATCAATGCATAGTTGGTTCTAATAAGAACTCAGTAGAATTCTTCGGTATACTCTTGAATAGATTTTCCTGCTTGCTTCAACTCTTTCATTTTCTTCAATAGATCAAGCTCATAATCCACAAGAATGAATTTTCACATGAGTTTAGCTAGCATTTGATCCCATCTAGTGATTTTTTTCTTTCATTTTCAATTTTTCTCCTAGTGAACCTCTTGCTACTAGATCTTTGCATGTCCCTTTAGTTTTTCCTTCACAAAATTTACCCTATTAGGATCATCAATATCTTCATACTAAAAGTACATCTCTAATCCATTGATGCAATCGATCAACTCCTCTAGGTTAAGATTTCCCAAAAATGTGGGAACTTCAAACTTAGGTCTTTTTCCAATCTTGGAGGTGGCTTTAAAAAGCCTCTCTTTCTCTACATTTAGAATTGCCTCTAGTTTGGCCTACAGATCTTCTACCATGCTCTCTTTGTGGAGGCATTTTAATGCTACTACTAAAACCCTAGTAAAACCTACCTCACAATCAACAATTTTTCTACACACTCTGCCCAAACCATGGTCCTGGTGTAAGCTACCTCATAGTCGATGATCTATCCACACACTCAAGAACTCTAGCTTTGATACCACTTGATGAAGGATGCTCCCCTTAATACCATAAACCCATAATGGAAACAAAGAAATAACAAAAAATGCGAGAACACAATATGGAATTCTTATTTGCACCGCAAATGTGGAATTACAAAATTCACAAATACAATTTTCTAGGTGTCTTCATTACAATAATTTGCAATACTAAGTTGCAAACTACACCCAGAGTTGTCCTAAACAATGTTTGGTCCTTTCTTAAATAGGCAATTTTATGCCACCCAAGAAGGTTCTAGATAATGAAACTTAATACCTAGGGGTGACAAACCCTAACAATACATTTAGAGTCAACCAAATACATCTTCAACAATTATTTCAGATATTTCCTGTAGCCCAACTTTAGAAGTCCATAACTCTCAAATTGTTGCTTTGATTGGCTATTATAACCACTTTTTGGAAATGCCAACTCTTGATCTACATGCAAGGAATTGTGCAAGCATCTTTTTGTTAAGTTTTCAAACCTCATCTAGGCAATCTAAGGCCTCCAATGATGAGCTTGAAGATTTTTCTACAAATATTTCCACCAAAAATTTGCAATAACTTCTCTGATACTTAATTTGGAGCAATGATATTTTTATGGTAGGCTTATAACTCTAAAATGAACCTTCATGTAGAAAATGAGAACATTACAAGCTTGAATGAAAACATTACTAAAAATAGAAAACTCTCATAAATAGTAACCACCCTATCTACTAGTCCTTATTAAAATAGTAAAGACTAAAAATAAAATATTTTTCGGTGATGCAAGAATTCTCTTACACTTAGGATGCTCCTACATCACACATACTAGTGATTGACACTAACTAGTCATATTTCTTCGCATTTTTTATTTGGCAACTTATGCTTGGTATTCATTGATCACTTGGCTTGCACTGATTTCTTAGCTTGCTCTGATCACTTGGTATGTACTATGCACTATAATTCTGGTAGATAACAACTAAGTGTTTGGTCACTTCCTTGTCAAAACCAAAATGAGATCAACAATGTATTTGTATGTATATATATATAAATGACAATGACAGGGAGGAATACATCATGTAGATCCTGCACACAGGCGACTATTACTCCTTGATGAAGGATACTCCCCTTAATACCACAATAATAAATAGAAATAGAGAACAAAACAAATTGAGATGAAAAAATATGTTCTTTTTATTATCGCCGCAAATGGAGAATTACAATATGCAAACCCACATGGGCACCTTCCTTATAAAAATCTACAAGAAAAAGTTGTGACTATCACCCAAAACTCTCCTAAACAACCTATGGGCCTTCCTTATATCGTTACTTTTTTCACCCGAGAAGCTTTTAGACACTAAGCCATAACCCTTGAGGCCGACCAACCTAATATTATATTATTTTATTACACTTTATTACATTAGATTGAATCAAGACAATTTATAAATTACATTTTTGTATGGGTCCACTTCTGGAGACCATAAGTAGGAAATTTTTGACCTGATTGGTTATTATAGCCCCATTCTAGAATCCTCAACTAGTGATCTACAACAATTCATTATGCAAGCATCTAGTAGAAAAAAAATTCACCTCATTTCAGAGCTATTTAGGCCTTCATCGTTGGACCTAATTTTTGGATAGCCACCAAAAATCTTCATTTACTACACCAATACATATGATATGAAAATAAAACTCAACTGGTAGGATGATATGTGAAAGATGAAATTTTACATATGATATTGGAAAAATCTAAGCACATAGTACCAACTTACTAAAATTATCAAGCTCCCACAAATAACAACTCTGTACACAAATAGCCACTATTAAAAATGAAAAAATGGAAAGCTAGAAATAGAAATATTTTTGGGTGATACAAGATTTCCCTTAAACCTAAGATGTTCCTACATCAAACATGTAGGGTAATTTGAGAAGAGACAATGTAATGTTTCAGGTAGTCAAAGGAACACCAATATGGTGAGCCTCGTGTGTTAGTCATGATGAATCATCCACTTTCCTCCCTTTCCATTTGACTAGATGCTCTTCATATGTTATGTTTCTTGTACTTCTTCCCTCATGACAACGCAATATCTCTTCAATCTATTATGTAGTTGAAGTAGATATGTTAGAATACTCCACAAAGCTTCACTTCCAAAATGGTTTTTCACTTCCCTCATAATATTTTATCAAATCTAAAATTTTCAACACTAGAGAAATGTTTAGTTCATTAGGCAACTCTACTTCATAGGCATTTCCAAAATTATGCTTTCTACTATCTTACATGGTTGAAACTTCTTAATTTTCATCTTATTGTATGTACCTATTGTAAATTTCTCCTTCCTCAAATGAACCATGACTTCATCACCAATCTAGAATTCCTTATACCTATTTTTCACATCTTCCTTAGCCTTATACTATGTATTCTTCTTTATAATGTTCTTCCTTGCCTCCTCGTGGATGTTCAACAAAATCTTCTACTTCAGCACTACTTATTTCTCCTATATCTAACTATCTCAATTCAAAACAATTTATGGGATTGCTCCCTTATACAATCTAAAATGGTGATTTACCATTACTCATGTTAAAAAAATTATTGTATGAAAATTCTACCCATGGTAAAATCAAATCCCAACCTTGTGGCTTGTCTCCAACCAAACATCTTAGCAAATTACCCAAATTCTAATTCACAACTTCAACTTGTCCATTAATGTTTGGATGATGTGATGAACTTAACTTCAAAGTTATCTTCAATTTCTTCTACAATGTATGTCAAAAATACCCAACAAACTTGGTATCTCAATAAAAAACTATAGTCTTTGGAAGACCATGTAGTCTCACCACTTCTTTGAAAAAAAGCTCTGCCACATGAACACCATCAATAGTCTTCTTATAGGGAATGAAATGTGCCATATTAAAAAATCTATCAAACATCACAAATATTGAATCATCTTCTCATTATGTCCTTGGTATACCGAGAATGAAATCCATGCTAACATCTTCTCATGGCTTCTTAGGTATAGATAATGGTTAATACAACCCCATATTTCTCTTCACTCATTTCACCATCTAACATGTTCTACAACACTATACAAACTTCTTCAAATCTTACTGTAGTTGTGGCCAATAATAATTCTCAACAACAAAAGTGCAATGGTTTTATCTCTACAAAAGTGTCTAGCCAATCCTACACTATACTTCACCTTGATGAGATTCTCCATCATGGAACTTCTAGGAATCCGCAACTAGCTTCCTTGAACAACATCCCATCTTGGATTATAAAATCCAACCACTATATCCTATCAATTTTAATAGGGTATGTACAAGCTTTTCAAGCCTCACCAAAATTAGAATCCTCTGGATACAATTCTTGATTTCTTTGAACCCAACAACCTTAATCTACATTTATATCAGCAAAACTTTTTTTCTACTAAGAGCATATGTAACTCTGTTAGGCTTCTCACTCCTATGTTTCAAAAAAAAAGTATAGCTCTACAAAATCTCAACCCACTTCAAATGCCTTTGATTCAATTTTCCTTGACTATTCCAATATTCTAAAGCTTGATAATCGATATACAAAACAAACTCCTTAAGAAGAATATAGTGTCTCCACTTCTTCAATACCTAAAATATAGCATAAAATTCTTAATCATAAAAAAAATGTTTTCTTTTTGCATCATCCAATTTCTTGTGCTGAAAAAGGAAACTAGTCTACCTTCTTGGCCCAAAACATCTCCTATTGCAGTACCACTAGTATCACAATCTACTTGAAACAACTTATTAAATTTTGAATGTTCTAAAATAGGCTACTCTGTAACTTTCTACTTCAACATATTAAAAGTCGTATCTTTAGCTACATTCCAGTTAAATTGTTTCCAATCTCCTCTGATTATTTCAGTCAAAGGTCCACAACTATTACCAAAACCTCTCATAATTCTTGTGTGAAAAATAGCTAGGTCGTGAAAAGACCTTACCTTTTTTGCACTCCTTGGAGTAGGCCACTCGAGGGTAGCCTTCACTTTCTCAAGACCTTTTATTGAGACTACAAATCCCAAGTACACCAACTCTTTCACAAAACTACACGTCTTTAAATTTATCACCAACTTTTTCTACCTCAACTTTCCAAACACATTATGAATGTACATAAAATTCTCCTCCAATGTCTTACTAAAGATTAAAATATCATCTAGCTAAACAATGACAAACTTACCCAAAAACTCCTTTAGTAACTCATTCATGAATGTCATGAAAGTGTTTGGTGCATTGGTTAGCCCGAAAGGCATGACTAACCACTCATGCAATCCTTCCCTTATCTTGAAATCTATCTTCCACTCATCTCTTTCTTTGATGTGAATCTAATGTTACCAGCTCTTCAGATCTATCTTTGTGAAAAGACAACTCCACTCAAATAATCCATAGAATCATCCATCCTTGGAAATGGAAATTTGTACTTGATTGTGATCTTGTTGATATCTTGTGAATCTTCACACATCCTCAATTTTATATTCTTTTTAGGTTCCAATACTATTGGTACAATAGATGGACTCAAACTCTCTTAAATCAACTCCTTTTGTAGTAAATCATGCACTTGTTTGTTCAAATCCTCACTTTCTACTAGTGTCATTCTATGTGCTTTCTTATTTGGAAAAATGGCTCCTAGATTCAAAATTCAATTTGGTGATTGATCTTCCATGCCAGGGGTAATCCATCAAATACATTATCTGACACAATATCAAGAAATTCTTCCAACAAATCTACAATTTTGGTAGGTACCTCTTATGCTTCTTCTTACCATATTTTGGTATTATAGAAAAACACATATACTCACACCTCATAGCTTTTAGAAACTCCTATCCATTAACAAAATATATTCTAGTAGCACTACATACCTTCTCTTCTTTCTCCTTCAATGGCTTCAACTTACATTTTACTCCATCTTTTGTCAGAGTGTAGGTATTTGCATGCCTATCATGTACAACATGCCTGTCAAACTAAAATAACCTACCCAACAACAAATGACATATGTTCATAGGTATGGTATCACACAACACCTCATCCTATTATCTTTGAATCTTGAACTTTACTAAGAATTTCTCATTGACCATGACCTTGTGGTTATCCCACACCTAGGAAAAACACTATGAGGCAAGTTATTTTATCTCTTGAGATTTAACTTTTTGACCATATTTTCTAACACAAAATTTTCAATACTTCCACCATCAATGATTACATCATAGCACTCATCTTCAAATTTGCACTTGGTAGGAAATAAGCTCCACATTTTATCGAGTTTATTCTCACCACTTAGCAAGACTCTTCTATTAACTAGGACTTCACTTTTAGTATCTTTATCACCATGTGCTACTTTGGCCTTCCCTTTAGTTCTTCTATCATTCCTTCCTTAGCATTGGGAACACTCAAGAACTCTATGTCCTTCTTCTCCAGAAGCTTCCTCTTCTAGATCCTTTCCCTCTTCCTCTTTCTCTCTGATCTCTATTTTATGATCATGGAAATGATTGGAACTATTTCCCCTCTATTCTAGGTTGCTACTTTTCACCTCATCCTTTTTCTTTTGATCATCATTTTGACCTCCATAAGATCTTTTACCAAATCTTTCACTACCACCTCTTCTACTATTTTTGTTATCAAACTTCTTATTCATATTTTCCTCAACTCTTAGAGAAAAATGGTATGCCTCTTCAATATTGTTCATTCAAACTGGACTCAATTCCTTCCAAATTCTTGGTCTCAACCCATTAAGGTAACAAGAAACCTTCTCCCTATCATTTTTTTCATGGCCTATTCTGATGACAACTCTATAGAACTCTTTGGTATGCTCTTGAATAGATCTTCCCATTTTCTTCAACCCTTATAGTTTCTTTAATAGATCAAGCTCATAATCCATGGGAATGAATTGTCACTTCAATTTAGCTATCATCTGATCCCATCTTATGATTTTTTCCTTCCCTCTTGTATTTCTTTCCAACTGAATCTCCTACCACCAAATCTTCACATGAACCTTTATTTTGGGATTTGCAAATTTGACCCTATTTGGATCTTCAATATCTTCATACTCAAATTATTCCTCCAATTCATTGATTCAATTGACTAATTCCTCTAGGTTGAGATTTTCCAAAAATTTAGGAACCTCAAACTTAGCTCTTTTTCTATCTTGGAAATGGCCCTAAAATGTCTTTATTCTTCTGGGTTCAAAATGACCTCTTCTCCAAAATTTTCTTCTTCTTCTACGTCCTCACTTTAATCTCTTATAGAAAGATTTATTCCTATGTGTATTTATTCTTCCAATGCTTTCATCTATCTCTGGAGGGCTCTAAAACCCTTAGGAATAATAGCTACAACTCTTCCACTACGCTCTCTTCATAGAGGTATTTTCAAGATTTTATTGAAACCCTAGTGCAAACTACCTCACAATTGATTATCTTTCCACATACTCAACCCAAACCATGGTCCTAGTGCAAAATCCCTCCCTACTAGTGATTTGTTTACAAACTTAGGAACTCCCACTTTGATACCACTTGATGAAGAATGATCTCCTTAATACCACGAAAAATAATAGAAACAACAACAACAACAACAACAAAAAATGAGATAAAAAAATATCGGCTTCTTATTATTGCCACAAATGTAGAATTGTAGAAGTACAATATGCCCACCCACATGGGCATCTCCTTACAATAGTCTGCAAAATAGAGGTGTGATTATAACCTAGAACTTCTCTAGACAACCTATGAACTTTCCTTATATAGGCACTTTTTTTGTATGGGAAGGTTCTAGAAACTAAGCCATAATTGTTGAGGCTGACCAACCTCATATTATATTATTTCATTACACTTTATTATATAAGATCAACTCAAGATAATTTACAAATTACATTTTTGGATGGGTCAACTTTTGGAGACTATAACTAACAAAATGTTGACCTGATGGGCTATTATAATCCCATTATAGAATCCTTGGATATAAATCTATAGTGGTTGATTGCACAAGCATCTATTAGTCAAGGTTTTGCCTAATTTTGGAGCTATTTAGACCTTCATAATTGGACCTAAAGTTTGGATAGCCAAAATTCATATAGAAAATCTCCAATGAACGCACCAATACATATGATATGATGATAAAACTTGACTCGTAGGTTGATATGTCAAAGATGAACCTCCATATATGATATTAGAAAAATATGAGCACATAATACCAACTTACTAAAATTAGAAAAATCCCACAAATAGAAAATCTGTACTAGAATAACTCTTTTTAAAAACGCAAAAAATGGAAAAACTTGAAAAATAATTTTTTTTGGTGATGCAACATTTCCCTTACACCAAGGATGCTACTACATCACTCCCTCCCTCAACCATTTTAATCACATCAAATAGAATTTTAATACATACAAGTATGGGGTAAGTGAGCTCACTAAAGCCATATAAATATACACATACACACACAAACACACACTATATACATATACATATATATACATATACATACATATACATACATATATATATGTATGTATATGTATATATATATGTATATATGTATGTATATATATATATGTATGTATATCTATATATATATATATATATGTATATATATAGATATACATACATATATATATATATATATGCATACATATATACATATACATATATATACATACATACATATATATATATATATATATACATACATATATACATATATATATAGATATACATACATATATATATACATACATATATATATACATACATATACATATATATATACATATATATATATACATATACATATATATATACATATATATACATATACATATATATACATATACATATATATATAAATATATATATACATATATACATATATATATACATATATACATATATATATATATATATATATACACATATAGACACACACACACACACAAATGCATGCACAAACACACACATGACATTATACATTGTACATGTCATCATCATGAAAATAACTATAATCACTACTAAGAGAATATAAAGTATCATCATAATGGATGTAATCATAACCATAAAATTACTACATAAAATGTCTCAACTAAGAAATGAATCATGATATATATATAAATCCAAACATAAAAAAGTGACATACAACTATATCCTCAAGTATTAGTGAATAAACCAACACATGCATGAAAATTGGCCTAAAAGACTTCAACTATGAAATGAAAAGAAAACTATGAGTGGGTAAGTTGCAAGTTGGGAAGCCCTACTTCGTGAAATGAGGTCATTAAACTTTGGTCAAGTTTTTAAATTTTTTTGACAATGATCTAGATAATAACTCAAACATCCATGTCTCTAATAGAAGCATATATGTTCTTAATATGGATAGAGAAGATAGATATAATATCCAAGGTTTGGACTTCACCTATGATGGTTGTACAAAACTGAAATCTATTGGCAAAAATTTAGAAGAGGATATTCACAACCTAAAAGCTCAGAGTAAAGATATGGGGAGGGGTATGACATTTATGACCACTACACTTAGAAGGTTATGCACAAGAATGCCACTTCCTCAATACTTTTAAAATAGATATTAAGTGATATTATTGATATGAAACTCTTTGATTATCTTAGACAAGATTGCGAGAAAGTGGTCTAATGGGTCCCTGTGGCCCTAACTAGGATTTCCACTATTAGGATGTATGCCTTCTTAAGTTTTTTTGGGCCTTGGAGTCTCTAATTTCTAGGTTTTTATATTTGTCAATTATTTTTACTCTCTTTGTTGGTTGTTTGTATCTTCTTCGACTATCTTGGGTGACAATCTAACCTTTGGGCCTAGTTTGTGTATTTTCAAATTGTCTTTGGAAAAGGTTTGACCTTAGGGCCTTGGTTGTAAAGGGCCACCATCCTTTTTTAATTTATTATTATTTAAAATAATACTTAAATGATTAAAGTAGATAGTATACTTGTCCTCAGCTACTAATTATTCAAGATGGATGATATCACTAACTAATCCACTTCCAACCTCTTCTTTTCCTTGATGTCTTACAATGCACACTAGGGAAATTGCCTAATTTCATTTTTTATTTTGATACTTTCTCAGACAAAATGTTATCAAGAACTTGGGGACTTAAGGAAAATGCAACTTGGTTGACCAAGTATTGATACAAGTAGTAAACTAGAAGAGTGGTTTATCTACCATCTTGTGTAGAATACTCTCTACTTTAAGATCTATAAGTAGGACAAAAAACTAAAAAAATGGAGTTGGATACAATAGCATCCATTACTAGTGAATAACTCAATCATAATAATGTTTATGATTTTATAGAATAAACCCCTATTTTAGACCTGATTATTTGCACAAGTTAAAAATACTAATATACAAATATATTGATTTTTCTAAAAATAAGAATATTATAATTGAAATGACACTTAAATATTTAATTAAACTATAACACAAACATATAGTACTCAAACTCTATTATCTAAACAAAATGAAAACAATCACTATACATCACATCAAAAATAAACAAGTAGACCCAAAAATATGTTGAAAATACTAACTAAATGTTTGAACAATGAGATTCAGAGAACTCTATAACAACATGTGGAACAAACTCAACTTAACATTCAACACTCCTTGCTTAGAGTTTTAGATGGAAGCTCCACATTGATAAAAGAAAAACCACAACAAATAAAAGGAAGATGTAGCATATTTGTACATGTAATTATTTATCTTCACATATAAATAAACCACAACATGCTTGGCTATGAGGCCTTCCAAGTTGCGACCATAAATAAAATAAGAAGTATAAAATCTTAGAGCCTTATCTCACATCTTTAATCTTCCACTCACTAAGAATGCTACTTTCCTACATCTAACCAAGCTTCTTTTATAGCTAGCTAAGCCACAAGTTGGCTAGTCAAGCATTTATTTAAAATTTAGATCCATATTGGGAATAGTAAAAAAAAATTTCGAGAAAATGGTCATAAGAAGTGATGTGCACATGAAGGTAGGTCAAAACATGTTTTAGGAGTCAGTTCCTAACTGTGAAAGATGCTACGTAAGTAAATGAAACCATGCCAATCGGAACAACACACTATGAAACATGGAAACAATAGGAAAACATGACTATAAAGAATGACATAGAAATCAAGAAATATAGAACACAAGAATTAGTGCACTTGGGAAAAGAATCTAAGATAGGTCCTTGACATGATGACAACTGCGCATAACATGAAAAAAAATAGCAATGGCTACTTTGTGAACAATAAATAGATACAAAAAATGGAAATTTTTATGATTGATGCAAGATTCCTCAAAGACCCAAGATGCTCCTTCTTCAATTTTAATGTATGATAAAAATTAATTACAAAGAAATTCAACTAAGTGAATGAAATGGTTACTAATTAAAATGGTAATCACACCATTCAACAATGACAATGTTGGATTTGTCTTCAATTATTAGTCATTTTGACCTATGGGGGATAAGGATATTGGTAAAGGATCCATTGACCATATAGTAATTGATTGCATTTCATTGAATTGAAGGTGAAGGGATCTTTCACAATGTTGCAAGGAACATATTTGTACTAATTGCATGAAGCTAGAGAGATAATGGGGATTATCAATAAAGTTAGAATCAATATTTTTCCAAGGGAAGATAAATTTATTTGGAGGAAACACATAAAGGGGGGTTTTATTATAAACATAGCTATTACTGGAGGATTCTTTTTTAGATAGTTGGAGAAAGGTATGAAACCCCTCTTTGATCCTTGAAGTAAGTTTTGTTTTTTTGGAGGACAATTTTTCACAATAAAATTGTAACTTGGTATAATCTCAGTAAATGAGGATTCCAACTTCCTAAAAGATGCATCCTTTATGAGTATAAATAAGAGTCTATTCTACATCATTTTTTCAATAGAAAGTTTATCAAAAATTTATGGAAATTGGTAATGTTTAAGCTTGATGTTGGTTGAGTTTCTAATAGAGGTCCATATCATCTAATTGTGGATTGAGAAGGGCATATTGATATCCCATTATTATCGAAGAAAATCCCTCTTCATGTTTATTGGCGTCTTTAGGAGGAAAGGGATAATACAATTTTTTGTTGGAGACTAATAAAAATCATGTGAAAGTTGTGTTCAAGTATCTCACAATTTTTTTGATGTTTTTTCTATCACTAAAGAATATCTAAGTTTACACCTACTCCCTTTAATGACCAAATAACTAGAAATTGGTGTACCATCTTAAAAATGGATACACTTTCCTTTTAAGACCTTTTAGCACCCTTTCCATAATGTCTTTCTTGGATCATGGATGGGCATGTGCTTGATGTTCTCTTTTCCTTATATTCTTTTATTTTCTCTATTATGTATTTTAGAAAATGTTTTATCTTTTTATGGCTACTCTGACCTCATCTTTGGAACTAGGTCCACTTAGTTCAACTTGTTCTAGACTAGGTAAACCCAAGTTGACCTAGTCCCCAGTGATTTCAAGGCTCAGGGCCCAAAAAGGTCTCAGGGGTTTAATCAATTTTATTGCACTCTCTAGTTGGCTTGTATTGCTTTCCACTCAAAAACTCATATATAAGGAGGCTTGGAAGCTTCATTTTTATATCTAATCTCAATCTCATGTTCTAAAATCAAGATCTCATTCATAATTCTTCCTTTTG
This sequence comes from Cupressus sempervirens, assembly GCA_028749045.1. Taxonomy (NCBI): domain Eukaryota; kingdom Viridiplantae; phylum Streptophyta; class Pinopsida; order Cupressales; family Cupressaceae; genus Cupressus; species Cupressus sempervirens. Next base: position 518,780,973 of record CM053789.1, read on the forward strand.
CATTCAAGGAGTTCAATCCTTTAAAGAAAATCAATCATTCTCGAGAATTCGAGCAAGGAAACTTCTATCTATCATTGAAGGATCCTTTGTAGGCATTTCCTCTTCAAGATCTATCTTACTGTTGGTCATCAAGGGAGGGGACATACATTGGAGCCTTCATTACCTTCTACATTGAGGCACACTTACATCTATAGAACTGTGATGGAATCATGGTAGATCTATTGTAAATAGTAGAGATACCCTATATTCATGTTATACCTAATTCAAGATCTACAACACGTTATAAGAAAATCCTTATTGACGAGGGGTTTGAACAAGGTGAATCCTAATACTTATCTTGTTTTCAATTATTTACATTTACATTTATTGTTTACATTTAATTCCTTGACCGAGGGCTTGACCAAGGAAATTCCTTATCCAACTCGACCACAAAAACTCTGCATAATTTTTTTGAAGTAGAGGGATAGCAAGATTTTGCATGCAGATATGGAAATAACTCCTCAAAAGATTTTTAGAGAAGTTGGTTCAATTTCATTATAGTATTGTCAGACTATGTCAACTTTGTGGAAAGATGTATTTCCTCTAGCTCAACCTAGTCCTTTTTGTCTTCTTGCCAAATAATTTCTTTTGTTTTGTGCACTACAACATTTGTACCCATTTTCTAATGGCAAGCCATTGAAATTGTGACATCCACCCATCACTCTAGTGACAAAACCAAGAGTTGGCTCTCATCAAACTTTTTTTTATCACAAATTATGATTGCAAAGACATCCATTGTAATTTTAAGAGGAGACATAGTCATAACTTGGAGGGAGGGTAGGGAAAGCTTTGATGTTGCGGACATTGTAATTGCAATAGTAGTGCTAAACAACCACAAATATCTATTAGACTATTCTAACAAATACATGTCATAATTGCGATGGTTAACCATGTAAAGTTTTTTTGGTCATCCATCGCAATTATGATACTTCTGTGAAAGCAATGCTATATAAAATACTAATATCTATCAGAATGTTCCAATAGTAATTTTTCAGCAACCGTTGAAAATAGTCATCACTTACATTGGATTGTCGTCGAAATTGTGATGGTTGGCTAAATTATTTTTTAAAATTATCTTATCTTGGAAGGTTCTCCTCATATTTCTAATGAAGTTAGATGGCTCCATGTGGAAGGTGCTCCTCATATTCATGTTTCATGGCAGATGAAAGGGAGTAACCTTTTGCATTCGTATGGGAATTCGAAGACTAGTGATTGCACCAATAGGTACAATGGCTATGCCAAAGTGTACCAATTTTTTACAAAGTGAAAATGGAAGACATTTTTAATTTTATTTCGCTAAAAATTTAATTTTTGGCTGGGATTCAAAGGTTCTTGTGAAACAAGATATTATGAATTTATAACAATGCACATACAAATACAAATTATTTTTGAGAATGAAGTTCTGTATAAAAATTCAAAAAAAAAAGTTGTATTAATATCTACTATTAGGCTTACTGATATTGTGAATGTTTAAAAATGTACATAGAAATATGAATTCTTTGGCTTTCTAATATTGACATTCAGTTTAAAATTAAATCACTGTACAAAAAAAGGAGAAATTACAGGAGAAAACATTGTACAAGCCAAGGAGGATAGTAAACTTCATCAATAATGCCACTTACCTATTATTTGAATCTTATGAGGATGGTGCTTTACTTTATTATCTGACATCTTGTATATGTGAAATATCTTATAAATACCAAATTGTTGGATCCCCCAAAAAGATAGAAGCATCAGTACAATTTGTCTACCAAATTGCTTATAGCCTAAAGTCATAACCTCTAGAAATTATGTATTTAAGAAATGTTCACAAATTCATCAAGTATTGATATGCCCTGTACTAAATGAATTTTTCATTCAAAAACTTCATGAACTTGTAAGAAGAATTTTATGTCTGAACTTAAATTACATAAGTAAAACAAAAAGATGCACTCTAGTTACATAATTTAGACATACATGAGTAGAATCATGATGAGCTAGACTTTGAGTTCCTTGGGAATAGCAGTGGCAAAGAGTGACATGTTAAAAAATAATGAGTATAGCAATGAAAACATTGTCTTTGGGAAGGAGAAGAGATATGAGCTTTGGTACAACCTTATAAAAGGCTTTCACCAGTACACCATCCTCTAGAGGGAGACACATATTATGTAGGTACAGTTACATGTGTAGTTACATTTACCCCTAATTAGGTCCTCACTTAGAGGCCATTTTTGCAAGAATTTTCATTTAACAATTGGCTTGAGTATTTGTGTGTAGATTCTTCATAGATGAGATACTAATAAGGTTGGTGGAGCATTCAGAGATGATGGGGGTAGTATCCAATTAAACACATGCATGTGTATACCTCAATTTGGGATAGTTTAGTATGGGCTAGGGCATAGGGTCCATACAAATTGAATTATAAGTATGCCCCTTTTGTAATGGAGCTTTCTCTCATTGTCTAGACTCTTCCACTACCTAGATGGGTACCTCCATTCATTAAATTTAGCTGGTACCTTCCAGTCAAAATATTCAAGAAAAATAAATCAACATGTCAAATTCAAATCCATAGTAGAATTTTTATCAGCTATTGTTTGTTCATCATTTAGATCTTACAATCTAACATTGTACATTCTTTAAGCTAGTACATCACTTTAACATCCTTTATCGCCTCCTCTAACTTTCAAGGGACCCCCTAGGAACTATTCATCTTCATAGGTCAAGTGAAGGGAACCATCATTATCTTCAACACATCAACTCTATTCTTCAATAAAACTAAGGAAACTTACCATTTAAACCTCACCATTCCTTTTACTTGTATTCTTCTTTGAAATGATCAAGAATATTTTATCCATTATTCATTGATAAAGAATATGTTATTCTTTTATGAATTTTTTCAAAAGATAAAGAAAGGCTTTTCAAAACAAGTTAATCTAAATGACCTATGAGACCTAAGTTATTCTATTGTGATATCAAAACCCTCCTCTTTTAAGCATTGTTGGTAACTAAGCTTGAGCCTAGGTGTTTCTCTATGTATATCTCTTCTCAACAATTCTACCCTATTTAACAAGCTACAAGACAAGCTACACTATTGTAGTTTTAGATTTAGGAGGACAACATATAAAAGCTATCAAAGAATATTCATGTACTAAACATGTATGCTACAAAATGAAAAGAAAACGAAGAAAATTGACTACCCAATCCTTTTTTCATGTATTGAACTTTTGTGGATGGTTATTTCTTTTTGTAAGTTTTATTACAATTGAAAGTTCTTAATTGCATATGTGTGGTGAAGGTTTAAATGATAAGCTTTATTAGACCTAAGTTATGTTTTATGGTAGATTATTGGATTTGTCTCATATATTTATGACTTTAAAACTAGAAGAGATGATGTTGCTTACTATGGAATGAGATCAACTCCTCAATGTAACTCACACATAAAAGTAGATGAATAGATTTCATTCATTGATTTTATTATAAATAGTAGGTAAGAACCACTAGCAATAGCAAAGGTTGTGAAATTCCAAGCATGAGAATGAACAATGTGATCTGAGAAAAACAACCCTAACTACCTACCTACCCTGCCAATAATATTATTTTCTCACAAGAATATGAATTATAGACTGAATTATTTTTATAGAATTAATCCTTCATAGATCACATGAAATACCTATTTCAAAGTCCACTATAAATATTCTAATGCACATATAAAAACCAGAATTAAAAAAAAAATTGGATACTTTTTTATTTTAAAACTATCAAATAGAAGTTGTTCTAGAGGACTAGATTGATCTTTTACACCTTATTTCCTAGATAAAGCATGGCTATACAAAATAGTGTCCACGGGAAATCTCAAAATATCAATGTTAACAATAGTTATATACCTTTTTTTTTCAATCATTGACTTCAATCTTGAAGTGATCCAAAATGCTTTTTCCCTTCAAACCTTTGCTCCAGAAAGATGTCCATTTATGAATTCGTTTTAGATAATTGGAGATGTTGTGAACACTAAAATCTGTGTGTGCCCCTACATAAGTTTCTTTATTTGGATCTATAGAAAATAAAATCTAGGAAAGCCTATGGAATCTAGTAACATATACCAAAAATGTAGAAGAGTGTTATTTTTTAAAACTTTAAGATATTGGATAATCATATGTCACTTGTGTGTTAGTATGAAATGGACAAGAACATTTTATTCCTTTATTAGTATTATACATTTGTGATAGGATTATCATATTAAAAAATGATCCCTCAGACCATTTGACTATGTTCTTTGTCTTTTCAATTCAAATTAGAATATGTAAACTTTATGAATTACAAAGGATATAGCTCTATCAAAAAAAGATGTTTCAGGGTTTTATTAGATATACAAAAAATTTAACATCCTTAAAAGAATGCAAAGGATGAGAAGAAAAATTAACATAGATGATGATAATCCATCTGGTGGAAGGATTAGTATCTTGAAATGTTGTAGTCTACAAATTGTTATAGTTGGCATGTGTGCAAAAGTTAAGTATATACAAGGTACTTGAATGGATGTCACCTTCCTAGATGTGCTAGGGTTTTTTAAGGAAATGAATAATTTAACCCTTGGTTAGCTTGCCACACAAACAATGTTCAAAACCTCTACAAATATCTGACCCAATAATCAGGAAATATATTTTGAGAAATCAAAACTCTCAAGTCATAGGATAGCCCTATTTCCTCTTTGCTTCCATGATTTCTAAAAGTAGAAATCACATGTACACCCATAGATGAAAGTAGAAGGAATCCATTTGAAACCACACATAAAAGTAGAAGGAATTCATTTGAAACTAGAAAAACTTGGTGCAAGAATAATAAGTGTACCATTTGAAACTAAAAAAACTTGTACGTTTGAGCAACACGATTTGTGGCATCGATCTTTGCCACACCAATCTTCTAGCAATAACCTCCTTGATATAATTGAAGTACATAAAACTATGTTTAGCTAAAACATTTTCTCAAGAGGGTGTAGGCATAAATAATAATAATAATTTATTTAAGTAGACATGGCATATAAAGTCCCTACAGTAGCACAATATATTAATAGTGAATTTGAAAATGAAATAATCAAGTCAATCACTTCACACTTAAAATTTATATGCAGAGCTTTTGCTAACCTCTTTGTTGCCAAAAATAAGAGTAATAGTCTTCAATCTAGAACAATTGTAATGGGTAATACAAGAATGGCATCAGTTGCTAGATTTGAACCCCCCCTACACTTGTTGTGTGGAATTTTCATCTATTGTTCCTATATGTATTTTGTTTCCTCAATGAAAGTATTCAGAACTCTTTAATTTCTAGTTTCTAGAACATTTCTAGACAAAAAAATCATGAATGAGAGAAGTGGACTTCATACAAAATAATCAACAATTTTCACAAAGATCAAAGATCCATAAGCCATGCCATAAAAAATTAATCTACCAAGATCTAGCATAGAGATTAGTTTACTAGTTTTAACAGAGAAGCAAAATCATCAAAAATTAATCTACCAAGATCTAACATAGAGATTAGTTCACTAGATCTGACAGAGAAGTAGAGTCATAAAATTGAGAAGTGTATAATAATTTCCAATTTCATGCTTACACAAAACCACAATATGGATTACAAAATTAAGAAACCAATTTAAATGAGTACTTCAATAATAGGAAAAAAAAAAAAATTCATAGAAAATCTAGAAGGAAGTGCTTCAAGGAATTATTTTCTCAAGATGCCTCCAATTAAGAAAAGAGTAGAGTAGGAGAGCTTCAGGAAGACAGAAATGAATCCAAAAAGTGAATCTCTTTATATAGACCATTATATGAGAACCAAGTGAGAAGTATGAATATATATGTTAGCAAGTTACAAGTGGATCCTCTCTGAAAAAAATAAAGATTAAGATAAATGAATGAAATTCTATAAATATTGAAACCATACACAAAAATCTAAGCAACTAGATTAGAACCATAGACACAAAAATATCGTTCACTCTGAAAGTGATAAACAACGAATAGAAAAATTATAGTTTTGATCATTCTCAATTGGCACAAAAAAATTAATATGATATTGCATTGCTTCTAGCAGATCTATAAAAAAAAAAATCCCAAAGATTCAATGCCAATTTGAATTTTCAAGCCAAAAATAAAGATGAAAGTATCCAAATAATATTAAAATAGATATCAGATTGTCAAGTAGAAGAAAATGATCAATCTATGTCAATTCCTAATTTTTCTTGAAACTAACATTTGGAAGGGATCTAATGATTCAGGTTCAAAATTTGGTCAATTTTTTTGAGGTTGGGTTCAGATTCATTTTGGGTTCGTCCATATGAGAATATATGTTTTATATATGTGTGTATACATAGATGCAACAATAAATAAGTTCTCATACACCACTATACTAATATTATAACAACATAGAAAAAATACATCACCATATTAATGTTTCATCTCAAAATCAATAATGGCAACATTAATAATTAGCCATCATTGACCAAATATCATCAAAAACCATCAAGTAAATAATTATCATTGTATTGCTTCAAATTAGAAGCATAGAAAGTAATGCTATGCCCATTTAAGGCCAAGGTTGTAATTTTTATCACATTGTAAGCTTCATACATTAACTATCATACTAAATGATTCAAAGAAAGAAGGCTTTGGATCCAAAATTATCCATGGTAAAGATCTCTTTAGATTTTTTTTAATCCATAGTTTTCTATACATGTTAGGCTATATCCACGAATTGTGCTATTACATACATTTTATAAAAGATGCATGGTACTTTTATACATCTTGATTCCTCTTCTCAAGTAGCAATGAATTCAAGTTAAATATGATTAGTAACTTGAGTCATATTTGGAAAAAAATTAATTGAAAAAGTAAAAAGGTGTATTTCAACCAAATTCTCTTCAAATTCTTTGAAACTTTGTCTGAGTTCCTTTGTTGGAAACCAAAGTCTCCCAAAAGTCATCTAAATTTTGTTAGGGTTCCATTAAGAGAATTTCCAATGAAATTCACTCTCTATAGTAGACTTTTGATAGAATTTGATCAGGACCAAACTTTTGAGAGAATTGAACCAATAATTCCTAGGTCCAGAAGAGAATTTGGTAACTTAGGAGATATTTTATTAAGTGGGATAGCCAAGTTTAACCTTGACTAATCCTGCATTCCTAAGTTTGAATTAGCTCTTTCCAAAGTAAACAATCTCTATATGACATAAAAATTATCATAAAATGTTATTATTAGCATGAGCTGGTTTGGTTCAAATTTTAATCAACTCTCTAGGAGTTATTGGCCACTAGTTATTTTTGGAGTTTTTGTTGTGTACTTTGTCAAATCTTAATGAGAGAGCAAGAAAGTCCTCCTAACTACCAACTTTCATAATAAGATATAATATATCATCATATGCATAATCTAGGCCTAGCCCACTGAAAAGTTATATAGAATGTTGTCAAAGCTAAAGTCTTAACTAAACTTGGATTTCATAGGTACACAAGCACCATACTAAAAATGATTGACATTTTGAATTTTACCTACATTTCAAAAGACCACGACTAAAAACCATAGTTATAGACTGAAACTTATTTTCCCTAATTTTTATATATAAAGCATTTGTATTGTAAGAAAATGGTTAGGATTTCAATAAAATAAAAGGGTGTTAAATGATAGTAGCATTAATTTTGTAAGTAAAGCTTAGGATTTGAATAAAAGAAAAGGATATTAGATGATAGGGTTCAATTAATATCCGTTTGCTATAGAGTGGTCCCAAGGAATAAAAGCCAAAAATTAATATAATAATCTATAGACCCAATAGAAGCTACAAGAGGTGCCTACTATTTGTTCCACACTTATCATTAAAACTCAGGACGGTTAGTACAAAATTTAAAAATTAGGGCCAGACCTTTTGAAAATGAAGCTATTGGTTTTATAAGTTTTATGAAAGTAGATAATATGTTCCTAATAGACTCCATAGATTCTACACTAACCATAAGAAAAATTTTCCAAGAAAATATTATGCATGCACTTTCAAAAATTTGAACTAGTCAATCTTCATTTCCAAATTTCCAATACTTTGAAAAAAAACCTTATATGATAAAGGTAGGCCAAAGCGTGAATATTTGTTACTACATTAGTCACTATTGCCATATGTCAAGTGGTTTCTCCCTATGTGTGAAGTCTTATGCAAATGATGTTTCACCATATATAAAAAGGAGCAAATAACATTGTTTCACCATGTATAAATAGTGAACGATCACTTTAATTGGCCATGTTGGTTTCTTTCCAAGAAAGTAATTTGCATAAAATGGTTGGCCATGATTGGTTAATGTATATTGTGAGATCTATTTGCTTCAAATAAAACTAAAATTTTGATATAAATGAAATGGTTACCCTCAATGCACATTCTCATTTTGATATAAATGAAATGATTACCCTCAATGCACATTCTCAACGAAGCTATGAAGGATGAATGTAAGCCTTAATGTTATATCTTCACATATAGTTTTGAAAGAAAAAAATTTGTGTAGTTAATATGTATATATGCAAGAGGATGCCCCATATGGCATCTAGCTCTGGAAAAATGCAAGTTTCCCCATGTTATGATTATTCTAGAGCATGAGGAATATTTTTACAAGAAGGAGCAAGCAATTATTACTAAACAAGGTAATGGCCCAATGTTCAAAAGCTTCATTGTTTTCAACATTCAAAAGAAAGTACTTCGTGCATTAGTATGCTTGTCATACTTGTTGATCCATTTGTCTACCCACATGCATGGAACAAGAAACCAACTTGTGAGGAAGGGTAGATACTTCAAAAAGCCATTAAAAAGCATTGTTTGATTATTTTGTTTGTAAATACTTGTAGATAGTGTATGCGTGAATATGTGACCTCTGCTAACACACACACTTCAACACAGTCATTGAATGCGGATTCATCCTAGAATGAACATTGGATTGTTCATCCGAAAATCAGCCTGCAAAGTGACCTATTGCCTTCTATCTAAAGAGAATTTCTTGTCAGATATCCTCAGATTCGAGGTGTTTAAGCAACCAGACCCTGTAAGAATGAAGGGTTTGAAAGAAAATGCGACTAATCTATATGAGAATGCAGAGTAATCTAGAATGGAGTATGCACGTTTAATCTAAGAACATGTAAAAGAAATTATACTAAATGTATGCATATTAAATCTATATGAGAATTAAACTAGAAAATGAATATGAAAGTAGGGAGCTTAAATGAATGCATAATCTAGTAGCAATTCGATGCAAATTCTCATTCAACCTCTTTTTAAAATGAAGAGATCAGGGTCTCTTAAATAGACTTTCCTGGAATCCATCAACAGTTGAGATTGATTTCAATCAACGGTCAGGATTAAAGGTGAAGTTTAGTCATAAAGGAAGATTCCCAAATTAAAGGGAGTTAACTGATTTAATTTGAGTCAAATAAGGAGTTAACTGATTCAATTTGAGTAGAAAAAGGAGTTAACTAATTTAACTCATTTTTGATCAATAGTGAACTGGAAATTTCTTTTTTTGAACTGAAGAGAGATTTTGGTGAAATATTTAATTTAATAAAATGAGATATGCTCTCATAATTACCTTTTCTATTTAATTAAATAATCCTTTAATTAATTAGAGACACTTCTTATTTAATTAAATAACTTTGTTTAATTAATTAGAAGTAAGTACTCCATTTAATTAAATAATTTTCTTTAATTTCTTAGAAATACCTTTCCCATTTAATTAAATAATTACATTTAATTAATCAAGATAGGCGTATTTATTAAATTAAATAAATTTAATTCCATAGTACATTGGCCTTAAGATATAATTTAATTTAATTTAAGTATAAATACTTCTCTATTAAATTAAATATTAATCAATAGGTTTAATGTGACTAATATGAGTAAATACTATAGGAAATAAATAATAAGCATGATGAATGCAGATTTAGGTTTTCTGCATTTGACAATTAATTCAAGTAGCGAGTAGCAGAATGAGAATTGCCTATTAGAATAGGTCTTAGGATTGATCAAAAATAGACCAGAATTGGTTAAGATGGCAATGAGCCAATTTTGGGGTATTACATTTTGCCCCTCTTTGAATGAATGTGCGAGCAGTACGTTCAATTCAAAGATAATCAAAAAGCATGATGTGAACACGAGATTGGTTCTGAAGTTGATTACACAGAGACCAATTAATAAGCTTTTAAGGACTATCTCTAGAACAGAGCTTAATCCCAAGGAATCCAAGCAGAATACCTAGATACCTAAGATTGGTAGCATTTAAAAGACTATCTCCAGAAGGAAGCGTAATCTTTAAGGATCTAGATAGAACGTCTAGATACCTGAAATTGATAAGTATTTAAAAGGTTTCTTTAGAACAAAGTTTAACCTTTAAGGATCTAGACTGAACATCTAGATAGCCGAGAATAATAGCATTTAGAAGACTATCTCTAGAACAGAGCGTAATCTTCAAGGATCCAGATAGAACACCTAGATACCTGAGATTGAAAGCATTTAGAAGACTATTTCCAGAATGGATCTTAACCTTCAAGGATCCAGGTAGAACACCTAGATACCCGAGATCGATAAAAGAAAGATAACAAGGTCCAATCATGAGTCGTAGAATCATCCTCAGAACGAGGCTTGATCCTCAGGAGAAGGGGTTTAGACTGTCTCGATACCTGTCCATCAAACTCTAAGAAGAGTTGTTATAAGGTTGATCAATTGATGAAAAGATAAGATAGATGGCAAAGATGCCAGATAGAAGGGAACAAAATGCCCTAAGTGATGAGATGCCCCAAGTGATAAGGACATAAGATGGGAACCAGATGCCTTGAGCAATAAGTATTTAATGATGTAATCATCCTACCCCCTTGGGAGCGAAATCGGAAGATGACACACCAAAAATATGATTTGAAGTAGTATATCATGAGATATAGAAGAAATTTGAGATTCGGCAGAATCTATAAGAGATCAAAATGATCTAAAGAATATTCAGGGTTGATTTGAAATGATTGCGATGTTGCAAAGACCAAGGTTGACCAAAAGTTAACCAAATTTAGCCATAGTTGACTTGAGTTGACTATTTTCAAAATGAAATTTGAAAGGATTCCAAGAATCACAAAGTACCAGAAAGATTTGGGCTGCACAAGTGTTAGATTGCGTCAGTCCCCAAAATTTTAAAATGCATTTTTGAGGCTCTTAGGTGTGTCAGATATTGAATTTGATCCCAAAAATGGATCCAGAACGGTCCAATTAGCCAAGGGGGTGATTTTTGCGCAAATCCGAGCACTTTGAAAAATTTGGGTCAACAGCTATATAAGGGCTCGAAGGGTCATTTTCAATTCATTTGTGCTTTTGTCTTGTAGTGATTTTGAGCTTTGATAGAGACATGACAGTGAATGTGAGATATCATTGTTTTGTGCACTCCAGACGACACAACCGGCCAGCAGACTATGGACCACCGATGAGTCATCAATTTCCCATCTTCGTACTTTTGTTTTCATGCATTTCGAGGTCATTTATTACATTTTTAGAATGCTTTTAGGATATTTTAATCTTTCTTCACGCAAAGATTCAGGGTTGTCTGTTTCTTCACGCATGGCGTGAGGATCTTCACGTGTGAGGCATTTGGTTTTGCGCAAAGAAATAGATTCTTTACACGAGGCAATTCAGTTTTCGCGCGAAATCCTCTTTTCTCATGTGGACATTGCTTTCTTCACACAAGCAACTCTTTTTTCACGTGAATGCGTGATTCTTCGCGCGAGCCACTCTTTTTTCATGCGATAGATAATAGATAATAGATGATAGATGATAGACGGTGGCATATCTATCTATGATCATGTTATGTGACATTCATCCAAGTCAAGTTGACAAGAATGATCCTCTAAACTAGTTATAATACAACTAACAACTATGAAATTACATTATACTAATGCAAGTCATCATTATAAATATACATGGGTAACACATACAAAACTAGTTCAAAATAAAATACATGATTTGTTAAGATTCCAAATAATCTATATAAGCACATTTCAATAACAATCACATTAAATGTACTTTCAATAAATAGAACATATTCCTAATTGACAATAATGTTGGCTAAATCTTAAACATCCTTGACCACCCAAATTATTTTAAGTTGTCTACTTTTACAATTCTAACTAGATACCCATGCATGAGCTATCTTACCGATAGTTTGGAATTCTCCAATGCCAAAGTTGTCTTGTCCATAATTTAATGTGAATTATTTAAGAGTGATTTGAAATGTAATTATTAAATGGACTCAAGTAAACTAAATTTTATTTATTTAATGGTATATGAATATCCTCAATCCCAGTTTATAAGTGTTTTAAAGGTACTGATGTGAAGTAATTACATTAATTTGGTGGCCTTAAATAATGCTAAAGCCTTCTAGTTTGAATGAAGATTTGGTTGGAGGGATAATTTTGCAACTTTTAGAAAAAGTTTGTAAGGTGCAATGCATTGGGCATCATTTATTTTTTATTTTATCATAGTTCTTTTGGCACTACATAGGAGAGTGATCTACATGTTTTCACTAGAACTTCTTTTATAGTGAAATGGCAGATTTTTATAATACAAAATATCATTACTTTGGTAAAATGGAGAGCATCAACTAAAAATTATAACAAAAAATAATCTTTTAATCATCAAAATAAACAAAGTTTAGGACTATATAAAATCCAACACCAAAAATATATCTCATCCAAATAAGTAACTAGTGAAAAGAAAGGATACTGGCTATTGAGGAAATGAATCTAGGTAGAGCCTAACTTCTAATTCAATAGTCTAATTTACTATGATTGAGTACTCTTACACAACCTTTCTAATTGACAATAGTATAGTGGTTGAAGTATGTAGCTCTTCAAGAGTATTCTAATCTATTACTCTTGTATTCAAACTTAGTAATGAATAATAATTATATTATTCTTTTTTATTGCAAGTAGCCCATATGGAAATCGCTAGCAATAATATGTGTGTATTGACATGTTTCTAGCAATCCACAAACTCAACATATATAAATGTTGAAGGGGAAGTCTCATGTAGAGACATGACTCTACGTATCCCTTGGACAATTAGGGTCACATATTTACATGTATTAACTAGTCAAAATGTATGATTGATGTTATACATTCAACACTAACAAGAACTTGGAATGGCTTGACCATAGATTAAGTCATCACCCAGTTACTCAAGAATGCTAGAAAACTGAAATGTTGTGGCCAATCTAAAAAGGGCTTAAAGAACACACACACATATTTTTAAAATGGACAAACACACTAGGAGACTTTAACTTTAAAAACGTGATCTTGAATCCCATCCAATACAACAATATGCAATTCCTTTTGTTCAAAGATTAAAATAAAATAAGCACTTGGAATTTATTTTTCTTTCGTTCTTTACCTTAAAGTTTCCTATGACAAACATCTATGGGTGTGTAAAGTGATATGTTAGTGGTAGAGAAAGGATTAGGGGATTAAATAGGGTGAGATTCACTATGATGAATTAATTTCTATTTATATTTATAATAAAGACTTGGTGCTCCTTTCTCTAACTATTTCTCATACATTTGTGGTTTGTATCATCTTAGCTCTAAATGATACTCTATTGATCCTTGTCTCTTTAATATGTATTTATATTTATATGGTGGTTGTTTCTTATCATGCTTTTTTATTGTTTTTAATCTATCTATTACTCTCTTCAGTGTCGACTTGATTCTATTATTATTTTACACCCCCTTTCTTTTGATTCTAGGATTTCTCTTTTGTGTTTGGTGACTCAATTGTTTAACTTGTCCACTATTGTTGTTGGTTTTGATAACATTTTGCACCTTTATCCCCCAAAGTCTAATGCAACTCCTTGGATAGTTATTTGTAGAAAAAAAAGTCAATCTATTTCAACCTAGTAATCAAAAATTATTCTATTGGACCTAATTCTTAGTTCTAAATCTAATCCATGTTAGATGCTCCTAGATTTATTATTAAAATTGCTTGTCTCAAATAAACTTGTTTCATTCTTTGTTCTAATTTAGTTTCGGTTCTATTTCTTTTGGGTTCTTTTCTTTTCTTTTTTATTTGTGGATGTGGTTTCTATTTAGTTTGAATTCAAATCTAGATGGTTTGATTATATTTATAACAATTTGGGACTCTACCACATTTAATTTAATAAAAAACAAGAAAGGATTATAGGAATAGACTAGCACGATTTGATTGGATTTTATAAATAGAACCAAGCTAATTTAGAAGAGAACTCTAACTAAGTAGGAGTGATATTCATAATCTCAATTTAAGAAAAGGTTTAGCCAATTAGAAAGGTAGATTGAGCAATACAAGTCTCTAGCCAATTAGAAAGATAGATTGAGCAATACAAGTCTCTAGCCAATTAGAAAGATAGATTGAGCAATAAAAAATAGAACTTGCATAATAATAAAACTCACATAATCAACCTAGCATTATGTTTCATATTTATCAATTATTTAATAGAGAAAAATCTATAGATGTTAATGTTAGTGTAATAAAAATAATTCTTATTAATTAAATCATATTGGTTTAATTATTGAGTCACTTATTATCTCTAGCTTACTTAAGCTAAACTTTAGGTGTATAATAATTAATTATTTTATTAATTATTATCATGCAACCTAGGTTTTACATGTTAGGATTTTGATCTCCTTTTATAAGGATTGATCTCTTTGTAATTTATTCATTCGCTTTTGATTATAGAAATTTTATCTTTTTGCTCATCAAGAATGTCTCATCTATGGATCTATGAATTCCACCCCCAATAACTTTTGCTTCTCTCTTTCTATGATAGGTGTTTACATGTAGGTGATTCTTGGGAGCTGTGGGATTAAGCTTTCATCAACTTCAACATGGTATCAGAGTTGCAAATCTTCATGTCCTTATTTTGTTTATGAGAAGTTTGGCCAGGCATTCAAATCTATGTTTTTTGTCATAGGGTTTTCGTTCTTCAGAATGATTTTTTTGGATTTGGAGGGTCAATTATTTTTGGGTCACTTTGAGTCCAAACAGACATCATTGTTGACCTTTGAGTGTCCAAAAACCTCTATTTTCATATAAAGTTTGTCCAATTTTGACACAATTGGAATTTGATGCAATAAATTACTCCTAGATTTGGCATGTTTCCCAAGGCAGTGATTTTAAGATTTTTTCAATGCAAAAATTGATGTTACTGGCACAAAATACTAAGATTTTTTGGTGCAAAAATTGAGATTTTTTGGTACAAAAATCGACGATTTTGGGCATGAAAATTGAGAGTTTTTAGTACACAAATTGATATATTTGGCAAACAAATTGAGACAATTTTGGTACAAAACTAGCATGCTTCCCAAGGTAATTTTTGGTGCTAGTGGGGATGCTTCTTGGTGCATTTTGACACAAATTCTGAGGTAATATTTAAAAAAAATTTCCCTTCTAGCTCTTTTTTTACCTACATGTGTTTTTTTTGTCATAACTTGCCCATCCAAGCTCCATCTTTTGCAAATGAGATATCATTAGAAAGTTAGTTTTGAGCTCATTCTAGTGGTGCAGGTTATTTTTCAGTTTTGGTCCTTTTTTAATGGTTGTGTTTTATGTCAAAGTTAGGAGTTCTATTTTACACTTTGGGAGACATATCTTGAGCATCCATTATCTGATTTGGGAATTATTTATATCATTGGAAAGTTCTTTGAGAGATCTTTCTAGTGATGCTAGTTTTCTTTTCCAGATTCTACTTCAGGCACATTCTATTCAACCTTTTGCATTTTTGCATTATGGTTGATAACTTGGTTTTTTAAGGTTTGGGGATTAATTTCATTACTTCAGATGATTTTTCATGGGTTGTACTATCTCTTATATCATCCTTATGTCTCTTTTGTAGTATTTTGCAAATGCACTGAGGTAAAGTGCTACTCTATTACATTTAAGAATTTTGCACATCTTTGTGTTTTATTGTACTCATACAATTGGATACAAATGTTCAATTGTGTGTTGTCTTTGATGTTACACAAATGTCATATCAGTCATCAGATAGAGTCTACTAAGCTCAGTTGGTCCGCAAGGCAAAAAGTAGAGTCTACCGAGCTCAGAAGGTTTGCAAGAAGGTTTACAGTGTCTACCGAGCGTTCTTAGATTTTACCTTGTACAGATAGTTGTCACCAAAATTTCAAGGTTAACAAAGGAAATTCAATGTCTCCTGAGCTTACTAAGTCATCAAAGGAAATATGATAGAAAATGGTTCTTACTGAGCTCTCTTGGTCAACAAAGGAGATTTGATTCTTACCAAGTTAACTCGATAGCCAAAGGATTTTGTAGATTTTGCAGTGTTAACCGAGTTGAGATGGTTAACTTAGGAATTTTTTTTCAAAGTAGTGTTTACCAAGCTGGGTTGGCCAATGAAGGATTTCATTATTTTGTGAAATAAAGTTTATTCGTCTAATGTAATACTTGTATCCAACTGATGTATGGTTTATTGGTAAATGTAACTTGTGAATGAGCTGACTTGATAATCTAAATGGTATATATAAGAGGTCAAGTTGCGAATTCTAAGTGTGTGTGATGGATTTGATGTGATATGAATGTGAAGGAGGACTGATTATTATATGAGAAAATTTTGAGGGATGAGCAGAGATTATTGAGTAGTAAAGCTATATTTGATCAAGGAGGATCTAATGGTGTAGAATAGAGATCTATAATCAGAAAATTTAGTTGCATCTTATTCAGGTCAATTCATTGCTACTTTCTAACCATTGTAGCAGTGATTTCAAAATCTCTTAACATAGTTGGTTTAACAACCATTTTGTAAATCCTCTAACAAGGTGATAGTTCAGTTGAATTGTCCTAAAGACCTCTAGTAAGGCCACTCTTAACAAGGTGATTAAATCCTCTAATAGTGTGTTTTGTAACCTATAACAAGGTTGGCTCCTAACAGGGCTCACTTCATAAGAGTGAAAATTGGTAGCTAGTTACTCGATGGTTTTTCCCATATTGGGTTTCCACGTTAAAACTGGTGTCTCTTGTGTTCATGTTATTTACTTTTGCATGCATATTAATAATTATGAATTCTTAAAGATCAGTAACAAGTTAATTTACTGAGTGACAACTGTAACTAGTTATTTAAGACATCTAAGGGATCTAGATTTGTTTTGTGGTAACTGATTCACACGCCCTCTCAGTTACTTCATCTCTAATTCCAACACACTACATTATAAAGTGCCTTGGGGGGTTTCATGTTGTTCATAATCATCATCTTCCTTTTTCAAGTGAATGTTTCTTCCATGACATTAGCCTCATGATGTGTCGATGACACATGCCATTATAGTTGTTTGTACTTCTTTTTCACTCTCAATGTTCATGATTCTTATTTCTATAAGAAATGTTGCATTCAGTTTTAGTGTTCATGTTTTACCTCTCAACATTATTGGGGGTTATGTTGGTTCTATTGATTTCTTGGTTTGATGGAGTGAGATATGTATTTAGTATTTGATCCTATATACTAGGTGATTGCACTAGCTATATGCCTATGCATTTTAGTGAGATGGATCATTTACCATATATACATTCTTTCATTCCTATTTTTGGAGGCCATGAAGATACTTTCCATCTTTGATTGATCAGTTCTTTAGACTTGATGTTCTCTACCTAGTCATGTTCTAGATAGTGGAGGTTCTTCGGATTAGTAGTTTGGTAGTGTTTGTAGCTTCATGCTTCAGTGGTGTTCTAAATTATCATATTTTATTCCATTCTTCTAGGACATTCCCTAGTTTGGAGGCTTCTTCAATCCTACACTAGTACTTTTCAACATTATTTCCATCTCTTTTCTTAGTAGGTTTTTTCCCATGTTATTTTCTCTATTTCTCCTCTTTTCAAAGATTTGGTTGTGCTTGGGTACCTCATCAAGCCTTATTGTCAGGACCCAAATTTACTTTCAGTAGTAGTTTTTAGGATTTTAGCTACTCTCTAGTTTTATCATAAAAGGGGTGTTAGAGTAATAAAAAAAATTCTTATTAATTAAATCATATTGATTTAGTTATTAAGTCACTTAATATCTCTAGTTTACTTAAGCTAAAATTTGGGAATATAATAATTAATTCTTTTGTTAATTGTTATCATACAACCTAGGTTTTACCTGTTAGGGTTTTGATCTCTTTTTATAAGGATTTAGCTCTTTGTAGTTTATTCATTCACTTTTTATTATAGAAATTTATGTTTTTGCTCATCAAGAATGTCTCATCTATGGATATGTGAATTCTAGTCTCCATAGCTTTTCTTCTCTCTTTCTATGAAAGGTATTTGCATAAAGGTGACTCTTGATAGTTGTAGGGTTGAGCTTTCATCAACTTCAATAGTTAATATAAATTGAAAGTTTCATTTATAGAATTTTATTCCTTTCTTATCTCAATGAAAATTTTTCACTGTATGACTAAGAATCCAGTGTTACATTCAAAGGCTAAAAATTTTGCACAATAACTGGAGCATGTGGTGTGAGCAGGAATGGGTTTTCGTATCAGCAGCAAGGCGGGAATGGAATTTTGAATCAGCAGCTAGGCGAGAATCAGGAGAACACGGGCGTTGGGGGGTAACCTGTAGGTGCAGGGCAGGAATCAGAGGTGAATGATGTAGACACCTCAAAGGATGGGGACCCACGGGAGTTGCTGTCTCACCCAGGTGAGAAGATTCCTCCCCTTCACTCGGGTGGTGGGCTACCTGGGGCCTGGGGGCATTGGTCGAACCTATTTGGAGTCAAACCATCAGGTAAGTCGACATTCTCAAAATTCATTGATAAATCAAACAAGGTGAAGGGCATCTTTCCTCTGGAAGTTCCTCGAGAAATAATAGAACACAATATCCTCAGTATGGCGAATACCCTGGTGGGAAAATTTGTAGGGCCAAGGCCCAACATTGATGTTGTGAGGAGTTTTACCAGAAACAAATGGGATTTAAAGGGGCATGTAGAGGTGACAGCAATGGAAAAAGGTTTCATGACTTTTGAGTTTTCTTGCTCAGAAGACTTTTCCAGAATCCTGTGTGCATGGAGCTGGTCTCTGGGGAGATCTACTTTAATCTTGCAAAAATGGTCTTCCAATCTGGACTTGAATAATGATTTCCTATCCCAGGCTCTAGTATGGATTAGACTCCTAGAATTGCCCATGGAATACTGGCATGAGGATGTCTTTGATGGCATTGCTAGGTCTTTTGGAGAGCTTCTTTCCATTGATCCTGTAATGGTAGCTAAGAAGAGACTTACCTATGCAAGGATATGTGTAGGAGTGACCGAAGGACAAGATATGCCTCAAGTTATTGAATTTCAATCTCGTTTGGGAAGAAGATTCCAAATGATTGACTATTAAAGTGTGCCCTTTGTGTGCTTCCATTGTAAGAAGGCAGACCACAAGGCTGGATTCTGCCCACTATTCAAAGGAAAGGGAATGGGGGGAAAGGCCCACCCTCATGGTGGGAAAAAATCTGCACATGTTCCCAAAAAGACTTGGAAGAAGAAAGAAATGCAAGTCAAGAAAAATGGAGAGGTTGAAGAAAAAGCTAATGATTCTGTTACTGACCTCCAAGCTGAACCCCGGGACCTCCAAGTTGCAGTGGATGCACTGGAAGGAGAAGGGAATGAGACAACTGAGGAAAAAATCAACCCTTCCCAAATGAAGGAATCCAAGGATAATCTCGAAGAGGCAAGTATTTTGGAGCCTCAAATCCCTGAGAGTTCTGAGGAGGTTGATCTAAACCTTTCCTCTATCCCAGACTCTATGGAGGAACAAAAGGAATGGGAACCATTGTCTCAAAACTCCACAAACCCGGTTAGTAGGGAACCCCCTATAATAGTAAATAGAATCTTAGAATGGCTGTCTGCCTCAACATCAGAAAAATTGGCCAGGCTGGATGCTTTGTTTGATTTATGTAAAGAAGAAGAAGAGCCACCCTGGATAGAAGTCAGAAGAAGAAAGAAGAAGAATAGCTGGGACCCCTCTCCTGCCTCTCCTGCTTCAACTAGAAGCAAGGCCAAGGTAGATCTTGGTCATAAAACCAACCCGATGGGAAGGAAAAATGAGAATGAAATTAGGAAGGAGGAAGCAAGAAGAAACATCATGGATGGAATGCAGCGCACCATCCAGGAAGCCTGCTCATCAATTAAAGCATGAAGATCCTCTCATGGAATATTTGTGCACTCAATGGAATCCACAAGAAAGATGTTGTAAGGAATATGATAACAGATCATAGGCCCGATATTTTTCTTATTCAGGAAATGAAAAATGAAGAAAGAAAATTTGGAAAATATTAGATTCAACAGCAACATGAATGGAATTGCCTCAAACTCAGAAGGAGCATCTGGAGGGCTGCTGCTATTATTCAATAACAGACATTTTAATATTGTGCCCGAGTATGATGAGGATAACATCATTTTCTATAGAGTACAACATTTGCTAACTAATGAATGCTAGTTTTTAGTGAACATTTATGCTCCCAAAATCAAGAGAGATAGAAAAAAATACTGGGTCAAAGTTGGAAAGTTGGTGCAAGCCAGTGACATTAAGAAAGGCATTATCCTGGGAGACTTCAACTCTCTACTGGACGACAAGGAGAAGATGGGAGGATTGCCCCCAGATTGAGAAAGAAAGAAAGATCTTTCCAATTTCATCAATGACATGGCCGTAATGGATTTGGAGCTCTTGGGGAAAACCTTTACTTGGTCTAACAAGAGAGCTGGTAAGGACTGCATTCAGGTCAGATTGGACAGAGCTTTAATCTCCTCAGATTGGTTGCACTCTTTTAGCTGTAGATTATCTCTACTTCCTAGAGTTGGTTCTGACCACTCTCCCATTTCTCTTTCGGTGTCCCCTCTTGAGCCTAGGAGAAACTGCCCTTTTAGGTTCAAGAAAATGTGGACCACTCACCCAGACCTATTGGATAATGTCAAAAGATGGTGGGGGATTGGTGTTGATGGCTCAGCCATGTTCAGAGTCACCAGAAAGCTCCAAAATGTGAAGAAGATGGTAAAAATTTGGAACAAGTATAATTTTGGCCATATATTCCATGACAAGGAGGAGTTGTCAAACAATCTATCTATCATCCAAGATAGTATTCAAAAGGAAGGATATAATGAGAGTAACAGGGAGGCTAAGTTGTTGATCCTGTCTGATCTTCATAACATCATCAATAGGGAGGAAAAGTTCTGGAGGCAAAAATTTTGAATCTCATGGCTTAAGGATGGAGACTGGAACACGAAGCTCTTTCATCTCTCCACCCTAAAACATAGGGTTAACAATAGGATCTCTAGAATCAGAAAGGGGTAGGTGTTGTTGTCTGAAGATCCTATTATCTTGGCTAAAGCGATCTCCTTCTTCTCTTCTCTTCTCTCCGAGGACCCCCTGCTTTCCAAGGTGGATCAAGAGGATATCATCTCTTGTATTCCTCAAATTATTCAACCCCACCATATTAAACTTCTCTATGCTATTCCTAATGCATTGGAAGTTAGAGAGGCCCTTTTCTCCCTACCTAGTGATAAATCACCTAGTCCAAACGGGTTTCCCACCTTTTTCTTCCAAATGTATTGGCTGGTGGTCATGGGGGATGTGGTAAAGGCAGTTCAAGAGTTCTTCGGAGCTAGAAGTATTCTTAAGGAGATTAATTCTACCTTCTTGGTTCTCATCCCTAAATCCCTAGGGGCTGACTCTTTTGACCAGTTTAGGCCCATCAGTTTGTGCAACTCTTTCTACAAGATTATCTCTAAAGTTCTCACTTCCAGAATGCTTAAAATCCTGCATTTGATCATTTCACAACAACAATCAAGCTTTGTTCCTAGGAGACAAATCTTGGACTCGGTGCTGATGGTTCATGAGGTTATTCATTCTTTAGAAGCTTCCAAGCAGGAAGGTATGTTGCTCAAACTGGATCTTTCAAAAGCCTATGATCGCGTGGATTGGTCCTTTCTTGGAAAGGTCCTTTAGGCCTTTGGTTTTGACAATAAAGTGTGTAAACTCATATCTCAATTAGTGTCTACCACCTCTCCTGCTGTTCTACTTAATGGAGCCCCCTCTGAGTTCTTTAAACCTTCTAGAGGTCTCAAGTAGGGAGACCCCCTATCACCTATCTTATTCATTATTTTAGCTGACTGCATTGGGAGGCTTATTGAACGTAAAAAGTTTGATGGAAGTCTTATAGGGATTAAGCCTTCTTTGAGAAATGACAGCTTCACTCACCAGCAATTTGTGGACGACACTATAATGGGGGGGGGAAGCTTCTATGAAAGAAGCTAAGACTTTGAAAGAGGTTCTTGATACTTACTCCAAAGGGACTGGTTAGTTGATTAATTAGAACAAAAGCTCAACCTTCTTTGTTAACACCCCTAAAGTAAGACAAAGGAAAATTGTCAGAATCCTTGGTTGTGGGGTGGGCTCTCTCCCTTCATCCTATCTAGGACTCCCCTTGGGTTCTTCTCCCCCTGACTCTTTCTGAAATGGTATTCTAGACAGATTCAACAAGAAGATAGTTGGATGGAAAGGTGCCTCCCTCAGCCATTCTGGAAAATGTCTACTAGTCAAATCCACTTTTTAGAACCTTCCGATTTATGCTCTAAGCCTTTTTGGAATTCTTGTGAAATTTGTAGAGAAAATGGAGAAAATCCAAAGAGACTTTCTATGGACCAGACTGGAAGGAAAGAAAAGGTACCCTCTTGTTTCCTAGGAGAAGGTCTACCTCCCCAAGAGGTATGGAGGTTTGGGCATCAGAAAGCTTACCCATCTCAATAAGGCGCTTCTTGCAAAACAAATCTGGCATATCTTCAATAACACTGGTGAATGGAGAGACATTCTGGAAAATAAATACCTTAGAAGACCCTCTCTTCATTTTACTTTATTCAATGAGGACATCCCTAAAGGATTGATTTGGAATGGTATCCTGAAGGTGAGGGACCTGGCTAAGGGTAGGGTCTCTTGGAAACTAGGCAATGGGGAGGATATTCAGTTTTGGTCTGACAGGTGGTTATGTCAAGGCCCACTTTCTAGCAACCCAATTTTTGAGAGATGGGTGCAAGAATGCACGGAGCTATATGGGTTTAAAGTAAGAAATTATAGGGTTGGTCAGGAATGGAGAGACCTTTCCCTCATTTCTGAGGACTTGAAACCAATAATGACTATGCTTAATGCTTTGATCCCTAGTAATAATAAGGATGAGATTGTCTAGAGGGATAATCCCAATGGAAGTTATTATGTTGCTTCTGGCTACAACTCTCTCTGGGGTTTAAAGGAGAAACCCCCTTGGGCGGATGCCTGGCTCTCGGACCTCATTCCTAAGATCAACATATTTTATTGGCTAGCCCTTCAGAAAAAAATTCTAACGCAAGATAACCTCATGAAAAGAGGCCATGTTATTTCCAGTAGATGCCCTCTTTGTAAAAACCAGTCTGAGTCAGGAAATCATATCTTTATTGAATGTGACTTTTCTAGGGAGGTGTGGAATTCTCTTAATTAGGAAATGGAGATTCTTTGGTGCTGGCCGGATAACCTTATCAACTTTTTTAGTCATTGGAAAAGCCTCTGTAAAATTGTAGGCCGACAGGATAATTATGCCTAGTTTTTGCCTCACTTCTGTTGGAGTATCTGGAAGGAAAGGAACAACAAAATTTTTAGGGATAGAGAGGAGCCGGCTATAATTCTAGGAAGGAAGATTTTGAAAAACATAAAAGAAAACCTTCAAGTGATGAAGGAGGGGGAAGTTGATATAGGGGATAGGAAGATGGTTAAAGAAAAAGACAAGGATCCCAAAAGACATGATGCCAGTTGGATTCTACCCCCAGAAGGATGGTCAAAAGCCAACTTTGATAGCATTTCTAAGGGCAACCCTGGCCCCTCTAGAAGTGATGGAATTATAATAAATAGTTTTGGGGAGGGGATTGCGGCCTTTTCTCTCCCACTTGGAACCCAGACCAACCATTTGGCTGAAGCCAGAGCTGCGTGCAGTGTGGTAAAGCTGGCTTTTGAAGCTAGAGATTCCAAACTTTGGCTTGAAGGGGACTCCAAAAACATAATTAAAAATATTAATGGTATCTCCCCTCCCTCGTGGTCGATTGCAAATATAATTGATGAGACACGTGCCACCCTCACAAAATTTGAGAAGGTCCACATCACTCATGCATTTAAAGAGGCAAACCTAACTGCTGACTGGTTCGCTAACAAAGGGGTGGAAGCAGATAAAGAGATGATCTGGCATTCCAAAAAAGATATTTTGATGGAGGCAAAGTGACTAATCAAGCTGGAGAAAATCCATGGATGTATGGGTCAACCTAACTATAATCATGTTTAATAAAGAAAGAATGGATGTTGGTACGAGAAATAATATATTTCTTGGTTTTCATAATCTCAAGGGATTTTCTCCATCTTTTCAAAATGTTTGGAGGATCGTTATCATTTTAACTCGCTATTGTATCAAAGAGGCGAACGATCATAAACTCAATAATAGAAATAGAGCCAAAATCTTGGCTGAAAAAATTTTGCAGAGATTGGGGCTCATGAGAATTGTTGAAGAAAAAATGGATGTCATGACTAGAGAATGGAGCAGAAAGGAGCTGACGGGTGAAGTGGAGAAGTTGAAGAATATGGACAAAGTCTAGAAAAAATTGGAAAAGGGTAGAGTTGCAAATTTTTTTGAGAAACTCCATGGTTTTGACCCTAAAGTCACCAACAGCATGGTGAACTCGTGGAACAATGGAAAGGTCAAGGTGAATGGGGTTTCTTTCCAAATCACAGAGGAGGTGGTTGCAGAGGTCACTGGTATCCCTATGGAGGGTTTCAAATTCTACAAGGACAAGAAACTTTTGTCCAATGCAGTCAAGAAGTTTGTGAAAAATTTTGTAGAGATGAACAAGCTAGAAAAGAAAGAGTCTTTCTATGTGACAGAGACTATAAAGAAGTTCTGGAGGTATGTTTTCTATGCCCTCATTGATTATGTTACCCTGGACCCTAGGTTTGATCGGGTCAGAACTCACCATTTTATGATTTTAAATCATTTTTTCCATAAGAAAAGAATTTCCATTCCCTTTTACCTTCTCACTTCTAGGAACAAGGAAATCTCTAGTTTCAAGAAGAAGGCCACTGTTAACCCTGCTTTGCATGAGGTATTATTGCTCTTACTCTGACTCTTTTAACCCTGCTTTGCATGAGGAAATCTTTTGACTCTGATGACATTAAGAGCATTAGCTCAGAGGAGGAGAATGTTTCCTCAGGAAAGAAGAAAAGAGGTCAAGCTAGGAAACTGTCCACTGCTACAACTCCCAATAGGAAAAACCCTAGGGACCACGACCAAGCTCAAGAAAAAGAGGGTTATGCTGAGGAGGAGGAGGAAATGGATACAGAAGATTCTGACAAAGTGTTAGAGGAGGAGGTGGACGAGGAGAAACCTAGGAAAAAATGGAAGAGGGAGGTTGTGAGAGTTGAGGAGACTAGAAATCAGAGGACAGATTCTATTCCTCTTCCCCTCTCCCTTGTCTAGTCTCAGCCTCCTTCGGAGGAAAAAGTGAATGTCATCACTGATGAGAATGAGGGGGAAGTGCAGGTCAAAAATAGGATAAAGGCCTGGAAAAATTTCAATATGAGGATTGCTACTATGGGGATTTTTAGGGAAGCTATGAACCCTCAGATCCTAGTGGACAACCTGGAGCAGCCTAGGCTCAATGAGCTCATAGACCCATCTATCCTGGCCATCTCGGACAACACAATGGAGACTAGAATGAACCTTCTGAATAATGCCCATAGTACTATGATTGACAACTTCAGATCAATCAAATGGCTCTTCCATGAGTTGGAGGAAGTTAAAGAAAGGGTATCCCAAATGGAAAGTATTAAGAATAAGATAGGTAATGACAGCCAGGAGGACCAGGAAAATAGAGAAATCTTAAATGAAAGGAGATTAAGAAATCTTGAAAACTACAACCACAACTTGGAAAGTC